>NQII01003316.1:116223-138831 GCA_002778355.1 Clitarchus hookeri
ACATCTCCAAAATTACTGGGGGATTTTGTGGTATGCGGCAAGAAGTATGACAGTTTTATTAATATTAGTTGTCTTTTATGTCAACAATCAAAGAAACCAACAAAAAAACAAAGTGTTATAAAGTTTTTCTTATGTGATAAATATTGTAACAATTCAGACACGTGTTAACAAATTTAAAACTGCTTTCATGTGTGTCTATACACATGTGCGTATGATTATCTAAGTCCCGCCCGTCGCCTTTAGACATTCTGCCTGGGGCAGATGGCCTAACAAAGCCTGGCAGTGTGTGCGCACGCAGTTACCTGCTCTGGTAGTTGAAGAAGACGATGCACTGGGTGAAGGGTACGAGGGACAGGATCGCGACCAGCTTCTCCACCTTGATCTTCAACTGCGCCAGGGTGTTGGGGTGGAAGCGCACCGGCTTGATGAACTGACGCACGCCTAGCAGCACGGGCCGGTTGGCGCTGGGGCTCACGTGCATGGGCGAGCGCATGTAGAAGCTGACGGCATCACCCAGCTTGTCGGGGTACGTGGCACTCGACGCCACCACCTGCTTGCTGGCGGGCAGCTGACTGAAGATGTAACTGCGAGCACACACCACCACACATCTTCGCTAGGAGCCAAGACCAGTTTGTAACTTTCTAGTCATGTGTAGCAGGTAGATTGAAGGGCAGCTTCATACGTATACGTATCAACTACACAGGATTTCTTGTCTCAACAAACATAACAGATATATATCTCAAACACACATACTCTTTCACTCTCTCTCTCTCACTCACACACTCTCTAACTCACTCTCACTCACTCTCACCCACTCACTCTCACACACTCTCTCAAACTCACCCACTCACACTCTCACCCACTCACTCTCTCGCACTCTCACCCACTCTCACCCACTCACACTCTCACCCACTCTCTCTCTCTCTCTCTCTCTCTCTCTAGTACACACATGTATATAGGCTGTTCACAATAAACTTATCACTTATGAAAGTACTGCTTAGGATATACTTTTACTTCTCATGGAGTCATTCCACAGAGTTTCAGCAAGTCGCAGTTGCTCAACTATTTCAGACTGTTTTTATGTTTTATACATGGATACTATTACTCAAGAGTAGCTCAAAACCAATTTTTTAAAATCATTTTTATGCTGCATAGTTTTTTTGTTACAGGTTGTTAAAAATGAGATTATTTTAAATTCTACGGAATGAAAGAACAAAATCCCTTATATCAGCAAAACCATTAAACACAACACAATAATTCAGAAATTCATGGAAAATACATATTTTACAGGAAAATGTAAACCAAATATTTTACTTCTGTGCTATTACAAAAATTGGTACAATTGAGGTAAAATGGCAAGTTTAGAATTTATTTCAAAATAGCTTATAACAAAAATTACTGATTTGCACTATCTTGTGAAATGTGTATTCTGCAGCAGTTTCTGAATTATTGTGTTATGTTGAATGGTTTTGGAGATATAAGGGATTTGCAAACTCTTGCATTCAGTAGAATTACAAAAAAAAATATCATTTTTTAACAGCCTGTAACAAATTATACAACATAAAAACTATTTAAAATTGGTTTTGAGCTACTCTGGAGTAAGGGTATCTACGTTTAAAATATAAAAACAATCTGAAATATTAGTGCAACCAAATATTTCATAATTTGTTGAAATTTTCTGGAAAGGCCGTAATTTGTTTTGTCCTGCCATATGTAACATCAACATTGCCATTGACCTGTTCACTTTGTTAGTACAACATCCAAGTAAAACAGCAGTATTGTCAGGGAAGTAGTTAAGTTGCTAATATGCAAATTAATAATGTAATGTGAATTGAACTGAACTAGAAATGTGTACTGCCTTAAGCATCCATAGATTTAAACATCAGACTCGTAATACATCAAGTGTTATGAACAATTTTTATTAGTTTGATGCTAACTTCCAATCTAAGGTGGCAAAAGATACAAACATAGCTAGTGCCCAACTCAAAGACATTGACTGGCTCGCCAACTCACATTACAATTGCGGTAGAACATAGTTGCAATGTTAATTTGCAAATTTTTATTAAAAGGCAAAAGAATTAATTAAATTCTTTCTTTGCTTTCTTCAATGCTCTATAATAAAAGAAAACCATATAAGCATAGCCTGGAAATATTTCCATTCATTGCTTTGGTTTTGAGGCAAAAACGCTACAAGTTAGCCGTGTTGTTTATAATGGCGGACGCGGCTGTGACTGGCTACACATCCGACACCATCAAAGCGTGCGAACAGGTAGATTAATACACGCTGCCACCTTGGAATGGACAGAGTGTAGGAGACTGTATGTCGCTGTGTGATGCAGTGTAGTGTAGTTATTAGCAGTGATTATTATCAAAGGGTTACTTTGAAAGTGATTACTTTACCGTGAGACACCTACCCTTGCATGCACACTTACAGTGACTCCTACAATTAAGCACAAACTACGTAGGAGACCCAGCCAACTTGAGGAGACACTCACTTGATGTCGCGGTGGAAAGACTCCTCCATCAGCTTGTCTGCCTCATCCAGCACGAACAACCGCACTCGACTGACGTCCATGTTGCCACTCTCTATGAGGTGCTTCACCCGGCCAGGAGCGCCTACTGCTATCTGGCAGGCCTGCGCCTTCTGCACGTCCCCGTCAAACCGCAGCCCCCCGATGAACGTCTCCACCCGCAAACCTGTACGCACCAGCCTCGCTCAGCATCACAATGCATATTTATTGACAATGTACAGTTTCAATTCTTTATATGATACCAAAAATTTTTCCAACAAGATTTAAAATCAAAGCATAAAATTTTTTTTTACTACAAATTCCTATTTCTAGTCATATCTGCAACAGCTAACATTTTTAGTTAATTTATGATCTAATTTGTTCTACAGCATTTTTTTAGATGTTCAGTGCTGAAAATATTTTAATAATTTGGGATTTTTTAAAACCTAAGTCATTTTAAATTTAACATCCCACATGACTGATGGAATACATGTTCTTAGTTGGATAAATTAAATATGCATTACTCAAATAACGTTAAGCTAATACAGTACTTTCAAGTGTACCAATCATAATTTCTAACTGTATACAGTAAGTTAATTGTGAGTTTTATTTTTTAATTATAGGTTATTAGTTGTTAACTACGTTGAATTACAGAAGCTTATCTGATAATATTGGCATAAATACAGTTTATGTAAAACTACAAAGCAGCGAAGTCCCAAAATTTCAGCCAAAATTAGGATAAAAAGACATTTACCACCTCGCAATTTGATTCTCGAGAAAAAAAAAAAAAAAAAAAAATTGTGCAACTGGTACACACTTCTGCCATAACTAGGACATCACTAAACGTCACAAAAATTGTAATTATAAGGACAGAAATGGCGCACGCAGCACGTACCAGGCATTGCCCTGCTGATGTCGGAGACGACCTGCATTATCTGCACGGCTATCTCCCGCGTCGGCGCAAGGATCAGCACCTGCAGGCTAGTCACGTCACAAAGGACCATCTCCAGAGCCAGGATGGTGAACACGCACGTCTTCCCAGTGCCTGCCTTCGCCTGCATAACCAGGTCTGCCAACACAAACGGCCGTACACTGCTCACCGAGTTGTGGCTACAGTGCTCGCTTCCCACAGAGGCAAATTGGGCTTGTTAACCAGTGGTGTAGCTCCTGTGTAGGAAGTGTGCCGGAAGATGTTCCTATTTCCCCCCACCCTTGCGTTCCGGCGCTGCTCCACCACCCATCTCGCTTCACCCTCTTCAGCTCTCCAGAACTGTTCTTGGAGTCACCCGAACCACTCCACAAACTACGCCGTAGTTATTGAACGTCATAGCATCACTACAGCCACGTTTACAATCCAATAAGGTTAACATAATCTTGCCACATACACACACACAAAAAGTAGCATAAATGGGTCATAAAACCACACAAAAAACTTAGGAAGCCATGAAATACACATAAGACACGTTCTTGACAAATGTCATCAACTGAAAGACTTTTAGGATATTTAGCAACAAGCAATATTGTTGATAATTATTTAAATAATTCTTTCTTAAAAAGGTCTTTTTAAAGCTGAAGCACAGGTTTAAACAACAATTTCAGAGACAACGCCAAGCAAAGTAGGCCATAAGCTTTTTTGTTTGGCCAACAGCGACTAGGTAACGCCACTAATATACAAATTTGCAATAAGTCGTCAACAAAAATATTTAATTTTAATTAGTGTCCATTACATGGAATTGGCAAACCTATCTTGCATAGAATTTTAACTGTTCAAATTATGGATGACAAGTTAACACCTTGCGAGTGTTACACTGAAGTCGTCAGTGTCTGCAAATGTTTGTTGTAGATTAAGAACAAAACAATAAGTCAGTTTGAAATTAATGAACACGAAAAATAAACTGCACATATTAAGCAACAGCATACTTATAAACTACAAATTATGTGTGAACAAAGAATGTTATGACTTATTTTGGGACCAAATAAAATTTCTTGCCTACGAATCACAGCAATCGTAATCACACTAATAATGAAAAAAATTGTAAGTGAAGTCTCATAAACAAACCAAACAGGTAAGGAAAATTTTTTTTACAAGTATCAAGTTCCTTCCAGTAAATTGACGACACACTTACCAAAACCGCATCGACCCAGTGGTATGGCCTTCAGCTGGATGGGAGAAGGTCTCTTGAAGCCGCTCTTGTGAAGCCCTTTGAGGACGTTTTCCGACAGCATCATGGCGGCAAAGTCCACATCCTCGCTGATGTGTATGTCCTCAGTGCGGGCCTTCGACTCCACATTGTGTGCTGTTAGATGGGTGACAGTTTCCTTAGATCTGCAAGTGCATTACAGAGACCAACATAAATATTACAATGTAGCGAGTGCACACAAAATTTTTAAATCAGAAAATGTTGGCTGTAATTATCAAGTTTAGGGGCTTTTATAAAAAAAAAACCAAAAAAAGTTCAAAATTATGATATATTTCTACTCTACTAATTACATAGAACACGAATATACTAGGGGTGTAGCTTTAAAATAAGTACAACATATTTAACACAAATTGAACAAAATTGCAAAATGAGCAGTATAGCCAGTTTGTTTACGTTTCTGAACGAAACGTCTCAGACCAACAAAAGTTGCATTAATGGGTTCTGCACAACTTACCTTGTTCATATTCAAGAGGGCGTAATGTTAAAATAAGTAGAACATATTAAAAAAACTTGCGAAATATGTTTGTTTACGTCTATTAACGTCAGAGGAATTATACCAGCCCCCTACTTAGGTGAGTCAATTTACATTCTTTTGGTGTGTCTTACAGTTCCTTTAAATCCCTACAATCCTACTTCGTAGTTTAGTGTAAAACCCAAACATCCTAAGTCCTAAGTTAGTGTAAAACCTTAGAATCCTAGGTTAGTTTAAAACCCTACAATCCTAGGTTAGTTTAAAAATGTAAAAGTGATTCACGCATTGTGGGGTTAGGTTATATTAGGTTAGGTGGGCACACATTAAGAAATTAGTCATACGTTAATGCACCTCGTATATTCTTGTTATGCATCATTAGTGGAGTGGAAATATACCGTTTTCCGTGAATTTTTTTGTTTTTTACAGAAAAACCCCTAAACTTAATAATTACCGTTTAGAATAAAATAAATCGTAATTTGCTTATTTTTTATGATCCCATAGAATTGCATCAAAATCGACCCGTGCCATAAAGAAACTTAATATTTAATACATCAACAGCAGTGTTTTCACTTCAATATACATCTGTTTATAATAGGAATTGTTTATAGGTTCCCCATACTTGACGCGCACGTGCGCTTTACTAATCTACATTTCACTTGGCTCACGACTTTCTGACGCACATACCACAGCCAATCACAAGCACTATGCTGGTCTGCTGCCAACCCAAGATAAAGTTGAAGTGGCTCACCAACACAGCACTGCACTTCACGCCAGCGCTGACGTCACAATCACGTGGGCCAATCATATTTCAGTATAGCACCAGCACTGCACTGCACTGCACTACAAGAGATTGGCTCATTGTAGCAGGGCCTTAGGCTAGGTTTATGAACTACACGACAAAACGTACGAATACAATGACGCAATCAATGCAAGAGAATTATGAGAGTTTATAAACATTGCACGATGCAAGACATTACCAACAATACAAAATAAAAATACAAAACAAGTACAACAAATTTATTTCCATAGGTCTAATGCTTTTTAGGGTACACTTTTTCCTTTTTCAAATAGGCCTATATTTTTTTAGTATGTGTGTGTCTATCTATATATCTATCTATAGATATATATATATATATTTTTTTATTTTACATTTTGAGCTTTGTTAATTTACTGGCATATAGTTTTTGGATGCTTGAGTGACAAATTTCAATGAACACTATTACATTTTCTAGGGTTGTGCAAATATGACTTTTTTTCTCACCAAATTAAAACGAAAGATATGTTATGAACTTCTGTGAAACTGAAAATGAAAATGAAAAATAATGTTATTAGAGCTCAACCTTAATGAAAAATTAACAAATTTCATAACACTTTAGTTAGTCACTCATTATAACAAATTAATTGCATAATCAAACCAAAAAAACGTAGGATATGGAGTAATTTACCACAGAGGGTCTTGCGTACATTTAAATTTTCGTTTTATTTAGTTATTTCTATTATAAAATAATAAAAACAAAGAAGATAATTTAGAGTGAAAAATATTTCTATGCTAGTGTACTAAATGAACATTCACCTGAAAATTCATTGAAATCTATAATTTTCAGTTTGTTAGAACATTCAGTAACCAAATTCTTTGACGAAACAAAAATGAAGGTTGCCGTTTTTGTTTTGATATACCGAATATTCGCAAAATCCTACAATTTTCTCACCAACATGGAGATACTAAAATATATTAATACATAATTATACTATTTATTTATGATGGAATGCATATATTTAAGTATAAATTCATTATACAAGCAAATAAAATTATCACAACTGAAAATCATAGCCTTCTGTACGAGCGTAAAATATTTTGCAATTTATCACTGCTAATTTAGGAGTAATACGCAGGCAAAAATGTGAAACGTTGAGAGTTGACCAACATTTGCATTACGTTGTTGCATTTTGCGTATTTTATAAAATGTATCTTTGAAATATGTGCATTCAACTGTTCGCATCTTTGCGATTCTTGCGTGCTTGACATTTCTTGCACAATTTATAAACCCGGCCTTAAACCACTCAGCACACCAAGTTTTATTCTAATTTGGTTTTGATAATTACAATGATATTAGTAAAACTATACAACTTCGCTCCTTTTCTCCGGTTTATTGCATATTAGCCGAGCTACCCAGCACTGCCTGGAGCGATACACCACCCCATTTGTGGGATTTCACCTTTGGGCCTAATTGGGCGGCCGCAGCCAAGTTTGGATCGCACAGTACTGTCACATTTTGCTCTGAACCGCTTCCCTTATTTAAATTAAAGTTGAAATAAATGTATATAAGGTTTCCTCGTACATTACATATACCACGTTTTGCATGTTTCAACACTTAGTATGCAGTGGCAAAATGTGGGTGGCTCTTGACATAGAGGTGTTGAGAGCCGAGGAGAGTGAAACGAGGTATGGAGCAGCGCCGGGACGCTAAGGCGGGGAAACGGGAGATGCCCGAGAAAACCCCCCGACCAGCGGCAAAGTCCGGCACGATTAGCACATGCGAAAATCCGGGAGCTAACGCGCCGGGAATAGAACTCTGTTCGCCCAGGTAGGAGGCAAATACAGTCTAGCCACTACACCACCACGTACCCTAACACTTAGTATGATTTTGATATGAAAATCTACTCGTTTCGTTACAATAAACTCCAACAAGCTCTCTTAAAACTTTAAATTACAATATTTTATTATACAAATAATAACGAAAGTGCCAAATGGGTACCAATGTGCCGGCGTTATAAAATTTATCAACCACAACTACTCACTTTTATTTTCACATGATTGCTAGATTGGTCACTCAATACTATAACCTAATTCCACAGAAACATGTCGGTTTTAAAACAGAAATCTGTACTCTATTACGAACTAACACAAATACCTCAAATATTCTGGAAGAGAGTCTGCCATTTTTGCTTCAATTAAGTGCCGTAAATAAATAATTTAGGCATTAAAAAAAAAAAAAAACGGCACTGTATTTTCAAAATGTGTCGCAAGCTATTGTTTTCTATATAAACTCTAATCCGTATTGTATTGGCCTTCCCGACGTTGCAGCCATAACGCGACAAACGGCATATTCGGGAAACAAATGATAAACCAATCGATATCCTTCAGGGCTCAGCCCTAAAACCATTAACATAGGTCGTTGTGGGTCATGGCCTGTTATCACTATACGAATTTCACTGACCATCTGATTAGTAACTTTCCCAGCCACATTACCGGCCGGCGTTAGGGAGGGTTTTATTCTGATAGTTCCCTGTTGGTTTTAAAATAATTGGTAATGGCGGAGCCACATTTGTTTTCCACAGGTGTGATATATTTAAGATTTCATTTCCTATCATTTCGCCAATTGAAATAATAATGTATTGTTTTAATAGGGTTGTACCCAAACTGAAAACAAAACTGCTTAATACATCATACTTTCCAGTGTTTCGTGATAGTCCTCGGTTTGTGTTGTGGAAGAAACTAACCAGCTCTCCAAATTTTCTGGCATGAGTGATGTAGAAATGTGTGATAAATTCACATTATATAGTCTTTTCGCAACAATTTATGTTAGCCCTGGAACAAAACGTCTAAATCCATACTCTTCCCCAATTATTGTTTTTCTAACCATTTCAAAATTTAGCCTAGCTTGAGTTGGACGGTGCTTTGTTTTCTTCGGTTTTCTGTAACTTTTGTATCACAGTATTTTAATGCCATGTGTTGAAAAACTTGACTTTAAGAAACAATTTGATAGCGAAAAATGGCACTAACCCTAGATGTATTAAGGTAGGTTTGAATAACTTTATACAGTCTGTTCTCAGTAAAGTGGTACAGTGTATTATGAGATCTTCATATTGACGTAGTTTTTGGCACCCAAAAGGTTGAAATTTGACATAATATTGACGTGAACCACGCGTCCACGAGCTCCTTGTGTCCACTCCCACCCCAGTCAGTCTAACTACACCTGCTACACCAGGCCGCACCTATTACATCAGGCTGAGAGTGCGTAGTGCGGATTGATAAGAACGGAACTTGCACATTCTTGCCGACAAGGATTACGCAACTGAAGAGACCGCCAGACTCAATTATTACAACAGGTAACTCTTTTAATAACTGGGTAGGTGATCCGAAACGGTGCTTACACCCAAAGCCACAGCCATTGGGTGCACTGACAATTGGTCGTTGCGTCCTCGCAGCTCGCACGGCTGAATACTATGCAACGCACCGCTGGGCGATGTTAACTGGCTGGTAGGCCGGAGTTGAAGAGATAGGTGCCCGAAAGTGTCATCCAATAGTGAACAGAATTTTTATAAACATATTGAACACAGTCACCACATTCACGGCTACAGCCAGGGGTGGTTTTCGTTGTATAAATGGCAATCAAGCATCGCATTCCACACCCCTTGGCCCAGGTGGACTCTTCCATCTCTTCAGGAGACAGCCACCTGGCAACGCTGTAGCCAGTGTAATTCAAACACGTCATCGGAAGTGAGATGCGAACACTTTTATNTCGGAAGTGAAACTCAAAATACTTTTATCAGAAAATGTATTAACTTATTTAATATGTATTTATATAGAGTAATTGTGTTTTCTAAAAGAGAGATTGCCGATAAAGGCCTCCAACATTGTAAGAAATAGTTTAGTGTGGTGACATTCCCCATACATTTCACAACTTTACATTAACAGACATTTGTTAATAAACGGGGATGTAACCAATGTGTTTAATTTAATTTGTACAATTTTTCATCATCATTATTACGTCACAGAGTGTACATGTTATGTTTCATCGTTCTGTGTTTGATGTCGGTTGTCGTCACTTGTGGCGACAGCGGACATGACACGCCCCAGTTCGTCTCAGCACATGAACAAGCCAGCAGTGTTGGTCGCCCGCTCCGCGACCCCCCTCAGCCTGCAATCATTTTCACTACAATTGTTATATATTATTCAACCGGTACATTTGTGTTATTTTAATGCACTGAGGAGACAACCACCCGCACTCTCACCGGAGAGTTTAACGCAATTGTGTCTCAATCTAAGACCACGTGTTTTTCACAGTTTAAGTGCTGAGTCCATTAACATGCATCATTCACGCATTATTCAACTGTAGCAAGGACAGTGAATAAACCGCTCAACCAAGTGAAATCAGTGTCAATTCATTGTAGAGCATACTTCGTAGCATCACCCGCATTTATTTAGCATATTTCAGGCGTACGAGATGGTCTACAGTCTCGTCATCAGTTATAAAAGTGCAACAGTAAGTAAGCGACAACTCTTCAACCAACTGATGGAGGATTACCAGGGTCCCCACGGGCTGTCGACCGGACGACCCTCATCATTAGCTCACCACTGAGTTATGGCACCGGGCAATATAACATCAAACCAGCCCTGGATAACCTCGCGACCACATCACGTGTCATTTAGTGTGGTAACATGCCCCATCGACTTCCCAACTTCAATCTTAACAGACATTTGTTAATAAATATGGGTGTTACCAATGTGTTAATTTAATTTATACAATTTTTCACCATTGTAATCATATCACATAGTGTTCATGTTATGTTTCATCATTCGCCATTTGACTTCGGTTCTCGTCACTCCAGACTGAAACCGAGGTCACTCGGCCAGTTCGTATCAGCACTCAGACCAGACTTGCGGCGTTGGTCGCCCACTCTGTGAGCCCTCTCGGTACCATTATTTAGGCTGTAATCATTTCACTGCAATATTAAATTAATTAACAGTCCATTTCTTTTATTTTTATTAAGTACCGAGGGGAAAGCCACGCACATTCTCACCAGAGAGCTTAACGATATCGTGTATCAACACAATGCCACATTTATTTCACGTTAAGGTCACTGGCAGGCCGTAAGTGCTGGGTCCATTTTCATGCATTATTCACCTGTAAGCAATCACAGTGAATAAACCGCTTTACAAAGATAAATTTGTGTCGATTAATTGTAGGTTACCACATCCTTTCTGGCATTACCCACAGTTTCATAGTATAATTCAGGCGTACGAGATGGCCTACAGTCTCATCATAAGGTATAAATTGTGCAACAGTAATTACGTGACAACATCATCAAAAAACTGATGGAGATATCCAGGGCCCCCTGGGCCTTCGACCGAACAACCCTCATCATCAACTCTCCACTGGGTTATGGCGCCGGGCAATCCAACACTCAACAAGCCTTGGGTAACTTCGAACACATCAAATATGGCTTTCCCAACTACGGCGAGCATTTCACCAGGCCATTATTTTCCTACGTCAAAAATGGCTTTACCAACTAAGAGCAGTAGGGAAAACAAAACATGAGTAATGTGCATCGAAATACCCATGTCACAAAACATTATCACCATCATAACAATTTGAATATTCCTGCACTCCTGCACCAGTATCTTATTGTGTGCTATGGACCTCTCTTGCGCAGAGAAGGACACACTGACGTATTTTTAACCAGCTCAGAAATGGTGCGAAAAATCTAGTTTCTCCACCTTTTGTTTCACAAAAGTTTCGACAAACATCATTTTAGAGTGTTATGAAGTGTAAATGTTTCATGCGCAACTCTAAAAGGACTTATAATTATCTTTATGTAGATCGCGCAATGCATCATTAAAAATACGTGGCATGCATGTGGCTTTGTTGACAGGCAACCCACGTGGTAATATCAAGGCCAAATCACAAGTGCGTTGTTTATATTTTAGGCATCTCGTAAAATATAAAACTTTTCAGACACTTTTTGTATGTAAAACTAACTAACAAAATATGCAAAGGATGTGGACAATATCAATATTAAAAGTGCACCATATGTCTTACGAAACACGTCAAACATTAATAATAAAAAGTCGTATATACAGTATTAAATTTTGTTCATACTCAGTGCGACACATAATTTTTTAAGTGTTCTTATTGTATAACATTAACAAACAAATTCGTTGGAAGCAATTAGCATTAAAAAAGAATCACGCAATAATAGTATCAAGTGATAGCGTAATAATTTCACAAAGCATGCAAGACTTGCTATTAATATTTAAAACAACACAAAACATTTAACATAATAAATTTACTGTCAGTATTCACCACAGTAAACAAACGGCAAGAAGTAAAAAGGGCTCAGCAGCCCTCAGCTGCAAATTTAATTCAAACAAAAATTTTTGGCCCAAAATGTGAAAAATTCAGTTTCATGGTAAACTGCCATTTTTGTGAATTGAACAAAGCAAGCATAATCTAGCACCGTCATTGCTGGGAAGGAAGCGACTACCACCCACATTCCTGAGCAGGTGGGTCGGAGTGATGCAAAGCCTGGACGCGCGAGTGTAGCGGCCACCACTCTCCACACCCCTCTCAGAAGTAATGGGACACTCTCCCCCATCCCGCGCGGACGTGTAGAGTCGGTCTTGCATATGCGTCATAGAACGATCTGCCACCATGACAAGCGTGCCGAGCCACATGGCATGATTCACGTCAATCTTCAAACTGACGGAGGCACCCAGGGCCCTCTAGGCCATCGCCCGAACGACCCACATCATTAACTCTCCACTGAGTTATGGCGCCGTGTAATTCTACACTCCACCAGCCATGGGTGTCCTTGACCACATCAAATTATTGATGTAAGTTTTCGCGCCTTTCTTGGCATTTTTGTACAGTAATGGCCTTGTGAGTCAAATACGCATTAATTTGCATTGTATAAATGTAACTGTGTACATTATTCGGCAATACAATTTACTTGAGTTAACCGAAACTTGTGAGTTCTTATTTAGTGTTGTATTTAGGGCCCTGGCCCTATCCAGGAAGTCATCGATGCATCCTTCATTTATGAGGTAAAATGGCAAAATTAAGGGATGCTGGGGAGCCTGAAAACCCCAGCTATAAATAATGTTTTCCTGTAAATTTGTACCATGTGTCTCAGGAGATACAGCCATGTAGTCGTTCGGCTCACGATCCTGAGAACTATGACTACATGCTCATGCAGTGAGCTGGAGCCCATTCTATTCGAAATAGGAATATTGTGTAATATTCTGACGTTTCTTAACATAGTTGCCAGAGGATGCCCGCAATACTATCCCCGACCGCTCGGGTAATGTTAATGTATGTAGTTGTGAGTTAGAAAACTGTTTTTCTTATCTTAGAACAAATGCTCATTTTTGGTTCTATGGAGCAACACAACTAACACATATTTTCCAAAAAATGCAAAAGTTAGATTATTCAGGTGTTTGTTTCAATCTATGAATGCAGCTATGAAGTCTCAAATAAAAGCGAAGGACTTGTTTAGTTGTGGTTAGTTTCCAACAAATAATTTATATGATTTTTGGCTCGTAGGGTGTTCCAGGGATGTTTATGTAGATTCCTGCCGTACCTGGCTTACCAGGTTAAGGCAAAACTGGTGAAATTGCCCTGCACCATAACTCAGTGAGCATGAGTTAGTGAAAGTCGTGTGGTCGATGGTCCCTGTGCTTATGAAAGATGAATTCAACAATAATAGCACATACCTAGTGGTTTCACTCTTTATGCTGGCGAGATTGTGGGCTATCGCACTCATTACTTACACTTGTTACTGCTGCAATAAGGTGCAGTGCCCGAAGTACCCCAAGGGGTAAAGTAAATAAAACACTCGTGGTTATTCAAGGTGTTTACTTACTTATTTGACTTATATGCATACTGTTATGGGATAAGTAAATGCGGACCTGGCACTGTGATTTGCCGGTGAACATTGCTGTTCAATAAGGGCCTAAGACATGAAAATGAGGTGCAGTTACATTGTACATGTTAAGTCCTCTTGAAGATGACAGGAGGTTAGACAGTCGTCCCCTAGGCAGGGATTAAGCAAAAGGTCTCAGCTATAAAATACTACTGAATTAAATGTGATTGCAGCCTAAAATAATGTGCCGAGGGGGTCCTTGTGGAGCGAAACTCCCGTGTTGCCAGCTGGGCCGAGTGCTGATGTCATACTAAAATCATGGTGTCGGTTTCCGCTAATTGTGGCCAAGGCCAGGGCCAAAAATTGCATGAAAATTAATAGGAACCCTTTAATGATAATTAATATGCTAAAAATACAATTTCATGGAGAACAACGTGTTGGTGACATCCCCATGTTTAATTAAGTTTTAGTTATGTTTCTGACTTTGAAGTCAGAGGGGATGTCACTGCACTATAAACCTGAAGTAAAAACTGTAAGGCCTTGATAGGCAGTCTGCTGTGAAGAAAATACATAATTACCATGGTGATGCACACCCTTCTTCCCTAGGACTAACATCGCCCGGGGAAGCTTAGCGTACAACTAATCCGTTTTAAATATCTATTTGTGTATTTTCGCAGTTTAGCCCACCCGGCCAGCACACTGCCAGAGTCTGTTTTAGTTTCACTTTGTGTTGAGGTAATGTAATTTATGCAAGGATAAATATACACTAGTTTGCCAACTATGTGTGTTTCATTTCGAGCACTGCTTATGAGGCATTTCAGGGAAAGGGTCCCCTACAACCCGCTACCAAACGTATTTCAACAATAACCTAAGCATGGCTCATTTATTTCATTCGGTGTTCATTGCAGTTTAAGGTGTCTGGGTTAGCCTTAATAGGCACACTTCATCCTGGTGTAAATATTAGGCACGAGGAGGTCTCCCTTCATCAGAACCATTGGGGCAACTTCAACAATTTAACCAACTAGGGAACGGCATACGTTCCGGCGGTCAGCCGCTTGACCCTGAAATCACCAACACCTCCAATGTTGGCACCGCCTGCCGACAGTGTCTGGTGCCAAGTCGGGTAACCCTTTCAAGCATCAGCGTTATTTGCCACCCTTCCGCGGGGTGTACCTTTCTACCAATCTTCTTCTCAAGAAATTATGCACAAGAAACTTCCAAATTTTACAGCAAAATTTCACAGCAAAATTTTACTCAACAATTTTCCTATCCATTCCTTCTTCCCACTACTTCGGCAAGATTAGGCCTTAAGACCAACGTGAACAACATGGGGCCTTTCTTCCAGCAGTCACCGACCTTCGTCACCCAAGATCGGTGTTACAAGTTTTCAGAATCAGCTGTATACTCAGTTGCCTCTCATTGCCTCTTTTCTCACTGCTGCCTCGGTTTCTGCTGCTGTTGTTGTTGTGGGCAGTAGGCTCTCAGGTGCCCTGGCTGTCCATATGATCAACAGTCAGGTAGTTAATTTAAGGGGGGGAGGGGTGAAACACTGTGGCCTGGACACTGCAAGCTATGTTCCGCAGAGTCGTCTGCAACTCATTAAGTGTCTTCGTTATTCTGTCTTCGTCGTTTTCGTTCAGTGTCACTACCCTTACCGGACATTGGGTTGTGATCCCTTGTCTTGCAGACGCCACCACCAGTGCTTGGGCCAGGGAGTCAAACATGCTATGGGATGCTTGCCGTACAACTGTGCCGGCGATGGCATCGATGAAAATGCCGACTGCGATGGCATTGCACGCCTCCTCGGGGTACCCTTCCAAAGATAGGTTGGAAAACTGCACTATGTCTTGTCATAGCTCAAGCAGTGGTCTCCTGGTCACTGAGTGCATCTTCTCAGTGGGTCATTGGGGAGGGGGAGGGGGAGTCATGTCACATGTATAGGTAACCAAAACATAGCTCCAAAGCCAACACCAGTGTGGGTACTCTAGTCGATGTCTCTCCAGCAGAGATTGTAGTATGCTGAGTGCAGGGCCTCTCAAGTACAGTAGCGAGGATGTAAGCCCGCTGCTCGGTTGACCAGCCATTCAAGGTGGTGAAAATTTCAAATTGGTATTGGTACTCCCGCCAAGAAGTCTGGCCATCATAAGGGGCAGGCTAAATTGAGACCCCCTTTCCTACTAATGGCTGCTGGTCACCAATTCTGGGATGATGCTGGCTGTCCTCCGAGGTTGCTGCATTGGTTACGATTTGCACTGCTGCTTCCCCACTTTTCTCAGCTGCAGATGTGGTGGTTTTGGAACTCCACTGCTGAATAAATTCTTGCCATTCCTTCTTAATTGCAATCCGGGGGCAGATCCAGGCTTGATGTTCTGGTGGNAATAAAACATAAAACATTGTAAAAAATACTATTGTTCATGTTACAATATTTTAATTGATTTATGATACATGTGACAAAATAATTCAGTTAAATGAAAAACACAAGGTGCCGAAATTTCTCTTTGGCAAATCTATCCATGACTTCTTCAGGGTCAATTTTCACAAATACCATGCTATTCTACGTGCTACAATATTTTTATTGATACAAGCGCCAAACTTTTTCTTTAGCAAACGTATCTGTAACTTTTTTAGGGTCAATTTAAGTCTCTATGTACATGTAAGAGGCAAAACCCATTCAACTGCTCCTCAGTCATTCTTGATATATCCCAAGTTTTACTTCCCAGAGAGTAGAAAAGAATCGTTCTGGTGTAGCAACACTGACCGAAATAGTACACAGAATTTGCAGTACCACACGAATTGTAGTGAATATGTCAGTAACAGTCATCCAATACTTCATGCACTGTCTCTGGTATTTCCTTGGTCTTTTGGTATCTTCTCTACTTGACTTCCCATAATTTAAATTCCCCGAGAAGATGCTGTTGATGCAGAACATTGTTGCAAAAATAAATTGTATTTTTTGCAAGTGACTTCATTTCTTGCTCCATGCAGTATTTTAAAATACTACTTGACCTCAGAAGTTTAAAGACTGTAGAAATGCTTCTGAAAATCAAGCTGAAATATCGGACACCACATAGTCTAACATTAGTGTGTAAATGGACTTCCGATAATATTCTTCACAGGTTGATGATGGATAAGTTTCTCTGCATGTCTGCGTTCTGACTGTTTGGGGCTTAATAATAGTACAACCAAGCTGAGAGGCTTAAGTTTCACATTCCACATATACTTTACTGAAATCATATACATGATTTTCACGATTCTTTCTGAGAGGATTAATAGTATCAGTAATGGTGTAAGAAGCACAGTGAACATGAAGCAATTTTGTTTGGAGCAAACGGCTTAGTGGGAGTATATATTTAAGAACTTCAATCAGAGATAAGAGAGATATAATGAAATCACTGCTACACAGAGAATGTACAAACGTTGATGCTTTTGACGATGTCTTAGCATCTTTCCACTTTGATATCTTATCAACAACATTGATAATTTTAGGAAGAGCATCGTGAAAACGAATGATGGAATCGTGATGTTCAACCCACTTTGTTTCACATAAAGACTGAAAGTCTTTTTCAGTTTCTAAAGTTGTCTTAAGAAACATAGGTATTTTTGGAGACTTGTTGAAGAAGGCAATTACTTATTTGATAAGCACCACGGAATTTCACTTGGTATGTTTGAAGTTTTTAAATCGACAGATTTAATGCATGATTATTGCAAGGAGCCCTAACAGAATGAGGTGCAAATTTCATAATTTCACTAACCGCACCAACTGCTTCAGAAGTCATTGTAGAACAACCATCAGTGCCAATGCCAACACAGTATGCCATATCAGGTGGAGAGTTTCAGTAAGAATATTAACAATAATATTTCCCAGAGCTAAACCAGTTAATATAGGCTCTGAGGACGAAATCTTCACGAATAACACCTTCATCGAGGTATCTCAAACTTAGGAAAATTTGCTGTCAGAAACATAATCAATGTCACAATCGGGAGTTGCACTATATGTGTGAATAAAGAGGACGAAATCTTCACGAATAACACCTTCATCGAGGTATCTCAAACTGAGGAAAAATTGCTCCATGTGAAAATTATCTAAGGTTTCATAAAATATAATGCTAAAAAAATTAGCCTTGCAAACTTTATCTAAGATTTGAGATTTTATCTCTTCACCGCGAGTTTATATTATAATTTTTGGGTAATTTTGCTAATATAGGTAGCTCTTGAATAAGATGATTTTAGATGCTCCTCAAGATTTGTCCCCAGATTCAATGCGAAATATTAAAGTATCTCTGGAATTTCCCTCATTAACTAAGCTTGGTTGATCACTATCCTTCTGCAACAATCCTACATCGTCATGGTGGCCACGTAGTGGTATATTTTTTCGGCACAAGAATATGATCGTATTTAGAATCGGCCTTAACCTATCGCGGTTTTCCTTCACTTGCTTCAAACATTGAGAGTTTAGCCTACTGATTACTTCAGCTTCTGGTTCGTGGTAAGATTTCGAAAATTCCTTACCTGCATCAACATTAGCCTTGTGGTAATGAGATTTCTCATGTGTTGCAAAATTGCCATCCTTGCCATAAAGTTTCGCGAAGGATGTTACAGGCTTTGTCACAAACTTCTGCAATGAAACACCTTGATTGTGTCCTCCCTTACCACTAACAGTAAACAACGAGCATTGTTTGCGACACAACCCTTTATGCAAATAAGATAAAACGACCCAATGGTGACTGTCGTTGTGACTTATATTTAAAAACAGTTTTATGGATCCCCCCCCCCCCCNCTGGTGGTTGCCAAGGTTTTTATAATAACTGGCATTTTGTGTAATCGTCTATGTGTTTACCAATGTATACTCATATATCACACTCATGCACTAGTATAGTAAGCACAGTACCTCCTCCTCCACCAGGATCAGAGGTTGTTGATGATTCTTCTTCCCCTAGTGAAGTTACTGCATGTTCAGGATCAGATGAATTCAGTTCCTCCAGTTCCAGTACAGTCACAGCAATTGAGTTTTCCCTCTGACAATGTTCCACTTCACTTCTGTTATCAGGCTGTTGTGAAACCTTCACCTTTTCCGATTTTTTAAGAATGTGTTGTGTGTTGATCGTTTTGGTTTTGGAACTCTTCCGGCTGTCTTTTCCCTGGAATTTTTTTTCTAACACACACAAATATAAATAGGTTAGGTATAATATTTTATAAATTAAAAAAATAATATAAAATATCACAGACATATTTTACATTTTAATAGTAACTTTTGGAATATACACTTTTTTCTTATTTGTGTATTTTGTTCTTATTGGTCACTCGAGGTTCAACATTTTGCAGACAGTCAATCACGAAACGTTTTACACGACTGCATCGGTTTCCCAAAATGGCGTCTCGACTCTTTTGGCTATCACACGACTCACACCACACATAAACAATTGAGCTAGTGCCTTGTGTTACTGTTAACCCAGTGGTGTTAACATAGCATATCAGTTAACCTTTTATTTGAAGTTATTTTAGAGTCCATGAAGAGTCAGTGTGATTTATAACTGCGATTAAAGTAGGCCGCCGATTGGTAGGAACGAAGGTTTCCGAAAACGCACGAGCAATTAGCCAATCGAAGAGATTGTCACGTGATGTGGTTAGCCAATGAGAATCAGGGGGGTGGGGGTGTAAGCCTTCAGACAAATTGTTCGAACGAATGTTTCCGAAAACTCCCATGTAATTAACCAATGAGAAACATTGGCGGAGCAATTAAATATAAAGGAATGGGTGGGAATTAGTCAACGAAAATCAAGGGTAGGGTTATTGGTCAATTAATTATATAGGAAGGTGGGGAGTGGAGGGGTTCAGTCGTCTGTTGGGTGCAGTGTTCGGGACAGCACCAGCAATGTAAATCCAATGGCAAACGAAAAACAAAGATGGCGGTCGAACGAAGGTAAGAGACAAACTCCAGTAATGTATAAACAAATGACAAACTAAAAAACAAGATGGCCGATGGTGATTATGACACTGACCAAGATGGCAGATGCCTACACCTACCAAAATGGCGGACGTAAGCACTTACTACGATGGCGGACAGTGACTGTGATGCCTACCAAGATGGCGGACTGCACCTACCAAGATGGTGGAATGAGTATGAATGGAGGAGGGTGTAGGAAACCCCTGAAAATTAAATTTTTCAAAATAATTTATTTTAATTTGTTTAAATAGTGTTTAATATTTTTAAAATATATAATTTTTATTTTTTTAGATTTTTGAATTTTTTGAATTTCTGGGGTCAAAGGTCAAAGTCAAGTTTACAAGGATTCAATATAGCGGACAAGATGGCTGTTGGGGGACCGGAATGACAGGGTACCAACAGCTCCGACGCTTCGAGCCCTCAGCCCATTGCGCTTAACTCCCCATAATAATTCTACTGGTGCTAAACTTTCTACACTTATCTTTTCCTTCCATCGCATATAAATAAATTGTGGAAATGCTTCTTTGATTATATCTTGGTATGTAAAAAGTACGAAAATTTTTAATGGTGGAAAAATTTTGCTTGATACAAAAATTTTTTACATAAAAAGGAAAGTAATGCTGTATTTTTGAATACCTGTTCTAGCATCAGAGATAAGGAGTGTGCTTGTCATTCTGACTATATAACAGTTCCAGTACTTCGGGTTCCAAATGCGTTGTAGGCATTATCGTGGCCAGGTTTATTGCGGGAAAGAAAAAAAAAAGGGGGGGGGGCTATATATTGTTATAAACATAATATAAAGGCCCTTTAACACAATCAAAATTTTCTTCAAATTACGTTACGTTTTTATTGAATTCGATTCATGGAGTGCTACATGACGTTATAAAAACCTCATAAACTCTGCCATTTTCTCTTTCAAATTTGGAATGTCTTATTTTCCTTCAAGATTTTCGTTTAGAAGATGATTTATATTATCGTGAACCCAAAATTTCAATCGCTTATCACAGCTATTCTGACAGATTTTATGGAAGTAATCTCATGTAACAACTTTAAATGTATGCATACAAAATAAGGACGCATTAAAAAAAAAAAAAAAGAAAATGTACAAGAAAATGAAGAAACTTTGTTGAGGTTTACCCAATTATTTTCATGTCGTGCATGAGTCGTAGATACTTCTAAAACTATCTTTTGGTTTTTTTAAAACAGGTTTCATTAAAAAGTTTGTGATAAATTTTCACGTGGAGGCTTGAAATTTAATTGAATGTAATTCATTAAAATACAAATTAAGTAATTTTTAATTCAACAAATTGAATTCTAGTAATTGAATTCAATAAATAAATTATAGTGTGGAATGGCCTTAATGTACAAATATATTAAAATCAGAACATCAATTGGTTCATTTTGCTTACTTTCAGTAAAAGTTAGCGTAAAATATTTTTCCTTATCATAGAAACTAAGAGATCAGTGTTGTCAAATTTAGAGATTATAAACACTAATTAATTAAATTTTTTTGGCTTCGTTATAAAATAACTAAATGTTGTAGTGTCTGATGTGGGTTTCTTGACACGAACAAAATAGAACGTGCGATTTGATGGGTACACACAAAGTCCTGATATATTCCTAGCGTCAGTTAATGAAGGCATTTCCTACCGCTAAAGGGGCCGCGGTGGCGTAGTGGTTAGACTGCTCGCTTCCCACCAAGGCGAACCGGGTTCGATTCACGGCGGGGAGGGAATCGTGCTAAACGATGCTGCCGGTCGGTGGGTTTTCTCTGGGATCTCCAGTTTCCCCCACCCTTTCATTCCGGTGCTGCTTAAAACTCATTTCACTCCAACCTTATCGGCTATAAAAACCTCGGTGTTAAGAGTCGTCCAAATCTCTCCAAATTCTCAACTGGGCGGCTCTTAACATCGAGGTCTTGAGAGCCGATGAGGTCGAAGTGAGGCGAGTATGGTGCAGCACCGGAATGCAAAGGCGGGGGAAACGGGAGATCCCCGAGAAAATCCACCAAACAGCAGCATCGTCCGGCACGATCCGGGGATTGAACCTGGTTCGTCTAGGTGGGTAGTCTGACCAGTACACAACCGTGGCCCCTATTAATTGCGGGAATGGAGAGTGGTAAACAGGCTGAGACCCGAGTCAAAAAAACTACAGACGACATGTTAAAAAAAAAAAAAACTGCTGGAAATTGGCGGGGAAAGTGTATTGCAGTGTGTTTCATTGAGGAACCACCAACTTTCCGTTTAGTAAGTCTATCTCTATTTAATAAATGTAAAAGAAAATATTTTACGTAAACATACATCCACCACTGTCGATGCATGTTGTCACACCAATCTGTTTAATTGTAAGTGCTTCGTTTGACTGATTATGAAAAAAATTACAACCATTTTGAACTTATCCACAGCAAATTAATTTTCTTGTGTTAACATTTTTTTGCGAAATAATTTTTTACTACTTTTAAGTATACAATAACGCTAGTTATTTGGGATCCAGATGCAAAGGAAAGGTAATAATATAATTTAATCTAAAAAAAAAAAAACCCAACCTATTATCTGGCTAAAAATAAGAAAATGCAGTGGTGAGAAACGGAAATTTAGCTTAAAGCAAGATTGTTGTTGCTGCACCATCCACGAAGGATATGTATTGAAAATGGCTTATTAACGACCCCGGTGTTATGCATGAAGGCTTATCAGCGGACGGCTTATAAACTAACTTACAACCTAACTTAAACTGACACCAATGCGTTGCCTAGGATTCGAACCCAGAACCTCTCGCACCCCAGCCCGGCGGTGCACCAACCGACTGCGCCGCGGAAGGTCGGCAATATATGAACGT
>NQII01003316.1:140025-160175 GCA_002778355.1 Clitarchus hookeri
TCTGATACGGAGTCGGATAGCTTGCCTTCTTCGAGTGTGGAAAGTGAAGAATTTCTGCCGTCACCAGAAAATAAAAATAAACAAAATCTCACTCCATACATTAAGAATTGAAACTGGTGTTTCTGACAGAAGTGCAGCGTTAATCGCTAGTGCTGTTTTACAAGATGTTGGAATCATACAAAAAGAAGACACGACGAAGGTAATAGACAGGATGAAAGTAAGAAGACAGCAAGAAAAAAACCGCGAAAAACTCCAGAAAAGAGATCTGGAAAATACCGAACTGCTTCAGGGCTTGCATTTTGATGGAAGAAAGGACGATACGATTAAGATTGAGAAAAAAAGTTGAAAAATCATACCGACANCCGAAAAACGGTAAAAGAGGAACATTATTCTTTGATCCAGGAACCAGGTTCTATTTATATCGGGCACGTAACTCCATCATGTGGTACTGCTAAATCTGTTTCTACATCGATTATTGCGCATTTAGAAAACAACAACTTTGATTGTTCAGAACTGGCTGTTGTTGGTTGTGATGGTACAGTTGTTAATACTGGACATAAAAATGGGGTAATCACGAAGATAGAATCTTTTCTCGGGCGACCAGTTCAGTGGCTGATATGTCAACTACACGCCAATGAACTTCCTTTACGTCATCTCTTTCAATACTTAGATGGATCAACGACCGGCCCACGCGAGTTTTCAGGCACTATCGGAAAAAAACTGATCGGTTGCGAAAACCTCCCTGTAGCAGCGTTCCATCCAATTGTCACAGAGATGCCTGCCATTGACAAGAAGGATTTGAGTACAGATCAGAAATATTTACTAGAAATCTGTAACGCTGTTGCAAGTGGCATCTGTTCTGAAAGTTTGTCTCTGAGAGATCCGGGTCGGATTTCGCACTTTAGGTGGCTGACAGCTGCAAACAGGATTATTCGCCTCTATGTTGGAACTGAGAAACCATCTCGCAATCTGGAAATACTGGCCGAATACATAGTAAAGGTATACGCTCCCGTTTGGTTCGACATAAAATGCCATCCATCCTGTAAAGACGGCGCAAAACATGTTTTGAAATCCATCCATGCGTCGCGCTACCGGAACGAAGACTTGAAGGCGGTTATAGACCCTGTTATTCAGCGCAACAGTTACTTTGCGCACCCGGAAAACATTTTGCTGGCAATGATTTCCGATGAGAGGAAGCACATTCGGGAGCTTGGCTTACGAAGAATTTCGGCGGCGCGGGCTAGCACACAAGAAAGTCGTACTTTCGTTATTCCCCCTTTAAACTTTGAAGCTCTGGAGTACGAAAACCTGATTTGTTGGCAGTCTTGTACTATAACTGAGCCTCCGCTTACCTTCTCAGTTAAGCAAAAAGAACTCGAGGATTTAATAAATTCAGGAGAGACAAACTTGGAATTTCCGAAGTTTCCTTGCCACACTCAAGCCGTCGAAAGATGCGTCAAATTGGTCACGGAAGCTTCAGCAGCTGTTTGTGGAAATGTCAAGAGAGACGGCTTTATTCGTTCTAGGCTGGAATCTCGAAAAATAATGCCTAGATTCGAGACAAAAGTCGATTATGTAGTATAAAGACAAGACTTTACCTTTAATGTAATATAATTAGTATAGGAAAACTTCGAAGTCTTTGTGGCAGCACAATATATTTTTTGTTTTTTGTTATAATTTTACATGTTCATTGTAGAGCCTAAAAGGCAACTTATTTGCGCTATTAAAAATGACTTGGAGAAAAAAAAATTTTTTTTTGCCTTTTCGTTCCACCCCTGGACCAGTGCATCCCGACGGAGACTTGCAGCTTTGCGCGTAGGAGCGATGAGCCGCTAGGGGCGCTAGAGGCGCGTGTTAGAAGGCAACAATTATTCGTTTTACTGTCATAATAGAAGATCCTTGGTCATTACTGAACATGTTTCATTATAGAAGAATTACATGTCATGTTTCTGTGCAAAGTTTTGTACCTGAGTTTTAATACGTGCTCCCTGATCGTCATTAAAAAGGTGAGAATGAATTAATGCGTACAATTTTGTATTGGTTTCATAAATATTCATTAGTAGTCTGCAATGATGGGTAAAGTAATTAGCTAAGCTTTCTCTTGTCGCATTTCACAATAAACCCTCCTTTAATTTGAATCAGGAAGAAATAAATAAAGAATTCAATATGGCGGGTGGCACGGGCTGTTAAAGCTGTTTCCACAATGGAGCGGCGCGATGCGGCACGCCGCGTCTTCAAGCCAGCGACGAGCGTTATTTGCGACTTCACAATAGAGCTGCCAGTAGGGAGCTGACGAGAAGGCAAGGCTGCGTGGCGGGGTGGTGGTCGGGGCCGCAAACCCTCCCTTGCCCCCTTCCGGCGTTTAAAGACCGCTGTCGGAGTAACGGGTCACCCTAGCTACTAGTCATCCCAAAAGATACAGCTCTCTGGAAGTCAGTCACGAGTTAGTGTCGGTTGCGTACGTATCAGGAGGGTATATTATGGCGGAGTCTAGGAAGAAAGGGAAAACTATACACAGCGAAGCGAGGGAGGTGATCAGACATGTGATAAATAAATGTGACGAAGAAGCTACTGATGGTCAAATAAAACATTTATTATCTCAATCCAATCTGCGTGCATCAGAATACACTGGAATTTCTATGAGAAGTGTTTCCAGAATTCGCAAAGAAGGCGCCGATGCTTGTAACAGTTCGCTGTCAACACCGGGCAAACACCGAAAGCGTCCGCACGAAAGAAATGTGCGCTGTGACTCATTGGATAGGAGAGTAATCAGAGACGTCATGCATGATTATTACTTAGTACAGAAACAAGTACCAACATGTCCTAAGCTTCTCGTTGCTTTGAGAAAAAAATAATAATTTTCCATGGGGTGTTCACACGCTCAGGTGGATACTGAAAGAAATGGGGTTTAAATGGAAACGGTGTAACAGTTCTCGGAAACTATTAGCGGACAGACCGCACATTGTCCACTGATACTGAAAATGAATTCTCCACTACAGAATGGAGGGGCGCCCCATAATTTACATTGATGAAACCTGGGTTGAAAGCAACATCACATTTAACAAATTTTTGGCAAAATGATACTGAACATGGTGTGTTAACCAACAGCAGTTCTTCGAACCGTTTAATTGTTGTTCATGCAGGAGCTAAAACTGGATTAATTGAAAATGCACTGCTAATTTTTCCAGCAGGCAGAGCTACGGGGGACTACCATGGGCAGATGAATTCTGCGAACTTCGAAAAGTGGATGCATAATCAGTTATTGCCAAACCTACCGGAAAAGTCTGTTGTTATTATGGACAATGCGCCTTGCCATTCAGTGCAAGAAAATAAACCCCCATCGAGGTATGCAGTGAAAAAGGAAATGGAGTCATGGTTGACCAATAACAACAGTCCATTTACTCATGAAATGCAAAAAACAAAGCTTTTCGACTTAATTGCGCAGAACAGGAAGCCTGAAAAAGTATTTCGCATTGGCCAACTTTTAAAACGGCATGGACACAATGTTCTTAGACTTCCTCCTTATACGTGCGAACTTAATCCCATTGAACTAGCGTGGTCTAAAACAAAGAGACTAGTGCGGGAAAAGAACATTACTGATAGCTTGTCGTTAACAAAGCTAATGGAAATCACGACGGAAGCAATATCTTCCGTCGCTGAAGAAGACTGGCAAGGATACTGTTCGCATGTCCAAAATATAGAAGCAGACTACTGGCAAAAGGACTGTCATGTGGAAGACCGTGACTCCAGTGGCTCGAGTTATTCATCTGACGACGAATTTTCCTCTTCCGAATCGGAACTGGCGCTGCCACTTCCCGAAAGTGAATAAATTATCACCGAACAACAACATCCACTGTTTGAGGTAAGCGGTAAGAGTATATTCTTTCAGAGTATTTTAAAGTTATGCATTCCTGATCTTAACTGTTTTCGCCCTAAATTTATGCCATAAAAATTGTTTTCAGGTCACTATGGTTGTTTCGCAGGTATTTAAGTAAAACAATTTAAGTTAAAACAGTTTAAAAATGTTGTTTTTGGCCATACTGAAAGTCTTTAAAATAGTATTGGTAATGTAAAAGATGTTTTAACAATTGTAACTATTGTGAAATGTGATTAATTTTCGTACATGAACAGATTGCGAATATGTACAATAAATAGCTCGCTTTAAAAACGTGTACTTCAAACACAATGTAAAACATTTCGCGCACCAGGCAAACGGGCACCTAAAATGGCGAATTTAAAGGTTACTGTCAAAATAAATAATAGAGGCGTATACCATGACATTACAGAGTATATTTGTATGCGTGTCGTATGAAAGGAAAATCTCCCTGCGAACTGATAGTTTTAGTACGGGTAGGTTGGAGGCGACGGTGGCGACATTGCGGTCCACCGGGCCCACCCTCCCGCACACCCACCCTGCCCGAATTCCAGAGCCTCGCCTTCTCGTGAGCACTGGACAGTATGTTCTATCGCCGGCCGCCAGCGACACAGACCGTGCTGCCATCTGTTGGCCTGCAAGGAAACTCGTAATGAAATGCTAAAAGCAAACGAAAAACAGTGCATTTCTTTGCCATTTTGTCAATAAAATTGTTATTTTTTTTGTGAAATACACTTTTCTTTAATAAAAATACATTCAAATTAAAAATTAACATGAATGACTCTTCAGGCATCGGGATTTTTTTTCCTTTTGTTTTCCTAAAGGTAAGAAAAATCTAAATAAATTCGGACTCCAATTAGTATCTCTGCAAACCATTTATTATGTACACTTTCACTAGTTCTTTGCCTCAGTTTCTCGCCAGTTTATTTATTAAGACGTACAGAAATGTTATTCTTCTTATTGCTCGTCGCCGGCGACCAGCGTCGAAACTCGAAAGCAATATGTCCGTCGCTCGTGCAACGCTCTCGACGCCCGTCGCCAGCGTCAAGGCTCTGATTGGCTGAAGCTCGTCGCGTCGCTCAATGTGGCAACAGCTTTAGTGTCGCGCATATTATTCGCTTCCTGACCTTGAACGCGCAGCTACAGTCCATACATGCTGTGGCTTTAATCAGCTACTCCAACTTCATTTGCTATGGACGCAAGTCTGTTAATAAAATATGAGAAATCAGGATACAATTAATTTAGTATTCTTCATATAATAATTAACCAACTGGTTTTTAGTACAAGCGATACTACTGCTAATATAAAGATCATAAGACTAATAAAACGAAATCAGATGTGCTTATGAAATAAAACGACAGCATTGTAAACTAAGTCACATCACTAACGTTTCATGAATTACAAATTTATAACTTATTAAAGTGGAATAATATTAATAGTATATTAGTGGTTTATTCGCACTTTTTAAATCAAACCTTTGAAGAAAAAAAACCCAGAATGACGTGCTTGATTGTTTCCTAAATAATTCCTATATCAAAAAGTTTTTTATATTTGTGTTAACATAAAAGTACTTAATTTCTGGTGAAATTGGATTTTTACTTACATTTTATCTATAAATTACAATATTGCATTTGTAACTTATATGAACACAGACAGAGAAAATAGGCGTGTTGGTAATGCTTCGTAAGAAATAGTTCTTATGAAAATTTTTATTACACTAAGTGCGCACGTATGCGGTGCGTTGGCCCTCTGGTGTAATTTACTAAACTTTGTTTACACGAGGCGGAGGAATATCCTGGAAGTAGAACATTAGCAGGGCTTCAGAACAGCTGGAAGTAACCGCGAATTGACTATACTTGTGAACCTCAGAGCTGCACAGTACTCATTGGAATGTTTGTAATTTCAAACGTCAACGATAGCTATTCTTATGCAAGTATATTTTATTTGCTTGCATTTATTGCTACACACAGGATTAAGTTTAGGAGCAACGAAGCATTTCAGTAAAGTATTCATTTTACAAAGCGAAAAACAATTAGGATTACTTGTATTGGGATATTAAAGATTCTCGCAGACAACTTTTTTGAACTGAGAATATATTAATACCAGCAGGTTAATATATTTATAAAGTTCTGTTGTACATTACCAGAGTTTTAATTACTTCCAACTTACCAGTGAAGCGCACAAATATAATAGATGACAAAGGTTTATTACTATTTTATGCCTTCCAAATGCTCTCTTTCATACTGAGCAAATTCTTCTTTGCTGCTATAAATGTGTGTAATTACCACCTCTAAATTGTGATGTAAAAATAGCAATTATATATTTATATAAAATGTTGATTTTTTTTACTTGCAAATGAGTTTTATTCTACTGATGAAGATTAACCTGCTCTTTTAATTAATGTATAACCAAGACAAACTCATTAGTTGGTCTGTATTTTATGTGTACTTAATAGTCTTAAATCAATATGTGTTACACTTGTTAAAACTTTTAGCTTTATCATGTATACTTTGCCTGCATATCTGTACGAACTTGTGTGTGTATTATCGTCATCTTGCTCCACGTGTCGGTTGTCAGTGTGACGTCTGAAGGGATATCCCTACAACAGTAAACAATAAAGACACCGGATTACATTTTGGAACGATCACGGTTCGATTCCAGGACCGGATGTACCTTGCATCCATTTAACTTAACAACAACTATTTGTCTGAAAAGAAGAAGACCCGTGCAAAACAGTAGTATCGGTACGAAATTCGCTAGTCGCTAAACAGGGAAAATTTGTCGCCAAGTATGACTACTTGTAAATGCTGCCACAAGAGGCGATAAAAACTGTGTTAGACTCCGCCATACCGCATGGCCAGGTTGAGAACCTAAATATTTGGGGAATTAGGGAGCAAATTTACTGTGAGCGGGAAGCATGCTAAATCTTCAAATACGTCTGTAAAACCGTCTGCAATTGTTTGTGTCTTCTTTCGTGCCTGTTTTCATGCAAGTTATGAGACTTATAACCTACAACAAAGAGAAAAAAAACGGAACTACGAATCGCCGATGCTTAATTTCGTTCTTTAATATTATTTACATCAAAAGAGTTTATACACAAGAGGAAGGTAATTACTTTGTAAAATTGTTTTGATTGGACATTTTTTCTGAAGGGGCGAGTGGAATAAGCGTTACACACAAGTAAAAAACAGTACGTTTATACCTACACCTGAAACCAGAGTTTCGGTGACCTAGATTTCGGAAAGCAGAGTTTGTGTACGGTATAAACACCGCCAAAGTGAGGTTTCGCCGTATCTCGAAACAGAGGTTCGTAATTCAAGTTTCGCTTCGAATCTCAGGTTTCGTGCGCGGTATAAACAAAGAAACTTCGGTTTCGTTTGTAAATATGGTATGAAATGTATATCTAGGATATGTTGAAGTGTAAAACAAACTTTTAATTGGTTAAAAATAATGTGTGTAAATGCAAATAAATTATATAATTTTGCTGTAGGTATGAAAATAACTAATATACAATAAATATATAGCATCTTAAAAAAAGTTACGAAATACCGTTTTTTAAATTAATAATGTTTTATCAAGCAATGTATGCAACTTTTAAACAACTTTTTAGTCGTATTTGTGAATTTTTGTAAAATGCATCTCCTTTTCGTATCACCATAACAAAAAGGATTAATTGTTTTGATACACGTGATTTCCTGCATAAAACAACACACGAAACACAAGTTTCCAAAACGGAGTTTCGTATGACTGTATAAAAAATTAACTAAAACATTAGTTTGTAAAGTTGGGTTTCCGAAACTGAGGTTTCGGCTAACGGTATAAACGTACTGAAATAAATATTGAAGCGTTTAGTAAAGCAGTTGCTTCCAACCTGAACACTAGGAACGCAGCACAATGACATTGGAACTGAACACATTCCCAGCAACATAGAATACTTAAGAATATAGAAGTGAATCAGCCGCTTATATACCGCAAACTCCAGTCGCCCACGCCAGCAGTATGACGTCACCGGCCAGCAACATGCCGGGACGCCGTTCGCCAATCACCGCCTGGTGCACATGCTTGCCATCCGGCAGCTCAGCCAATAGAGAACCTTTCGCAACATACAGTAGCCAATCAGACGTAAGAACCTTCCCCAGGGGTTCGCACAGCCATTCAAAGAACGGGTACGCCCACATCAAAAGAATCATCACGCCATTTCGACTTCCTGTGCTTATTTACTTTATGCCAATGCCCTAAATTACCAAATAATGAATTAGGAAACGCAAAAATTCGTAAAACCGGCCACGTTAAGTGGTTTACACAATTAAAAAAAAAAACCGCTCGAGCATTAGGAAGTAAGCAGTGCGTCTGTGCGTTGGGATATAGATTTCAATAGAAACTCATATTAGGCCGTGTCTCATTGGTCCAGCGCTCTCGCGGCCATGTCGTTATGACGTCAGAGACGTCACACTTTTTAAATCAAACCTTTGAAAAATCACGTGCTTTGTAGTTTCCTAAATATGCCATTGCCGTGTTTGACAACCGCTTTATGCTTCTGTTAACATAAAAGTACCTTAGTTTTGCTTAAATTGAACTTTTATTTATATTTTACCTATACATTCTATAGTTCATGAGAAAACATGTGTGTTTGTAACACATATTAAGAAATAGTTCCTATGAAAAATATAATTACACTGAGTGCGCACGAATGCAGTGCGTTGTCGTTTTGGTGTAATTTTCTAGACTCGGTTAAGCTTTGTTTGCATGGGGCGGAGGAATATCCCGGAAGCAGAACTTTAGCAGAGCTTCAGAAAAGTGTGAATTATTAATGAATGGAATATAATAAATATTTTTGTTTTATATGAGAAATTGTATTCTCATTACATTAAACTGTTGCAAAGAGTTTTCTTAATCGTGCACATTAATTTATGGGTGAATTTTGCTTTTTGCAGCTTTAATGCATATACGTGCAAGAATCAGCAAATTTGCAAAACTTTGCTTTTCCAATAATTTCAGTTTCACGAGAACGAAGTGCTGAGGCCCGTGGCAAAGTTAATTTTCAAGAGTATNATTCAAAGAACGGGTACGCCCACATCAAAAGAATCATCACGCCATTTCGACTTCCTGTGCTTATTTACTTTATGCCAATGCCCTAAATTACCAAATAATGAATTAGGAAACGCAAAAATTCGTAAAACCGGCCACGTTAAGTGGTTTACACAATTAAAAAAAAAAACCGCTCGAGCATTAGGAAGTAAGCAGTGCGTCTGTGCGTTGGGATATAGATTTCAATAGAAACTCATATTAGGCCGTGTCTCATTGGTCCAGCGCTCTCGCGGCCATGTCGTTATGACGTCAGAGACGTCACACTTTTTAAATCAAACCTTTGAAAAATCACGTGCTTTGTAGTTTCCTAAATATGCCATTGCCGTGTTTGACAACCGCTTTATGCTTCTGTTAACATAAAAGTACCTTAGTTTTGCTTAAATTGAACTTTTATTTATATTTTACCTATACATTCTATAGTTCATGAGAAAACATGTGTGTTTGTAACACATATTAAGAAATAGTTCCTATGAAAAATATAATTACACTGAGTGCGCACGAATGCAGTGCGTTGTCGTTTTGGTGTAATTTTCTAGACTCGGTTAAGCTTTGTTTGCATGGGGCGGAGGAATATCCCGGAAGCAGAACTTTAGCAGAGCTTCAGAAAAGTGTGAATTATTAATGAATGGAATATAATAAATATTTTTGTTTTATATGAGAAATTGTATTCTCATTACATTAAACTGTTGCAAAGAGTTTTCTTAATCGTGCACATTAATTTATGGGTGAATTTTGCTTTTTGCAGCTTTAATGCATATACGTGCAAGAATCAGCAAATTTGCAAAACTTTGCTTTTCCAATAATTTCAGTTTCACGAGAACGAAGTGCTGAGGCCCGTGGCAAAGTTAATTTTCAAGAGTATCAGTCCCCGCCATTTTGTATCGTCACTATTTTTACCATAACTTCAATTTAAGACTGTTTAACGAAATTTTTCGCACGACATGTCATACATAATAGCTAGAGACCTGAAAAATTCGCTGTTTCATTTCGGGACAAGCTAGAATTTCAAAACCTCGTACGTTTGTATTGCTTATTCTATTGGCCCACTCGTTAGTTTACACTCCTGGACAACTCTGAGCCAATAAAAAATGCACAATAAAATGTAGACCGAATCACCGTCTTCCGCTAATACAACAAGCAACCAATGAACAGTGATATTTGCATTATTTTACACACGACAATGGAGTATCGCCTACAGGTCATTGAACTCGCGAATTTTTCAGGTCTCTAATAACAGCTCATATAGCTTTATCAAACTATTACATCTCTACAGCCTTAATTAATTTATCACTAATGACTGCAGGTAAGAAATAAGTAATTTTTTCTCTCTGGTGGTTATAGAAATGGTCCTAACTACAGTGGTCTGGCAATACATGTTTACGAACGTATGTAAAGCAATGCTCAAAATAAAATACGAAATCTATCATGTAAGTTACTGCGAAAATTCCAAAAATCCAAGATGGCGGGAACTAATCCCCCTTCCACTGAATGTATAATTCTATCTCCATGGCGTATGCATGACTGCGACCATGAAAAAAGTAAGTGCTTTATGAGGTAGAAGAACTTGATTGTGGTGTGATACCTGTATAATTTAAGCAATATCTATACAAGTCTACGGATGACGTGCATTAAAAATAATTTAAAAATGAACTCTCACGTGTACATGAAGTATTAATGTGTTGTTACATTCTTCCTTTCACNTGCATTAAAAATAATTTAAAAATGAACTCTCACGTGTACATGAAGTATTAATGTGTTGTTACATTCTTCCTTTCACTAATTATGTTCCATTCTAAAGATATGTTTTAATAAAGCGGCCTCATACAGCACATTTACGTGTCAGCTGAAACTTTGCTTTTCGGAAACCCAATTTTCGAAATAAAAGTTTTAGTACAGTGTTCACATCAGCAAACTGGAAAATTCACACGTGCATCTACCGCTACACACCAGACATTTTAAAGTGTACTATTTCGGTTGATTCCGGTTAAACAGATTGATCGATCAGTTCAACCGGCTCGAAAATTATGTGGATTTGATGTACGACCACATCAATAACATAATCATCTAATTTCCCGGCATTTAAAAATAAATTTTTACGACGAATATATCATCTCCCTTCCTTTATTAAAACAAAATCCGTTACGAATAACGATATGATACATATCGATATTTTAACACCGATATATCGGTGTTAATATAGTTTTTTTAATAGGTATCGATACTTACACATCGATATTTCGACTTTCGATTACCACCTCTACTTCCTTACGACCGGACGTGACCTAAGGCGATTAAAATTGCTTTACTAGGGACTCCCCTCGCGGGCGAAGGCAGGACTGAGGAATCAACTGCTCACTTCGAGTGCACTTCCTGTCGTCGCCGCTCCCTCGAGCTGTGCATTGAAGCAAGGCCAAGCGTCGTGAGTGTGTACGTCACGCTGCCGCATGAGTGCGCTGTTATCTCGTCTGCCTGGCCTTCCCTTCCACAACTCGACCTTCAGTGGGCAAGGTTCCCTCTCGTGTTGAAGCAGGTGCGATCTCGTCACTCCCGACTGTCGTCTCGCCGAACACAACAATGTCCTCAGCGGATTCGGTCCGCACTGTCCCGGCGCACCGCACTTCCGAAGAGAACACGTAAGTCTTAGATATTCATCCGTGCACGAATTTTGCGACGCGTGGAGGCACTTCCTTCACGCCTTGTGCTTAAGTTCCGTTTTTCGATGCGAACGAGCTTACTAATTTCGCTACGCTGTTCAGTCTACTTCGACTAGGCGGGAAAAAAATCAGCTTCAGTCTATACGCGTTTGTTTATATTACAAAAAAAAAAAAAAAAAAGTTATTAATTCATAAAAACTGTGTAAACTGCCAAGCTAGAGATTCAGTCTAGTTTCAACTCGTGTTTTGACAGGTTAGGTTAGGACTTGCAGCCAACGTAACGGCTTGAACTTATTTGAAGCTGCTGTTGTATTTCCCCGGATTTTCACCTACAATTTTTATTGCTGATTGACTTTCTGGAAATGTAGCAGCCGTGTCGTTATTTAACGGTTTGTTATAAAAACAACAATGAATAGTTTTTATTTGCTGTTCAAAATTGTAGGTTGGCTATCTTGCTATTTTGCTAAAAAAAAATTTCATGAATGGATGCATTTGTATAATTGATGTTTGTCGCACATTTTTTTTTTTTTTTTTTTAAAGGAAACAGCTATTTGTGAAAGATTAGCTGTAATTAGGGAAATGGTGTAGAAAAACAATGATAATGCACAACTAATTAACTGTACAGAAAAGACGTGCCAAAATATTCGTTGAAGTACTGGTAATCGGCTTGGCAGTAGCAAAAACCGCACGAACAAAGGAATATGGAGTGTAAACAATTTGTTTTAGCAATTTTAGTGGTAATATAGTAGCAACAGTAGTTATCATTTTTAAAGGACATTTTGTATATACTCGTACTATATTCCCTCCCTCTTAAAAAAAATCTATTTTTATAAGTTTGCAGTAGCGATTTTTAAAATTACAATTTACGCGGTTTACATAATTAAAAACGTAACCATTACAACTAAGGCGCCCGTCTACCTGGAACTTTTTCCCACGTTTAGGCCGAGAAGCTCGGGAGCGATAAGGGCGACACTGCCACGCGCATCGAGTACGCCATCGCCGCTAAGCGCAAGGCTCTGAACTGGCGTGCAGTGTTCTCGTCGTGCTGCGTGTACCTATGGGACTTTCAGCGGTGACCATATTATTTTATTAGTGGGAAGTCTTTAGGAAGGTTCAGTGCAGGCCCCTATAGTAGTTTTGTATGTATCTGATGCGTGCATTTTGAGCTACAGCGCCTTGGAAAGGCCGTTTTTAGCGGTTTTGGAGTACTCTGAATTGATGTTTCTAACGTACGTGATATTTTGAAAGTACTTAACAGCTCTCGTCTGAAGTGTGTGTTCTTTTCGTAGATCAGCACGTTGGACGCACGCTTAATAGTTTCGTTGAAAAACGTGTATTTGGAACACTCTGCAACGCAGTTCAAGCGCCAGGTAGACGGGCGCCTTAAGCAGGGTAACTTAGGTAAGGTGGTGTCAGTCAACCAATCAGATTCAAGAAAGGAATTTTGTCTTTTGTTTTCTGTATTAATTTTTATTCTACGCCAACTTCCGTTCGGATTGTGTATCGTGATGTTCCATATAATTGCAACGGGCATTTAAGTTTAAATTTTATTTATTTGTGTTAAAATAATAAACAAGTCAACAATGTTAAAACACTTAGAACTTAAAAAACCTGTTGGTAGAAATGGCTGTCAATTTTCGCGAGATCTGAGACTGTAACGCAAATGTTTTAATAACTTATATGCTACTTGCAAAATGCATATAAAATTAACTCAACGAGCTCCACGCTAACTTGATTGTGAATCGGCCTTCAAGTTTCGCAGTATACAAATACGGAAACTGTAAAAACCACTTGCCGTGTTTTAAGTTTAGCAAATCAAATAAAAGCTGACCTACTGCATAAAAACGATAGCATTCTTTTATTTTGATTTTGAACAACGAACTAAAATATTTATTTCGATTTTTCTGACAAAAAACAAATGCTAAAAGCAAAAATGCAATTGTTTTCAATTTTGATATTAAACAACGCACACGTAAGCTGTCTTTCATTACTGAACTGAACTCTAGCAGAAGTTTTTAAACGGTAGTTACAAAAAAAATAGCCGTGCCAATCTAAAAAAAAAAAAATTATATATGAGCTCTGCTGCCCCGAGCCACGTGGAGTCGAGTGGTTCAATACACATGCGCGTGGCGAAACGGGGTCACGTGCAGTGCAGGGCAGGGTCGGACGAGAACCAGTCGGTGTTTTAAGGGTGGCATTGCCGCTGTCGCTTCCGCAACTGCTATGGAAAATAATTGTAGAATTTGTGACGGTGAGTTCACATCGTGGGATTCCCGTACAAAGTAAGTTGGTGGCACTGACGGCCTTTTTTTTTGTATTATAGTATAGCTCCTTTGCAGAACCTTCCAGGATATATATTGCTGAATTGGGAAATGTTTTTCTACAGCCAAATTAAACGATATTAAACATAAAACGTTTGGACAATACTGCGTGAAATTAATTGTTACATTTACACAGGGAACGTAGTAGTTGAATGAATAGTATAATGAGTTGCCACTAAAGAAGTCCCAACCATACACAGGAGCATGAGAGGTTTTTGAGCGCCGGTGAAGTGATGTTAAAGATGGGACGGCGGCGGAATTTTAAGCCCGGGNGGGGATGCCCCGAGAAAAACCACTGGCTAAAAGCAACGTCCGCCACGTTTTACACATGTGAAAATCCGGGTGAGGCCGCAGAGAATCGAACCCGGTTGCCTTGGTTCGGTGGGAACCCTGTAACTTACAGTACACACTGACACAAAAGGTATTTGAGAAATACCAAAATATCGTATTTGTAACTATACATTTTTTTTTCTTATAGTCTGTTCACGGTAAAGTGAGCGCTTTCGAGGCCCTAGTTACTTTTTTAATTCAGCCTTTTTAAAATCCTTTAACCATCTTTTCAAATAAATATTGCCATGTAAGTAATAAACACATTGTGTAGATTCCACCGCTGTAGGAAGTTAACACCTAAGGCTGAAATAGAAAATATTTTTGGGCTGTTATTCCAAAAGTTCTCACGTTACCGTGAATAACCTACAATGTAGGGTACGTAATAGTACATACATAATATTTTCTTATAATAATTAGGTTAATGTAATGTCTTGTTTTCTTTTATGTAAGCACTCTCTTAAAGCAGGTTTACCAAGAACTGGCTGGAGTCGCAGAGTATACAAATTCTGCCAGCCTCCCCCCCCCCCATAACGCTGCATCAGGAGCGAATCTAGACTTAAGGAGGAGAAAANTTCTCCACTGAGCAGGCGCAGGTTCTAGACTTTCGAGTTGTGGCATGGGAGGGGGTCATTGTCTCATCGTAATATTAAGAAACCATACTAAATCAATCAATTAAATTCAATATTTTGAACACCTCCAATTTTATTTTATTTCAGTTTCAAAACTTTCATGCGTCAGTTTAATGTCAACCTAATAGGTGGGAAGAAAGGGGAGGAGAAATGTTCTTTGTGACCCCGCCCTTTTTGGATCCGCCCCTGTTCTGTCTGAACACCAATGAATGTACTCCAAACACATCTTATGGGACTCCATGAATTAAAATTCTCAGTTCTTACACCTTATTTTGATGCTTCATACACTGAAGAGAGAGAGAAAAAAAAAAAACTGGTATAGGCATGTGTATGCAAATAACAGAGGTATGGAACCAATCAGAGTAACGAAATGCGGTCGGCAGCTAGATCGGTTACTGATGCTACAATGGCAGGTTATCAAAATTTAAGTGAGTTTGAACGTGGTGTTATAGTCGGCGCACGAGAGATGGGACATAGCATCTCCGAGGTAGCGATAACATTTGGATGTTCGCGTACGACCATTTAACGAGTGTACCGTGAATATCGGGAATTCCGCAAAACATCACATCTTCGACATCGCTGCGCCCGGAAAAAGATCGCGAAAGAACGGGACAAACGACGACTGACGAGAATCATTAAACGTGACAGACGTGCAACCCTTTCTCAAATTGGCGAAGATTTCAATGCCTCCTGCATACATTCAGACATTAGTCGAGTCCATGCCACGTCGTCTTGCGGCACTTCTGCTAGCTCCGCGGGGTGGGAGGCTACACGATATTAGGCAGGTGTACCAGTTTTTTTTGGCTCTTCAGTCTATTTCTAATTATATAATCATAACATACTTGTTGCACGTATTTTCACTTAAGTGATGTTAAAAATATAACCAGTAGAAAAAATATGGAAGCTACCATGCTGAAAGAAAACACTTCCCCTACATAATCCTAGACTAATTAGCATAAGGGAGATTGTTCTACCTTGATCACAGTGTAGCTCTGATCATCCTTTGGTTTCTCGACATGTGCTGCTATCTATGCATCGAAAACTGTACTTTCAAAGTTTATCCACTAGAATGCAGAGCAAGCGTGGGGAGAGCTATCGTCTTCTAGTGTATTTGCTATCAAAGTGTTTGTTGTTTTGAAGTGAAGGGGAAAATAAATTTCCAAGCACAAAAAGTAACGCATTTCGGTTTTACTAATTACTTTTTTTACAAGTGTATGATTTTGTTCGGAGTTTGAAATCTCATTCTAGCTGAAATACTGCTTGTTGGTGAGTAATATGATATGCTACAATTCATCATTGAACCTAACTTATAACTCACAGATTATTAAGTGTGTAAAGATGCAATATCGCGAACCTTGGATTAAAACAACATCGTGTACCATAGATAAGTGATCATAGGTAAATGATGTTACTATCTGGTCGTTTTTGGTTTAGGTCAATATGCCACGAAGTAAATCGGGGAAATAAAGAAATCCTATCGACCCTGAGTCTATGAGAAAAGCAATTGAAACTGTAACTGCAGCTGAGGCTTGCAAGGTTTTTAATGTTAAGTTTGCAACACTTGTCCGGCATCTTAATGCATTTAAAGCTCCTGGTCCAGAAAACTTTGAATACAAAGCCAAATATGACGTCAAAGTATTTACAGAGGAAGAAGAAATTAAACTAGTTGATTATATTACAACTGTAGCTGAAATGCAGCATGGCCTTACAAAAAAAGGGGTTCGTAAATTAACTTTCAAATTTGCTATTGCAAACCAAAAAAACTACCCTTCTACTTGGAACAAACATAAGCTTGCCGGTGAAGAATGGGTGAGGTGAGTTTTTAAACGACATTCTGAAGGGCTAGCAATCTGAAAATCTGGAGAAAAAAAAAACTAGCTTGTCTCTTGCAACTCGTTTTAATAAAACCAAATTGGGCATGTTTTTTTTTTTATATTTTGGAATATGTCCACAAGCGCTTGGGCTCATTCCCCCCTGAAAGGTTTTGGAACCGGGATGATACTGGGATGACAACAGCACAAAACCTTTTAAAAATTGTCGTACCTAAGGGTGCAAAACAGGTTGGTAGCATGACGTCAGCTGAACGCGGGCAGCTGGCAACTTTATCCACCTTGTTACGAATTAGTTTTTAAGTCAATTCATACCCGAAAGGGGCTATGGGCGTAGCTAAATAATGAGTCTACTAATCCATCTCGTGTTGGCATATTCTACCCCAAATAACTTGATAAGGATTATACAATAACTATTTAAAGTGATTTTTGATCGGGGGAGCTTAAATTGAATACCAAGATGCTATTTAATTATATAAAGTTTTATTACCACAAGCCACTNCTATTTAATTATATAAAGTTTTATTACCACAAGCCACTACTATTACAATCTAATTGGAAAGCCCCCACCTTGTTCATGTTGCCGGAGGCTGATTCTAGGAGGCGGTTAACGACGGCCGGACACACCCATCTCCACGTCTTCTTGGTCTGCTGCCCCGATGACGAAAGGTACCCACACACGGGCTACACTGTCCTATATCGGCTGCGTTGTCACCGTTTACTGGCCGGTGGAGGGGGTTACTGTGGTTTGCGATTTCAGAACTGATTTAAGCAATCACGGCCCGTGTCCTGGATAAATATGTGAAGGTGTGATAAGGCAGGCCGCTTAGCTAAGGCCTGATCACAACTCATAACATCTCCCCCAATATTTACTTGCGAGATGACCTCATCCGTGTGGATTATGTAGATGAATGGGGATTGCGGGGTTCATCTTGTGGCAGTAGGGGTATGGATCTGTCTGAAGTCCTCTTCGCTACGGTAGGAAATTTTTCTAAAGGAATTATAGTAGGCGGAGAAGCTAGGTATAAAGAACTGCCAATTGCTTTCGTGCAGTCCTCGGGCAAGGTGGGCCGAACAAACGCTGCGCTGTGTGTTTGTAGTGGCCTTGAGAGCTGTGAACTTCATTTCCGCTGGGGTATGCAAAGTGTCTTCCACGCGAAAGCGCGCAGACCACTCCGGGTAGGACCGAACGCGTCAACCTTTGCACTACGTGGCGTGGATATATTAATACATTGATTCTTGTAATGAATGAAACAGCAATACAATGTAAAACGTTGTTAAAATTAACTGCTCTTCCCGTTACAATAATTATTGTGTTTTGTTTGTACAGAAAATACACTTGCTGAAAATAAATACATGTTAGAACACTGACAAAAACAGCGATGCGATAGGAAAATGTTACATACTAAAATGGCATGTGACGTAACGATGGTAGGATACTGATGGGATGGTATCGAAACATAGATTGCTATTTAATTAATAATTGAAACTTTCATAATAAAAAAAAAAAAAGCAAATAGATGTTGCAGCTGCTTTTATACTGCGTTTCAATACTTAATACTTACTACATGTCATAACAAAGTTATGAAATGTATTCTAAAATATACTAGCTGTATTTAAAAACAGCAAAAACAAACTTTGACAGAAATGTTAAGTATTTCTACAAAAAAAATGTATCAGTAATAATAAGAGAATGATATCTACTTAGAGTATGCATTGCATTTTACAAACAAAAATTAAAATCTTCACTACTACTAATGTCAAAATTTTCTTCTTAATGACATTTTTTTTTCTATGGACATTCTTGAATGTGATATTAATGTGAGACGTCTTCATGTTATAAAAGTTGATAGTATTTAAAAAAGTATTATTATTTTTTGTACTGATAATGCCACAAGCATCGAAATATGTATTGTTTTATTCTATGTGCACGTAGCGTAATATGTGTTGTTGCAAGGAACAAAATTTCAAATTCCGTTGAAATGGAAGTTTTTTGCAGTTGTACTATACAGTGCGCAAAGATTGATACCTACTGGAGGCCTCCTGTGAGTAATAATATTACGTTTTCATTTAACTGATGATTTGTGTTATGTTGGAAACTTGTGAGTAGGCTAAAGTGAAGGTTGTCACGTACGTGTTATTGTTACCTGCAGGGTGCAGTGCAGGTGGTGTGTAGAACGCTGGTTACCTGTAAGTACTGTTAGGCATGACTCCCCAAGTGCGGTGGTCGCCAGTGCTGATGTCTGTGAGAGCGGTGCTGGGGTTGTTGCGTGTGACGTCAGGACAGGTGTTCTCGTGCGCGTTGCTTGCGACGACCAGCGGTGGAACTTTGTCGGAGGGGAGAGGGGGGTGTTGTTGTTGTGACATCGCTGCTGGTTGCTGTCGACATGGAACGTGCGGTACCGTTGATCTGAAACTCTAACAAGGAAATGTAGTAACAGAATGCCTTCAGAGTTTGTCTATACACTTTACTGAAAGTTTTACAGCAAAGGAATAATATGGCCCTAATGGTTTATGGGAACTAGGGCTATTTGTAAAAATTTGTTATCCTAACCAATATTATAAATGCGAAAGTGTGAATATTTTTTGTTTGTTTGTTGGTTATTCTTTCACGTCGCAACGGAGCAACGGATCGACGTAATTTCTTGCACAGAAATAGTCGGAGGGCTGAAAGGTTATATTGGCTACTTTTTATCGCGAGAAAATATCTCAAAAAATTTACAAACGATAATAGTGAATCAAGTCTAAACCGTTAAAGATTGAACAATGTCATGTAGTAAAGAATTTTGTAGAATAAAAAGACCTAAAATAAAACTCCGCTGTAGCATATATCTATCTATATTAAAGAAACACTAATAAGTGTTGTTTTTACCATTTAATTCACCGAGACGTTGAGTTTTATAATATGTATAGAGTATAGAAGATTAACACTAAGTAAAATTCAACTCTATTAAAAAAAAAAAACCTGAATAATAATTCTGTAGTCCACGCGAGTGGAGCAGTGGTCACAGCTAGTTTAATTATGCAATCGTACTTTTACTATATTTCTCATGTTTAATTAAATTTCTGAGTGTATTATATCTATGGGTGTGTCCAACCTTGTAAATTATTTCTGAATAATCATTTTACTGAAAATTTATTAATTTTTCTTGTAAGATATTTGCATGCTAACTTATTTTATAATTATTACAGTTATGTTACGGTTTTTCCCCATTTAGTCAATGTCTATAAATAGGGACGTTTATACAAGTACATATTTTGTCCATCTGAATACGATTTACTGCAGTTAGCTGTGTGCGTGGATACAATTCTTAATAATTAAAATGCTAATAAGTACGCTGGCACCAACACATAGTATAAGTACACTGATGAGCCAAAAAAATTGGTACACCTGCCTATTACCGTGTAGCTCACACCCCCCCCCC
>NQII01003316.1:160234-211613 GCA_002778355.1 Clitarchus hookeri
TTCACTGAAGAGCTAAAAAAAACTGGTACGCCTGCCTAATATCGTGTAGGGCCTCCCCGAGCACGCAGAAGTGCCGCAAGACGACGTGGCATGGACTCGACTAATGTCTGAAGGTATGCAGGAGGCAATTCACACCATGAATCCTACAGGGTAGTCCACAAATCCAATCTGCACCAATTTGAGAAAGGGTTGCACGTCTGTCACGTTTAATGATTCTCGTCAGTCGTCGTTTGTCCCGTTCTTTCACGATCTTTTTTCCGGCCGCAGCGATGTAGAAGATGTGATGTTTTAACGGATTCCCGATATTCACGGTACACTCGTGAAATGGTCGTACGCGAACATCCAAATGTTATCGCTACCTCGGAGATGCTATGTCCCATCTCTCGTGCACCGACTATAACATCACGTTCAAACTCACTTAAATCTTGATAACCTGCCATTGTAGCAGCAGTAGCCGATCTAGCTGGCGACCGCATCGCGTTACTCTGATTGGTTCCATACCTCTGTTATTTGCAAACACACGCCTATATCAGTTTTTTTTTGGTTCTTCAGTGTAGAACATAATGACATTGATTATTAAAAAGTTAAGATAGAAATAGAGAGGAAAATAACGTATTTCCACACACAAACGAGTAGCATACGGGGATTGGGGTATACTTTAAAAGTACTGTGTAGTATAGAAAGGACCCACAGCTAAAGTCCAACGCATCCAGATTGCGCCCCCACTGCCTGAATTCTTTCAAGGCCAGTAGAGCACAGAAAACAGGCACCTCTGGTCGGGTTACAACACCGCCAGAGGCCCAAAGATTGCTCCGCGTCTCACGCGAAACGTAAGGTTTGACCTCCTGAGTCCTGCCAATTGGGTGGATGTGGGTAATGACCTCCTGAGTCAGTACTCCTTACAATTGGGTGGATGTGGGTAAACCGTGAGCGGATAGTCACAGTCGAAGTAGGTGTGTCTCGGGCATTATTCCCATTTCGTTAAATACCCTTGACATTGAACACAATTATTCCTTCTCACGTCAGGTTTAGCAGTCTGCGCATCAAACAACACGGTATGACTGGCACGGTGTGTCTCTCGCTCGTCCGAAAGCCACGAGGATTGGCTAAGTCCTCGGATCACAGAACTGCGTGAATCCAACGGAATTCATTCTGCCCCGTGTCCGTATGGCAATGGATTGTGGAAAGTGTACGAGAATATTGGGAGTATGAGGAAATTAATACTAGAACAGTACAAGTAACGTTGAAAGTGGGCAAGGTGAAACATTGCGTGGGGCGCCTTTTCACAACACAGCGGCGCTCGAGCCGCGGGGAAGTGCTGATGCGGGGATGTGTTGTATCGGCACTTTGCAACTGGGTCGTGTCGCTTGACACGTGGTCTCGACTGCTCGTCCTTCCATATGGCAAGTATAACGCAATACGGGCTTCCTATCAACGTACACAAATTTCATAGTCACTGGCATACCTTATTTATATGAATTTTTCTTAAAGATATGTTGACTGATGGGAGAGCATAATAAAATCCTGTACTTTTATCTTACTACATTATTATGTCTTGTATTGAATTTATGAAATTAGCATGAGTAGAAAGTTAATTTAATAGAACTTGTCACGTGATTATGAATTACTATCACAGTAATAGTTTCATTTCAAATAACTACAGGCACACAGGTGATCTATATCTTAATTTAAATCACTATGACATTGCTGAGATAAATTGTTTACAAATATATATACGCAACTAGGGACTTGTGGTTCTCACTGAAATTCTTTAAATTTTAATACAGTTTGTTATTTAGGTTTCAAATAATTACTTTGTAAGTTTAAATATTGGGCTCTAAAAGGATAATTATTATATAAACTTAATACATTTGAAAAGTAGATATTATGAAATTATTTTTTTATACTGCCATGTACTTAAAAGCAAAATCCTGATCACTACTCTTAACAACCTGTATCAGTGCTATAAGGAATTGCATACCTCCAATGATGGCATTCCCTAGAGTACATTTCAAGGAGTTCCTGTTGAAGGGAGCACCTCCAGGGACAATCGTTGGGGCTAACCCTTCTGGTTGGTTTAATGAAGAGTTGTATTTTAAGTTTATGGAACATTTGATAAAACACACAAAACCTACCTGTTTGGACTTGTGACATTGTTTACATGAATTGTTTAGTTCTTAGACCTTTCGTACTTTTCATCACCGAACTTGTGTGGTTATTTTAGTTAAACTCAATTCTTGTGCGGAACCCTTTTTGTATTCCCCGCGGGCCTGACTTTGTGCGCGTTCGTCGGTTGTCGGCGCCTCTCAAGGGTTGGCGGCCCTGACCGTGTGGAAGAAGGGCCAGTCTTCGTTTGGACATCATGGCGGTAGGTTGAGTTCGAGTGCATCTGCCGCCAAGCATTCGTTTTTACTAGCTGAAAATTCGTTATAGTCCGCTAGTGGCATTCCGAATTGAGTTTCGGGTAAAGTCGCCACAACATTTTGGTCCTCCGGGCCGGATATTTGCCGGCATAGTCGTTTTTGTTTTGCCTTCGTGTCGCCGGTAAAAACACGTGCGTGTGCTTCGAGTAGTATACTAAATAAGTGTTTATCGTCAAGAAGAGGCTTTGTGGAAGCGCTGACAATGTGAACAGTGAAAGTTCCTGGGGTTTCGTTTTTAGTGTTGGTTTTCCAGTTCCTTTGTGTGCAAGTGTCTGCGCCTTCTCTTTGTTCTCATTGTGTCCACGTGCTCGCGCTTCGGTCCTTTGTTTCGTTCGACTCCTTTGTTCTGCGCATTCTCTTTGTTCTCATTGTGTCCACGCGCTCGCCCTTCGGTCCGTTGTTCTCTGCCTTTTCGTGGCATGTTATTGATAGCATTCACAATCCTTTTGTTTTGAGGGTTGCAATTCTCGTTGTCACAAGATGTCTGAGGCACAGGCGGCACTTTTACGTCTCCATTTGGCAGAAGGTCGCCTCAAGCGCGCCCACGATCTCGCTCGGGTGGTTATGAGTAATCCAGCTAAACGGAATTTGTTTGTTGCTACCACTCGGGACTTGCCTAAAGTCCGCGAGAATTTTGACGTTGATTTTATTGCTGTACAATTGTTAGCCAATAATTTGCCCGATTTAGATGCTGCTGAGCATGCGGAGCGCATGGTAGAGTTTGAAGAAAAATATTTCTTCATAATGGAAATTGTAGACGCTCTCGCAGATGAGTCTAAATGCCAGGTTCAAGCTACTGCCAGCACCAAAGCACACAGTTCAAGGGTAGCTCTTCCGAAAATCACTTTGCCTAATTTCGATGGTGACCCCAGGCAATGGCCTAATTTCTCCAACTTGTTTGCCACTTTAGTGTCGCATAACAGTGATGTGTCTCCTGTTGAGAAATTAGCGTATTTGAAGGGTGCACTTAGTGGGGAACCTCTTGGTATTATCAAGTCTTTGCCCATATCCGCGGTTAATTTCGAGGTTGCTTGGAAATTGCTGGTGGATCGTTACGAGAACAAGCGACTTCTTGTTAACATACATGTAGAGGCACTACTTCAGGCTCCTTCAGCTTCTGTTAAGACACCTACCTCGTTGCGTCGACTGTTGAGTGTCATCACTGAAAATGTTTCTGCACTTAAGGCCCTTGATGTCCCAGTAGAAAAGTGGGATTTAGTGTTGTTACCAATGATGTGCAAGTGTTTAGATGTTCACCTTCAAACACAGTGGGAGCTCACACTTGGTCGTGAGTTGCCCACACTGACTGAATTCATCTCGTTCCTTGAGAAGCACTGTCGTGCCCAGGAGACAGTGAGTGCAGCAGCCACCAAGACCGCTGGGGCACACTCTGCGCTGCCTAAACCCACACCTGCAGTGCCCTTGTGGCGACAGCCTCGTAACCAGTTTAGCAATCAGTCGTCAAGGTGCTTGGTGAGTTCTACCCAAGTAGAGTGTTGTTTGTGTAAAGGTTCTCACAAGCTTTACAAGTGCTCAGAGTTTGGTAGTTGTAACCCTAAGCAGCGGTTCTCGGCTGTTAAGGAACACAAATTATGTCTGAATTGTCTCTTGCCGTCACACCGCTCCAACAGTTGTCCATCATCCTCGTCGTGTCATCGCTGTGGTGCTCGCCACCACACATTACTACATTTTGACTCCAAGGAGGCTGAGGTAGGCTCCTCTCAGTCTACTGACTCGCAGCCCACAACTCTGTCTGCTGTTACACCAGTGCTTTCAACACCATCTTCTGTGGTGCTCCTGTCCACAGTTCAGGTACACATCCTTGATGCAGTTGGAACACCGTATGTCGCCAGGGCCCTCCTGGACACAGCCAGCCAGGCTAGCTTCATTTCTGAACACTGCTGCCAAAGGCTTGGTTTGGTTCGTAAGAAGACGCATCTTCCCATCCAAGGATTGTCTAGTGCAGCTGTCAATGTGGCCAAGTCTTTTGTGTCCATTGTATTAACCCCTTGTGGAACTCCTGACATGCAGTTTTCTCTCGACGTGTTTGTTCTCCCTCATATAACCAGTAAACTCCCAAGTGTTCAGTTGTCCAGTAAGGTGCGCCACGCTGTGGCCAATTTGAAACTTGCTGATCCAGCTTTCGATGTTCCTCGTCCTATTGATATACTTCTAGGGGCAGATCTTGTTCCTCGATTCCTTACTGGTGGTAAAATCAATGGCTCTCCCATGGCTCTAGATTCAATTTTCGGGTGGATCGTGATGGGCAAGGTAGAAGCAGAACCTCCTGCTGTGCCTTCAACATCCTATTGCACTTCATTGTTGACGTTGAGTCCCCTGGAGGATGTCATGAGGCGGTTTTGGGAGCTTGAGGAGTTCCCACCAGCAAAACACAAATCTGTCGAAGAGGTTCGTTGTGAGGACTTATTTGTTGAGACCCACAGGCGTGATGCTACTGGTAGGTATGTGGTGTGTTTGCCCTTTCGCTCGTCAATGCCAGAGCTTGGTGCATCTCGGCCGCAAGCAGTGAATCGGTTGCTTCGTCTGGAAAGGCGCTTCAAGGGGGATCTGCCATTGAAACGGATGTATACTGACTTCATGAGGGACTACCTTGCAGCGGGGCATATGGAGAAGGTACCCACTTCAGAATTGTCGTCCTCTCCTACATATTATATTCCCCACCATTGTGTCATCAAACCCGAAAGCACAACCACCAAACTTCGTGTCGTGTTTGATGCATCCTCGAAGAGCTCAACAGGTGTGTCTCTAAATGATGTTCTCTTAACTGGACCTAGTTTGCAGTGTGACATCTTTGATGTGTTGTTGAGGGTCAGACTGCATGTTATTGTCTTTACAGCTGATATTAAGCAAATGTATAGACAGATAGCAGTATGTCCTGGCCATCAGGATCTTCAACGTATTGTTTGGCGTTTTGATGACAGTGAATCAGTAGATGATTATCGCTTAAAGACGGTGACGTATGGTGTTTCCTCCTCTCCTTACTTGGCACTTCGCATCTTGCAGCAGCTGGCTGAGGATGAGAAGGAGCAATTTCCGGTGGCTGCAAATGTGTTGAAGTCGGATGTATATGTTGATGACGTGGTCACCGGCTCTGATTCTGTTAGTTCTGCCTTGGCCCTGCAAAGGGAGTTGATTTCATTGCTCGCTGTTGGTGGGTTTAAATTGCGAAAGTTTGCCAGCAACCATCCTGCCTTGCTTGACTGGCTCCCAGTGGAAGATGTTGAGAACCCAGAAGCCCTGTCATTGGATCAAGACAGTCATGTTGTAAAGGTGTTAGGGCTGCAATGGAATCCCAGCCTTGATTGCTTCTCTTACAAAATACAGCCTAGTTGCAAAGAGGCCACCAAGAGAAACATCTTGTCAGAAGTGGCAAGGATTTTTGATCCTCTTGGGTGGCTCTCTCCTCTCACCATGTTTTCGAAACACCTCATCCAGACACTCTGGCTGGAGAAACTTGATTGGGATTCTAAGCCTCCAGGTAATATTGTTGAGAAGTGGAGCCAGTTCAACAGTGAGTTACCACTGCTAGCATCAGTTGTCGTCGCCAGACAAGTAATTGGCCCTGCAGGGTCCTCCTATGAAATGCATGGCTTCTCTGATAGCTCAGAGATTGGCTACGCTGCAGTGGTTTATTTACGCCTCGCCACGCCTACAGGAGTCACCACACAGTTAGTCGCTGGCAAATCTAAGGTAGCTCCAGTAAAGGTTCAGTCCATCCCACGGTTGGAGCTTTGTGGGGCTTTATTGTTAGCCCGTCTACTCCATCATTTGGTAGAGTTGTTCGCCCCTGCTATCACCTTGTCTATCAGTGCCTGGACAGACTCGCAGATTGTTCTTTGTTGGGTGAACTCGTCTCCTCACCAACTGAAAACCTTTGTTGCCAACAGGGTGAGTGAGATCCAGGAGCTCACCAGGCCGTCCTGGTGGAAGCATGTCCCATCAGAGTCCAATCCTGCAGATTGTGCTTCTCGTGGGCTTTTGCCCTCTCAGCTAGTAGGGCATCCCCTGTGGTGGACTGGTCCAGCGTGGTTACGGGAACCACCTACTCAGTGGCCCACATGTTCTGAAACTTTAGTCACTGACACAGTCCTGCTTGAGCAGAAGGTTCAGGTTTTGGGAACATTTGTTTCAGCTGACGAGATTGACCATCTGCTAGCACATTGTAGTAGTTTGACAAAATTGCTTCGAGTGATGTCATTGGTGCTGCGTTTTATTCACAACTGCCGTAACTCTCGTGCAAATCGCCTCACTGGGTTCTTTACTCCTAGTGAGTTAGACAAGTCCCTTCAGGTGCTAATGGTGCATGTGCAGTCTGTGGCATTCAAGGAAGAGCTTGCCTCTGTGCAGAAGGGCCAACGGCTTTCTCCCTCAATGCGAAAACTTGTTCCCTTTGTCGATGATGCAGGTCTGTTAAGGGTGGGTGGTAGACTCCAGCACTCTGACCTCCCCTTCGAACACAAGCATCCAGTGTTGCTCCCCAAGACCCATGTGTTGACCGACCTCATCATTGGTCACTATCACGAAAGGAACCAGCACCCTGGTATTCGTACTTTGCAGGGCATTCTAAGGGAAAAATTTTGGATCCTCTCAGATAAACATGCTATCACACGGCGATTGCGCTATTGTGTGCGCTGTTGGAGGGCGAAACCATCATCGTGCACACCTTTAATGGGCAATCTGCCTGCTATGAGGGTCCAACAGGTGAAGCCATTTGCTAAGGTAGGGGTGGATTATGCAGGTCCCATTCAGACAAGGGCCAGTAGGACTCGCAAGTCATCAGTGTTGAAGGCCTATCTCTGCATATTCGTTTGTTGTGCCACCAAGGCAGTCCATGTGGAAGTTGCCTCTGACCTGTCCACTGATGTCTTCCTGGCTGCCTACAAACGTTTTGTCTCTCGTCGAGGAAGGTCTTCCGAGATCTACAGTGACTGTGGGACAAACTTTGTCGGGGCCCACAACTACCTGCGGGAACTCCAGCAGCTTCTAACATCATCCGCTCACCAGAAAAAGGTCGTCGATGCTTTCACACCCCTTGGAGTGACGTGGCACTTCAACCCACCTGCTGCCCCTCACTTTGGAGGCTTGTGGGAGGCCGGGGTCAAGTCCTTCAAAACCCATTTGGTGCGTGTCATTGGGGAACAGATCTTAACGTTGGAGGAGTTATACACTGTAGTTGTGCAGGTGGAAGCAGTTCTGAACTCCAGACCCCTGTGCCCCCTCAGCTCTGACCCCAATGATTTTGTCGCCCTCACCCCAGGACACTTCCTGACACTGGAACCTCTAGTCGCTGTGCCGGAACCCAGTCATGACGACGTCAGCCTAAACAGGCTTCAACGCTGGCAGCTGATCGAGCGTCTACATCAAGACTTCTGGCAGCGTTGGCACCGGGAGTATCTCCATACTCTCCAACAACGCTCAAAGTGGCAGAAGTCAGGAACAAGCATCGCTCCCAATCAACTTGTGTTGATTAAGGACGACCGAGCACCTCCCTTGCAGTGGCGTCTTGCACGTGTAGAAGAACTTCATCCGGGAAGGGATGGTATTGCGAGAGTTGCTACAGTGCGCACTGCCAGCGGTATCATCAAGCGCCCAATTGTGAAATTGTGCCCCTTACCCGAGCAGTGTTAGTGTTTTGAAATTCTCGGCATTTCAAGGTGGGCGGTATGTTTGGACTTGTGACATTGTTTACATGAATTGTTTAGTTCTTAGACCTTTCGTACTTTTCATCACCGAACTTGTGTGGTTATTTTAGTTAAACTCAATTCTTGTGCGGAACCCTTTTTGTATTCCCCGCGGGCCTGACTTTGTGCGCGTTCGTCGGTTGTCGGCGCCTCTCAAGGGTTGGCGGCCCTGACCGTGTGGAAGAAGGGCCAGTCTTCGTTTGGACATCATGGCGGTAGGTTGAGTTCGAGTGCATCTGCCGCCAAGCATTCGTTTTTACTAGCTGAAAACTCGTTATAGTCCGCTAGTGGCATTCCGAATTTAGTTTTGGGTAAAGTCGCTACAACACTACCAAATAATAACGTGCATTGTTAATAATTGACAACCACGAGTCCCGCCATTCAGTTGGAACCTTGGAGTTAGCATCTGAAGCAGGGGTAGTAATTCCCACTTTCCCACCGCACACTTCACATAAGTTACAACCACTTGATCTTGCTGTCTATTTCCCATTTAAGGTATATTACAACCAAGGAGTCGCAACTTGGCTCATTAACCACCCTGGGAAAACAGGTGACATTTGTAGTGTTGCAGAAATTGTCGGGCAGGCTTATCCTCGAGCATTCACCACAAGTAACGTAATTAGTGGATTCACGAAACCAGGAATCCCCCCCCCCCTTAGACAGGGGCGTGTTTAATGATGATGACTATTTACCATCCTATGCAACTGATCGCCCACCTTCAAATTCAGTTGAGGTTACAAGTCACATTGGGGAAGATAAAAGCTCATCTTCAAAGAGGAACAAAGCAAACTGTTTTGAGGAGAGTGTTGTAGGGCCATCAACATCAACAACAGAATCTTCACCAGTGAGCCGGGTTCAAAAGGAGAATGCTCATCAAAGTGGTTATAATGTTAGGCCTATTGTAACTGCGGAACAAATTACTTTATGTGTATTCGTCGTTAAACATCTTCTTCTCCTAGATGCCACAGTGGTCTTGTGGTCAAGACACACGACTGATGACCCAAGGGGAGTCGGAGCGATCCTGCACGTCCCCCAGTTATTTTTTTGAGTTCCGAAACACCTACCCACTAAAAACATGCCCAGTGGTTCTGGTGGCCACCGCTTGAAGTTACCTCCCCGATGATAGCTTGCCCCTGTTGGTGACGAGTAAACTAACTCACATGCAAAAAATGGCCGCGCCGATACCAGTGCTTCTAGCCGTGAATTGTTGCACTTCAAACACTCTGGTAGCGGGCGCGAGAATCACAGATGGCCACCTACAACAGCCGAATGATGGCAGGCGCGGGAATTAAAGATGTGTTAGCAGAATCTGGTGGAAGATACAGGAATCAAAGATGTTTGCCTACAACAGACGACTGGCGGCGGGAATTAAAGGTGGCCGCCTACAGCAGACGCCGACGACGCCGATGAGGGAACATCCAAGACCAAGGATGCAAAAAGCAAGAGAGGAGACAAGAGAGAAAATAAAGAAAACCAGATGGAATATGAGGAACCCCCCCTCCCCCAGGGATAGAACGGATGCGAGAGAGAGAGAGGCTGGAAGGAATGCTAGATCATGAGAAAAATAACATCAGAATGACAGAGCATAAGAAAACTAATCAGAATGCAAAATCATGAAGAGACGAGGTGGATTGATGGAGCAGGAGGGAAAAAAGGGAAATTCCAGAGGGAAAAAGGGAAATACAAGATGGCTGCAGCTGACGAGGAATGACGGAGCAGGAAGTTTCCGCGCGACGTCATCCAAGATGTCTGCCATGGCGCCCGCAGCCAGCAGTGCGCTAGAATCGACATTTTCCTACCACTAACATTAGGGCGTAGCAGAGATCTTTTGATAGTTACACAGAAGAGTGTAGTGTCTTGTTCTGTCCAAAGTTTCAGAAAAATATATTTTCTGTGAATACAGGGCTTCAGTGGCGTAGCACAAGATTATCTCTTGGGAACATCCAGTGGTGCAAGTCTGCGCCCAAATTAATAAAACTGTTGTCCAGAGTTTTTTCAGCAGTACAAAAGTAAAACTTCAGGGTAAAAATGCTCACTACTTTAAGCAATTTTACATATACAGGGGATGGACAAAATTATATGAACATCATGCAATATAGTACATTTTGTTGCATGTTGGCAACACTGCTTCCGTGTAAATAATGCGACGCGTATGTATTTCACAGTTTACGTGCCAAGTCTTGTAGGTTATATTTCAATGTATTATACGCTTTGTTCAGCGACGGTTAAAACAAGCGATCGGTGAAATGTGTGATCTCTCAGACTTCGAAAGAGGGCAAATCGTTGGTGCTCGGTTAGTGGGAGCGTCTGTGACGAAATCAGTTGAATTGTTTAACGTTTCACGAGCGACAGTATCCACGGTAATGACAGCATACACAAAACATGGTAAAACATCATCGGCGAAGAGGAATAGTGGGCGAAACCCTAAGTTAACTGACAGAGACCGACGAAAATTAAAAAGAATTGTGGCCAGACAACATAAAACTACCGCGGTAAAAGTGACAGCAGAACTCAACACTCACTTGAGTAATACTGTTTCGACAAAAACAGTACGGCGGGAGCTCCACAAAGCTAACATTCATGGAAGGGCTGCAATTGCGAAACCCGACATAATAAGAAGTGGTGCCACGATCATAAAACCTGGACACTTGATGATTGGAAGAATGTGGTATGATCCGATGAATCATCGTTTACATTGTTTCCTACAAACGGCCGGGTTTATGTATGGAGAACCCCAAAAGAAGCCTACGATCCGGACTGCCTGCTTCCTACATTCAAGCATGGGGGAGGTTCCGTTATGATTTGGGCGTCTATATCGTGGTATTCAGCTGGTTCTCTCATTCACATCACTGGCCGGATTACTGCGAATGAATATCTCGACATCCTCAATGATGAAGTTCTTACTATGACTAGCATATTGCTGTCAAACACTGCCATATTCCAAGATGATAATGCGCCCATACACACAGCCAAAAAGGTTCAGTCTTGGTTTGAGGAGCATCAGAATATCATCAAACATCTTCCCTGACCAGACCTCAACATAATTGAAACTTTATGGGGAGTTTTAGAACAAAGAGTGAAGAGCAGATTTCCATCTCCAACATCATTGAAGCAATTGGTGGATGTTTTGGTACAAGAATAGGACAACATTCCGTTGGAACTATTCACTCTACGAATCTATTCCGCGAAGAATTGCAGCTGTTCTAAAAGCAAATGGTGGCCCAACACCTTATTAATAAATAAATATTGTGTATATGTCAGGTGTTCATATTATTTTGTCCATTCTCTGTATGTGTTTGCAGCTTTAACAGAACAGTGCAAAGCCCTACACTGTTACAATGCTTTATCAAGTTCATATTATTCTTGCAAGGCCTTACACGTTGCCACCACATATCTTACTTGTACTGAAATGCAAGGAAAGGGGACACCATCATCTCTCCCTGCACTCTGGCATCCTGCCCATCTTAACAGGGCGAAGAAAGCCTGTTCTGCGCAGGTTGTCCGTGCACCACTCCTCGCAACATAACCAGCAGTTACTTCGACTGAACAACCTACTCAACTAGTTTGTCAGGATTTGGAGCCTGCCAGACAAAAAAAGAAAAAATATTTCCGAATGCCAGTCATAAGAATTGATGTGATTACTAACGGCTATGCATAACAAATTGGTAGCCCTGCCCCACACCGAGGCAAGTTTTACACCAAAAAATGATTGTTCTCTTCCTGCCACACCTGTAACATTCATAAAGATATATGGTTAGACCTCCTACCATTTCGTGTTACAAAATATCACCAGGCTAGACTGCACAGTTCTATACAAACTCGAGCAGAGGTCGCACGTTCATTGGCTGCTGCCACAGGCAGAACTCACTCTCCTGTTACACCCGGCCACACAGAATGAAGCTTTCTGAATGTTGGATATCTACTATTGGTTGTAAGTTCTGCAGGGCGTGTCGGATGAGCGGAGGCCCAATAGCATACATCAAACTAAAATATACGTGTGTGCCGTCTACTTTGGTATTGAATTATAATGTGGAATGATAGGGTCTCTAGATATAATGAATAGTAACTGCTTACCACATGGAAACTTATTATATAAGATGCTGTAACTTGCACGTATGTTATCTATCAACAGTAAATAAACCAGCATATCTTATCTCTTTCAGAGAGAAGTTTTCAGCACATCTGTTTTGTTATGGCCATAGAACTGCCTCCTGATAACATTATCAAAAAAATTTTAGCAACTTGGTTTTGTTACGAAAGGCCTAAGAGATGACTTTTCAACTTATGTATAACACGTCATAATTTGAGACCGGAAAAAATCGCGAGTTCAATTACCTGCAGGCTAGACTCTACAGTCTTATGTACAAATATGCACGACATCAACTGCACACTGGTTTCTTTCTGTCACAGTGGAAGGCGGACGATTGAACCAGAATTCTCCAGGAAGTGTCAAATACGGCGTGGGCCAATTGATTAAGTTATATAAACGCATGAGTTTTGAATTGTAGCTTGTTCTAAAATTAATCCGCGAATTCTTCAGGTCTCTAGTCATAATATGACGTCATATCTCGCACAACACACATTTAAGATTTGTAATGTTTTTAAGTTGAAACTTTGTCAAACACTTTAATTTTGTTAAAGGCGGCTTGAAATGTATTTCCTTTAAGTTCTGAATTACGTAATTCATGGGGGCCGCTGTGGCTGAACGGTTAGCCTGCTCGCCTCTCACCAAGGCGAACCGGGTTCAATCCCCGGCCGGGTCACTCTCTGATTTTGGCATGTGTCGGACTTTGGCATGTGGGAATCGCGCCGGACGATGACGCTGGTCGGCGGGTTTTCACAGGGATCTCTCATTTCCCGCGCCCTTCATTCTGGCGCTGCTCCATACTCGCCTCAATTACCTTCATCGGCTCTCACCTCACTGTTAAGAGCCGCCGAAATCTCTGCACACATACATATACACACACTCTCATGCATGCACGCACACACACTCACTCACCTACGTAAATCATACATAGAAACTTGCAGATAATATGCATTTGTAAAAAAAAATGCAGTAAATAGGATTAATGTTTTTCTTTCATTACAATTTTCATTATGAAGATCGTTATATTGGTAATGTTTATATGGCAACATTCCTCTTTGCTAATCACTTTACACACAAAGTTGATGTATGTCAGAAGATGGCCATAAAAAAAAAAAAAAAGCAAGAATTGTTATCATAGCAAAGAAATGGTTTAGAGGAAATTACAATTTTTAGTTCTACGTAGCTACATTCATTCTGAAATAGTGCACTGTATGAATCCCCAATCACAATTTTAGCTTCAAAAGAATGCAGGATTCACACAAATGCACAGCGTAAACAAGCGTGACTTTCCTGACCACCAATATCGGCTAGATATGACTGGTGGAGGGGGGAGGGACGACTATATTGGGAAGTCAGGCTTTTGGACGGTTAATTTTTGAAGGATTTATTGGCCAAAACTGGATACGGAAAGACTGAAAAAGGACTGTATTGGATTAATCTGACTAAAAGTCAGCCACCTTATGTGGTGTAGATGGATCCACCTCGCTGTGTCGAGAAGTTATGTTACAGAGTACCATTATGGGAGTATTCCTGACTCTTTCCATGCTAATGAGATTATTTGAGCACATGATTATTTTGGGCCATCCTGCATACCCAAAAGTGGGTTAAAGAGGAGGCCCCGCAACCCTAAATGCCACACAGCGGCGGTGTAATAAAGGAAACGGCACAGAGTTACTGAACAAGGTTTAACAGAAAATGAGCACTTACAAACCTAAATTGGGATACAAAGCAGGTCTGGACCTAAGCACGTATGATAAGCAACAAGGAAAATTGTGCAGATAAGTGTGGGTAGTGAAGAGATTTGGGCGGCTCTTAACATAAAGGTCTTGATAGCCGATGAGGGTGAACTGAGGTGAGCATGAAGCACCGCGAATGTAAGGGGCGGGAGATCCCTGAGAAAACCCACCGACCCGCAGCATCGTCTGGCACGATTCTTACATGTGAAAATACAGGAACAACCCCGCCGGGAATCGAAGCGTGTATGATGCAAGGTGATTTTGTTTATCTGAACTATTAGTGAACGGGAAACCTACTATTTAATGGGGGAAAAAAAATCCTTAAGGTGTGGTTTTGAGGTGACAGTTGTGGTTCTTCACAGCGTGGGATGCAGATTATCTTGTTCATGGCCGCGCATGTGCTTGCGTGCACCTCTCCTTGTCTGCAAGGGGAAAGGTAACAGTGCATGCAGTCGCTGACAGTTTGAACGTCCTGATTCCGCTGTTGTTTAGCCTCTAGTCTCCCCGTATCCACAAGTTACTCTTCATAAGCGTATCTAGAGAATGTGTTTCAAGCCTTTCCGACCCATGAGAGATATTTATTTATTTTTACCCACTTGAATAGTATACACAAAACAGTATTGGATATGCCAGTAAAAAAAAAAAAAATGCAAGATACCTACATAAATATATACACTGAAGAGCAAAAAAAAATTGGTATAGACGTGCGTATGCAAATAACAGAGGTATGGAACCAATCAGAGTAACGCGATGCGGTCGGCAGCTAGATCGGTTACTGCTGCTACAATGGCAGGTTATCAAGATTTAAGTGAGTTTGAACGTGGTGTTATAGTCGGCGCACGAGAGATGGGACATAGCATCTCCGAGGTAGCGATAACATTTGTAGGTTCGCGTACGACCATTTCACGAGTGTACCGTGAATATCGGGAATCCGTTAAATCATCACATCTTCGGCATCGCTGCGGCCGGAAAAAAAATCGTGAAAGAATAGGGACAAACGACGACTGACGAGAATCATTAAACGTGACAGACGTGCAACCCTTTCTCAAATTGTCGCAGATGGGATTTGTGGGCTCCCTGCAGGATTCATGGTGTGAATTACCTCCTGCATACCCTTCAGACATTAGTCGAGTCCATGCCACGTCGTCTTGCGGCACTTCTGCAAGCGGGGGGGAGAGAGAATCATTGCGACAAACGTTTAGGGGTGATAGGTAAGGTCAAGAACAACAACTTTTGTCAGAGAACGGATGTCCGGAGATGCCCCATTTAGAAGCTAAGATGTCTGTACAACACCTGACAGGCTGGCAGTTAGCACAAGAGACACCAGCTGCTCACCACCCAGGAAATAGTGGTATTTAATGAAGTGCTGTAGGAGTAGTGGTAATGAAAAGTAGGTAGATGTTTGTATGTTGCAGTATTTTATTGACTGCGTGTTACACACCTAAAGCAGGTGCTCAAAATGGCAGCCCTCCGCTTGGTTGCAGACGTTGCAACGCTGATTAATTGCCTGGCGGACCCTCTGGGAGATGCCAGGAGTGCTTTGAACCGAGTTGCATTTCGCCTGTATTCGTTCTGCGAGAACGTCAATGTTCTCCATAGGCGTGGAGTTCACACGACTCTCGATGTGGCCCCACAGGAAGAAATCGACTGGTGTGAGGTCGGGTGACCTTTGGTGGCCATGGCATAGGGCCGCCTCTCCAAATCCACCTACCACCAAACGTGTCAGTGAGGTGTTGGTGAACACAACGGTTGGAATGTGGTGGAGCACCATCATGTTAAAACCACACGTTGACTCGTAGGTCCAGCTGCACATCTTCCAGAAGCTGGGGTAGCTCGTCTGCCAGAAAGATGTGATACGTCTGGCCGTCTGAACGAGCTGGAAGGATAAAGGGCGCAATAACTTGTTCGTGGACGATGCCAGCTCACACGTTCACTGCATTCTGTTGTGGTGATGTGTGGCCACCACTAGATTTTCTAATGCCAGTTACTTGAACATATCCTCTTTCTGAGTACCATATATCTGGTACCCGTAACTCCAAGGAACTTGGGGCTCACTATAGGGTCACTTTCTATCTCGTGGAACATCCACGTATCAGGGAGGCATAATTAAGGACTAAACTGACCAAAATAACACTAATTAAATATTACAATAAACAGTAGAGGACAAAGAACCAGTGGAAAACTTACTGGCCAGTTGTTAAAAGATATCATCTTACAAATATTATAAATGCGAAAGTTTGTGTGTGTGTATGTTTGTTACCACTCAGCTCCATAATGGCTGAACGGATTTGGATGAAATTTGGTATGTAGGTACTTTAGATCCTGGAATACGACATAGGATACTTTTTATCCCGGAAAATTGCACGGTTCCTGTGGAATAACAACAAAACCTAATTCTGCAACGGCTGCGAACGTGACCGAAATATTTTTTTCCTCTGGCGTCAGAGTTTATCAGGCCGCCCAAGGACCTCTGAAATGGCTTAACGACTGCTATCAATTGATAACAACCGGGATCGAATATTTAACGTGCNCCAAGGACCTCTGAAATGGCTTAACGACTGCTATCAATTGATAACAACCGGGATCGAATATTTAACGTGCCCTCCAAATTCCGGAAGTGCTCAGATGTTATGCCACTAAACGGTCACCCATCAAAATGTGTGCCGCTGGGAACGTTGCTTAACTTTNCCGGAAGTGCTCAGATGTTATGCCACTAAACGGTCACCCATCAAAATGTGTGCCGCTGGGAACGTTGCTTAACTTTATTGATAGATTAAAATCCGTCAGTCAAGCGCAAAAAGTAGTACCTAAGTACACTTTTTTCTAATGCTACAACTTGGTGAAACTCACGTTTTGATTTTCATACATCGACNAATAAAAAGTAGTACCTAAGTACACTTTTTTCTAATGCTACAACTTGGTGAAACTCACGTTTTGATTTTCATACATCGACGCTGGAAAGCGGAAATGTGGCAACTACGCGATAGTTGCACAGATACACTCCAAAAACCATTACCCTGCTTCTTGGTTATCGGGTAAAAAATATTTCCTTCCTTTTGGGTTGCAGTAATAAGTTAAAAACCTAGCCCAGCATAGTAAAATTTTATAATTCTGTTTTCACATAAGTGAATTGTCTTTTCCCAAATTATTTATTGGTGTATCACTGTAAAACCCAATTGTACCCGGGCGAAACCAGGCCGGTTCGCTAGTATTATTTATATAATAAAAAACCATCTAACTAAAAACAGTGTGGAAACAAGTAAGCTCATCACAAATTCTTAGTAATATTACAGTTTGGTCACGAAAAATGATTGCTAATACATATTAGCTTTGTGGTTAGCAAGCCAAGTATTATACTTGTTATAATTCTTGACGAGTCTGCATAGTACAGAGATATTGGTCTGAAGCGAAGATTGCTGTGTTTCTTTGGGGTGTTCTGATTAGGGGAATCCTGAGTGTAATATTACATAACACTTCTCTACAATCTAATGAATTTGTTAGTATTTTATGGATAAATAGTGCAAATAGTTTATCTGTTATACTTTCTTGGAGTGATATGTTGTATGTAATGTGGTATTTAACTGATATAAAATGTAGTAGTTATCTGACATTGATAAGGCAATCATGTCATTAAATTAATTGAATTACTTTATATAACCAGTTATATTTTTTTGCACGGACATTGATTCCTTCATTATTTTGTGTGATTTTCGTACTTATCTTCATTATTCTTGTTAATCATTAGCAGACACAGACACTTGCAGGCAACCCACCACAATCTTTTTAACTCTAGAGTAAAACAGTTACACATGTGCTGACAATTACAGAGGCCTCCATAGTAAAACAATTTTCAAACACCTCAAGGTCACATCCAGCTGCATGGAAGCATTGTAACGGCAATGGAACATAGCATAACCAAGCTTTGTGTGTGTTCGGCTTCCTCAGAATTTCAAGCAGTAACTATAGGGTTTTAATACAGTTATCTGTTAAAAAAAAGACACACAAGTGTAGCTATAGTTCAAAAGACTGTTTTATAGAAGAATAAATATTAAAAGCAGAGGGCTACTTACAGCAATTTTTTACAGACTGATAAATTTTCAACAATCACATTTGTTCCAATAACCAAATTTAGGAATTGGCAATGAAATATTGCCTTTAATTTCGTTTCTGAAAAAAATGTACATTTAAATATGCCATAGTTTTTTTATAATTATAATAGACACAATTGCTTACAACGAGACCCGTGACAACTGTGGAGGCCTTTGTAGACACAGTACTTTAATAAACAACTTGTGTCACATAAATTTTTAGTTTCCCCATTACCCGGTTCCCTCACTAAATGATCCGTTGTAACTGGTCTGGGAGAGAGGGTGGTGTAGTTGACCGAACTGGTGAACTGAGGCGTGGTTCTTGCCGTTCTCCCATCGGCTCATCAAATCAAGGCACAGGTTTTTCTTGGCTCCAAACCGGTGGGGCATAAGAATCAGCCTGGCACCTCCTTCGTGGTAACTCTTCTTGCTCAGTGTACATGAGGGGAAGAGCTTCACCTGCCAGCATGCCTATTTAAAGGCGAAGAAAACTAGCAAACACAGGTAAAACGGCAGGTGCACAGAACAGGTATGCAACTTTACGGAAGTGAAATGGCATGCCAGTTCCTTTGACGCAGGCGTGCCTATTCACGGATTGGCTGTGTGGCTCTTGGAACCAGCCTGTGTGTTTGATTGCTCAATTGCACGCTGTGAAAGGTTTCCTTTTGGCTGGGCTGCAAGTAAGTTATCATGCGGACGACATGTTGCTGGCCAGCGATATGACGCCAATTCACTGGCATGTGGGGCTGGAGTTTGTGGCATAAGCAGCGGTTTCACTTCTGTATACTTGAATCTATTATGGTGGGGCATCTGTGTTCTCTCTTTAGGTAACCACTGGCGGGGGAGACCTGCAACCCCTACCTCTCTCGACGGGTCGTGGTATCTGCAGCGTGGAGAGTCAAGACCAACCTGTAATGGGCGTAAGGCTTTGCCTAGTGGGAATGGTCTTGACTACAAGAAACACACTCCTCCCTTCACCCTTGTTCACTGCCATCGGGCGCGTCATTTGCTAAGGCCTGGTTGGGATACTATTGAATACGGGGAGCTCATCCCTAGTCCGGCTCTGCTCCCGGCAGATGTCCGGAATGCTTAAGGTCTGGTGGGAGATTTGCTGACCAGAAAGCTGACGTTCTCTCTCTGTTTTATCCCTTTGCTGCACAGTGGTTTGCTGAGAATGGTTGGAGGTATCTGATCTGCGACTTGTGTGAGCTATTGCCAGCTCTAGTATTTTAGAGAAAGATGAGTGAGGTCTCGCAAAGGGCTAGCGAAGCATCTCACAGCCTCTTGTAGCTCAAGGGAACCCACTACTTCCTTGTGGTACCTCCTTGCTAAACTTGAATAATGGGCAATCATGATGGTGGCGCTTGTTGGCGGGCTGGTCAACTCCTTTGTGGTAAGGGGCCCAAAGGCTGAATTTCAAAGTGAAGAAAATCAAGTGAATGGAAATGGATGATTTTGGGGTTGGGGTATTAGCCCACTCGAATGGAGAATCCATGATGAAAAGAAAGGACTAGCATGGGCTGACCTCACTACTCTAGAGGTTCCCTCAGCTGGGGGGTTGTGGGCACTGCTCTGAATGTGGCTGTGTCAGCGTCCAACCAACTCACTTGATACCCGGAGGTCAGACTGAGGATGGACTTGTGCTGGCAGTGGTTTAAATATTCACGATGGTGGTCGATGGGGTTCTCTCCTATTCAGGAGAATACTCAAAAACCCAAAAGGGCTAAAAGCTTAGCGCAGTGGGACAGGTGGCCAACAAGAGCATTGTATACAAAAGAATTAAAAAAAAAAACCTGGTATGGTTAATAGGCTAAGAGGGGTCAAGAGATTATTTTTTGTTTTGTTCTAGGTAACCACTAATACAGAACATTTGTAAATGTCCTCTATGCATAGCCATTAACTACACGGGGCCAATGGTGGAATACACCCAGTTACAACTTCCCAAAGGCAGGCCTGTAAACCTTCAAAACTAAATCGGAACCCGCCTCGTGACACTTGGTAATGGGATGTTCTTTACTGTTCACTTTAATCTGATGTGAAACAAACTTGCCATCTCTGATGTACCAATACCTTTCCTTTTTAGCTCTGTAGTTGGAAATATCACATATTTAATGGATGTTCTGTGTGGGTGGTAGAACTATTCGGTATCTGTACACAACCGTATAGCATAGGTTATATTTGTAGTTGGTGTAGGTATTTCATAAAAGTTTGAAAAAAATAGCTGTTTATTTCATTAATTTAGCCATTTATTTTCATTAAATACTTAAATCCCAACTTTTATCCATAAATTTTCAATTTGTAATGCCCTGCTACAAAAACTGTAAAAACATTGGTACTTTTTTTCAGATACACATATGAAGTCCTGACGGAGATATCACAGTACCTGTTGGAAAGAACCAGTATTCGACCAAAAGTCGGAATCATTCTGGGCACTGGAATTGGTAAATATTAGTGATGCAACGAATATTCGCATTCGCATTCGCGAATATTCGCATGTTTTTGAACATTCGCATTCGCAAAAATGATGCCAATATTTTGCGAATGTATTTGGCAATGAAAAATGAAAATGTCTATTAAATAATAATGCAACTGCTATGATTAAGACATATTTGTTTATTAACATATTTTTTATGTATAAGAGTGTATTTTAATGATATTTGGGAAACAGCCTTGCAGTTATTCACAAGATTACATAACAGAAACACACTTTTGATATTCTTTTATTCTTATTTACCTAAGCAAAATTAAATTAAGGCAGGTAATTTCTTAAAAATTCTAAACTATATTATAACACAACTGTATGATCAAATACCATTGAACTGCTTTAACACAAAACAATGGAATAAGATATAACCCAACCTTTTTAATTATACAAATCAACTTTAAATGAGATCTTTTGTAAAAACACTTAACAATATGCCTTTATGCAACCTAAAGGGTATCTTATTCAAATATGTGAGATCCTTTAATGAACTAGTAATCATGTTTAATTGTAAATCAAATCGACTTCTTATGAATAAAGTTAAAAATATATTGTGAAGAAAAACAAACAATATAATAATCTTCTTTTCAATTAAAACAAATACGTTCTTAACATTCTGTTAATTTTAACTTTGGTACTAAAACTAACTCACTAATTATGTAATTTTTAAGATATCCATTAAACATTACTTCTTGTAATCGAAAAATAAAACTATGAAAAATTGTTTATATCTAAACACAATTAAGTGAAACACTTATTAATTAAATAAGAGTAGAGGAATATTAAACTTCAGAAATAGAAGTTTTGATGCCTTTTCTCCTTGCAGCCTATTTCGGTGGGATGTGTAAAGAAGACCAGCCCCACTAAAGACCCTTTCGCTAGGCACACTAGTGGGTGGTGTTACTAAATATTGCCTGGCTATGGGAGAAATAATGCCATACTTCTTATTATTTACCGCCCACCATGTAAGTGGCTCTGCATCATTTTCCACACGTTTATCTAATAAATATTCATTGATGGTTTTTTTTATCAAAACTTCTATAGGGTTCGTACATTCATTTTCTTATTCTTCTTCACTTTCAATGGAATCCATCAGCAATTTCATGGTGTCTCTTAAAGATATAGATTTCTCTGTCAGACTGGCACTGGAACCAGATGTTTCAATCCGATGAGTAGTCATTCTGGCACGCTTAGGATTTGAACAAGACGATAGGCTTGATTCATCGTTTCCAATTGACTCTAATATATTTTTCACAACTTGATCCCTGGTTGAAGAATTTTTGAAAAATTCTAATTTGTATCATGGGTCAATAAAAGTTGCAGTAGCAAACAATACGTCATTTTCCAAATGGGAAAATCTGCGAAATAGTTCTCGTTTAAGAACTAAAATCGTATTCCCAACGCATTCGTCGGTCACATCAAATTCACCAATTATTTTTTCCAAAGTGGACAATAATGGAATTACTGAGGATACAGAAATATTGGCTGCACTTAGTTCTTTTGTAATTTCCTCAAAATATCTGAGTAAAGTTATTATTTTTTCCACAATAATCCACTCTTCGGAAGTTAGTTGTGAAATCTTGTTATTCTGGGAAGCATAAAGACACAACGAATCTTTGTTTTTCAAAATACGCTCTAACATATACAAGCTGCTATTCCATCTTGTAGCACACTTTTGTATGATTTTCAGCTTTGGCTGATCGATTCTTTCTTGTAGAGCAGCCAGTTCATCTTGAGCTACATTTAAGTGATGAAAATGTGTTGCCATCTTTTTACATTTTGCAATCACTGTTATAACGGAATCTTGTGCCTTAAGCCCTTCCTTGACAACCAGCTGAATTTGGTGTGACGAACAATCAATGTCTCTAATTAATAACAAGGAAATACCTTCTTTCATGTTTGTGCCACCATCTCTAACAATGCATTGCACTTTTTCTTTAGGTATTTCCCAATGCGACAACATGGTTTCAAGTTTTATAGCTATATTTTCACCAGTATGTCTGCCATCGTTAAATACCTTTGCGTTTAACACAATCATTTTTCTCTCAAAGTTTTTTGTTATACCATGACATGTAAGACTCAGCAAAGATATTCCTGAACAAGAATCAGACCAAATATCAGTTGTAAACGCCAATTTTTCAAATGACTTAATTAATCCCAAAATTTTATCTTTGACTTTGCCGTAGAAATTCTCACATATAAAAGAAGAAAAATGTTGTCGGCTTTTTATATTATACGACGGACAAAGATGGTTCAATAGTCTGACAAATCCAACGCTTTCGACAAAACTAAAGGGTAAGTCCTCTAAAGCAATCATTTCGCTTATTAAATTATCAATTTCCAAAGACTTGGCATTGTTGTTATCCCACTTTTTTGTTTTTTCGACGCAATCAGTCAAAGACATTTGTTTCAGGTCGGTTTTCGTACATTGTCGCGAAGTGGAGGCCACAACACTTGTTGTAGAAGCATTTCGCTTTTCATTTTCCCTATTCTTTAAAGCATTATACTCGTTTTTATGCAAAGCTTCCAGGTGATTTCTCATAGCACTTGTTGTTCTTCCTTTGCGCGAGTATTGTTTATTACATATTTTGCATTTCACATTTTCAGCATCACATATTGTAAAATAAGTCCAAACTTCGCTAACACACGACCGCTTCATTTTGAAATATCACTTATCACTGTACAATTACAACAATAGAGTCTTTACAAGTTAAAAACAAAACTTAAGTATGTTGACTCGACGCTGCTCCCACCTGTACTATACAGGATGGTGGATAGCAGGGTACGTAGTAATTTGTTACGGTGCTGGCTAACGGCACCTTGGGCTGCTGTAAGAGGGGTGACACAAAGACGTAACTGGGTTCGGTTTATTCACGCTTAACTTTTATTGTCCAAAGTTACAGTGACCTGTACATCTATGAGACCTAGCCCCTTTTATATCTCCTCGGACGGTGGAATCTAGCTATCCCGCGCCCTACACACGTCTCGGCGAATGTTTGCGTCGGGGGGAGGTTTCGGCGGGTTGCTGAAATTACCTCGATGCTGGTGGCTGGTGTTGTCGTGCTGTCTCGGTGTCTCTCCCGCGAAGTCCTGGGCTCGATCCCTGGACGTGCAGTTCTCTCCTCGTCGCTCGTCGTTCCTCGTATCTGACTCTCTCGTGACTCCGGCGTAACTCCCGACTCCGTCGTAACTTCGTTGTAACTGTCTTGTCGCTGCTGCTCCGTCGTAAACGTCTCGTAACTCTCGCGTAACTGACCTCAACTGTCCTTCACTCTCGCGTAACTCTCTTAACTGTCGCGTAACTGACTTAACTGTCCTCCGTGGCTCCTGTATATATACGTTTCTGTTCTATTTTCCATAGAACTCGGGACTTACCCTCTCGTGTTTGCGGTGGGATAGGGGTAGGCGGGGTGCACTGTTTTTCCCCGATTTGTAATTTCTTGTGGCGAGGGGCGATAATATGCCCGGGACTCCCCGCGTTCGCAGCGTCACGTCGTGACTCAGGCAACATGACAGGTGCAGTTGGTTCGAGCTCGGGGATTCCTCTGGTCGTTAGGCCATCGGTTTACGGCGTGGGTAAGAATAGCGTCGCCACTACTGGTAGGTATGAGCGGTACGCGTCAAGGTAACCTCAAACTAAATCTTTACGAAAACATTATTAGCAGCTAACTTCATTCAGTAAGCCAGCAATCACGATTTGTTTACTTCGTTCAGAGTCGGGGCATATGGGCTACTCTCGGTTTTAACATGGCCGCCCGGCCGGCCAGTTCTAAACGCGCGGTAAAATTCGAGTTCGTAGGCGCACGCTTTTGGCGCCATATTTGAAAAACCAACATTCGCATTCGCATTCGCGAATGTCGGAGGTGGATATTCGCATTCGCGAATGTGAAAAAAAACGACATTCGTTGCATCACTAGTAAATATGAAGATTTTCAATGTTTCTTGAGTGTAAACAAAAATTTGTATTCATGTCAGGATAGGGTATTTTTCAGTCATGAGTACAGAACAAGAGATAATTTGCCGTATTATATNCGGAATCACAGTTGGTTTTCCAACAGCTGATTACACTGGTCAACAAAAAAAAAAAAGTTTTTCTTTCACAAGGACTAAATAAACAAAATCTAACTATCTTTACCATGCTGAGTTCAAATATGTTCTCAGATTTTTTCCATCAGACAGGGTTTTTTTGTGGCACATGTTTAAAGTTTTAAAATAATTAGTACTTACGAAACACTAAATAATAAATATACTGCTAATTTACGCTTATCTAAAAGGTTTTGTATAATGATTTTCGGCCATATTTTGCGCTCAGGATGTCTCTCTTCATGGTCCAGCAGAGTAGTCGGCCAGCATATTGGGACTCCATTTGCCTTGGTACCTCTTTTCCATAGTGACATCTGCTGATGAAAACTCTCAACATGTTCATCAGAGATAGTCCCAAGATTTTCAGGGAAGAAGTCTAGGTGAGAGTCCAAGAAGTGAATTTTCAAAGACATGTTGCAGCCCATTCCTTTGTACGATGTCAGAAGATCACTCACTATTTCACTATAGTTTTCTTCTTTATTATTGCCAAGAAATCTACAACAGATATTTTTGAATGATTTCCAAGCTGCTTTTTCTGGTGATGTAACAGTTTCTCAAAATGTTCATCATCCGATATTAGTGATCTTATTTGCGACCCTATAAATATTCCTTCCTCCTTCAATTTTGCATCACTTATTTTAGGAAATTTAGATTTCAGATACATAAATGCAGCAGTACTTTTATCCATTGCTTTTACAAAATTTTTTATAAGCCCCAGTTTTATATGCAGGGGAGGCAAATACACCTTTTCGGGATCCACTAATGGGGTAATTGTTACATTTTTATGCCCAGGAATAAGAGATTCACGTTTAGGCCATTGTTTCTTTATGTAGTGAGACTTCCTATCCCTGCTGTCCCATTCACACAAAAAACAGCAGAATTTTGTGTATCCAAGTTGCAAACCTAACAATAAAGCTATGACCGTCAAATCACCACAGATATTCCAGTTATATTTAGTATAGTTAATTTTTTCTAACAACAATTTCATATTTTCATATGTCTCTTTCATATCACTGGCATGCGTGACAGGTGTTGATGGTAATTCATTCCCATTATGCAGTAGTACAGCCTTCAAACTAACTTTTGATGAGTCTATGAACAATCGCCACTCATCTGGCTGGTATTGATGTCCAAGAACCTCCATTAATGAACAAACATTATTACAAAAAAACTACATGGCCTTCTTTAGAGAATTATTCACTGGAATCACTATCGCAACTACTATAAATGCATACCCGCGTATCTTTTTTGGAGTAGATTCCAACCTTTGAGCCTGGAACTTAAAAGCTCAGCCGACTGTTTAGACAAATCCAAGGCGCCCGTAGTCTGCGCCAGAGAGCTAACTAGTACCCTACGACCCGCCCTGTATCTCACAGGGAGCGAGTAGCGTCATACAGAAGTATATTACGCGAAAATGACTGTCGCAAAAAACTATGCCTGATGGAAGAAATCTGATTACATATTTGAATTCAGTATAAAAATCTGGACTACGGTCGCTATTCAGTTTCCTTGTGAAAAAATCATGTTGACCCGTGTTATTTTTTGTTTACCATTGACTACGTACAATTTCTTGGACGTGGATTTTTTTTACGTGTTGCGAGTTATGAAATGAGAATTTCATGTATTCACTTGGCATTAGCCTTGACGTCTCGTTCTTCTACATACTCAGGCCAGATTTGTTTGTTTACTCATGGCTTCTGCCATGATATTTCGGACTCACTGTGTGCGAGAAGGGCTGTAGTCTAATTATAAAAATCACAAGAATTTATACAAGCTGAAATGCTAGTTTGCTACTGAATCAATTTGCAAAATTCATGGACCTATTATTACAAGGAAACAAAATTGTAGGGTTGTAGTGTAGTAATATTATAGGTAGGTCTCATTTGGGGGATTCTTCTGTAACATCAATGAGATTTATTGCTGGAAAGCATGTTTAAAATGTGTCACCACATTTCAAGGAACTAAAAAAATATATTTATTTCGTCGTGCACTATACAAAGATGTATACTAGTGATGTAGGTGTATTTTGAAAGAAAATGACCCACAGTACCAGCATTCAGTTTTTAAAAATAATTTTTATTTCTAAAACATTATTTTTAAACCATATAATTGTATCACTTATTCTCAGTTATCAGTATTTTAAGTCTGGAAACAAAAAAATAACAATAACTTTTAAAAATCATGAGTTATATTTAAAACACTATTGGTTATAAAATATAAAGATCAATAAAAATAAGTAAATGATAGTATTTTTTTATTTACTTCATTGACTTTTGAAACAACAAGTGGGTGAAGTTAAATATGAAGCTTTAATTATTTCTTTCTCTTTGCGGCAGGCCCAGTTGCAGATATTCTGACAGAGCGGAAAGCGTTCCCGTACAAAACCATCCCGCACTTCCCAGCATCTACTACGGCGGGACATGTTGGTGAGCTGGTGTTCGGCCAGATGGAGGGTGTGCCTGTCGTCTGCATGCGGGGACGGTTCCACTTCTTCGAGGGCTATCCCGCATGGCAGGTAACCACCTGTACGAGGATACATGCGAGAGAGATTTGGACAACGCTTAACAGCTGAGGTCTTTAGCGTAGATGGGAAAGAAGTAAGGCTTACGTGGGGCAACAATAGAAATGTAGGCACCCCGAGAAAACCCACTGGCCGAAAGTAAAGTCCACCAGGCATCCCCAGTGTGAAAACGTGGGTTTGACCCTGCCAGATTTGTTACTAGAAAGTAAAGGTGTTTGAAGTTTATCCTCTCACCAAAGTAACTTAAGGCCTTTTTCCACATCTCTAGCTACATATTAACTAAGTGAACACTCTTGGTGCAGGCCCACCCCCTCTAGGTAAATAAACATGATTGCCCATGGGTTTGACAACTATTAATTATGCAAAAATGTAAAAATCTTACAAAAAATATTAAAATTGCTGTCAACAACCATAGGCAGGCCTGTCGCCTAGTGAGGGGCAGAAATCGTTGAAATAGTACGGGTAATACCAACTGGCGTATGTAAAGGGGTATCGCCTTAATGTGTAAGCCACTGAACTAGAGAGCAGAGGTTTCATCGTGATAATAGAACTTCGGGGATTTAAGCTGTGACCCTTGAATTCTATTGAATACGACTCTGTAACGAAGTCCAATGCATGCCTCTATTGTAGTTTCACATGTATCCAGTTCATATATTTTGGGATATGGCCATCTCAATAAGCTGTTTTCAACTATGTTAGAGGGTGTAATGACGCAATATTCTTAATTTTTCGGGACCACGGGTGTAAATTTCTTTCGTTTCTCTTAAGCTTTGGAAAGCTTCGTAATATTTTTATCGGGTTCAAGTTTAAAGCCGTGGTGGCTCGTTTCCCGTGTTAGTTTATCCGGCAGACATGTGCTTTTGTAGGTTATCGGGCGGACGTTTGCTGTTTACGTTTATTAGTAGTCAAGTTGTCGTTTCGTTTCGAACGTCAGTTGTTTTCAGTTTTTGTCAAGCGTCAGTATTAATTAGATTAGTTCAGGCGACGTCGACAAGTTTTGGTTCCTCCGGCACCGTTTTGTTGTACGAGAGGTTCGTTTATGTTGACGGCGCAGGATTAGTTCGTGCGGAGCAGTCAGTTACGATAACGTTGTTGAGAGCGTGCGTGGCCAGGCCCTTATCTCAGGAGAGGGGGGCGAGCGACAGAACAAAAGAGACGTCTGTCTGTCGCCCTTCGAGCAGTACAAGCAGTGCTTCAGTCGGCGGCGAGGGCCGTTAGAAGTCACTTCAAGTCAGCAGTCTGAGGCAGTCATGGTACAATGCTCGCTTAGGTCGCGTCGGGCGCGACGCTTAACCCCCACATCGGCCACTAAACTTTGTTATTTTATTTCTCTGCCGGTGTGGGAGGTAGCAGCATTATATTTCTTTTGATGCAAGTTTTGAGACACAATAATCTGTAAACGACTGTGGCGCTGTTTTCTGCACTAGTATATTTAATTGTGGAGGTTCGTACTCTGCATGCTGGAACTTCGTCTGTGAACTGTGTCGCTAAAAGTTAAATAAAAGTATAGAACAAACTAACTTGGAACTTGAACTTTATTTCATAATTACACTGCGTCCATTCACTGAGTCTCGTGTTCCACCGTTGAGCAAGCCCCGTGGCTACGTAACAACGGCCAGGTAACAAGTGCCGAACATTACAAGGGTAAGAAAATATGTACCACATGTAATGTTTCCAGTGTGCGTTATGTCTTGGAAGTATCACACTGTCATCATCTGAATAGGCTTTCTTTTCATAGATAAACCGTTGGAACAGGTTTAATAGTTTTGTCTAAAAAAAAAAAAAAAAACACATTTTTGCAAACACGCTGCAATGCATTTCAAACACTAAGTAGGTGACCGCCGCAAGGCCCTTATAAGCTACAATTCTGTATTTAATTGCATGCAGGCATAATTTTTGCAAATATTTCATGTCAAACATTTTAATACTTCTCTGTTATATTTTGCAAGAGTAAAATTACCTAAATATGGACTACAGTAAAACAGGTTAAAAATGTGCCTCTTTACACAAACATAGTAAGTGTTTACTTAAATGCAGTACGGTACTTCTACATTTTTAAGTATGAAATTATGTAGAGAGTATGTTGTGTCTGTAAGTTGCGTGTTGTGGACAGTGTGCGATGCCGGTGAGGGTAATGAAGCTGATGGGCGTGACACACCTGATAGCGTCGAATGCATCTGGCAGCATATGCAAGGACCTCAAGATAGGGCACATCATGATAATGAAGGACCACGTCAACATGCTGGGGCTCGCAGGACACAGCCCTCTCAGGGGACCCAACGAGGACAGGCGAGTTCCTTTACATCTTCACAGAGATATATGGTTGTTGGGTTACACTCTTAGCTTGGGTAGTTGTGTTCGCACGTAGCAGTCCATGAAAAAACATTATATGTATGTCGAGACTTGCTGCTATAGGCCATTCTGTGTAAAGTAAGCACTTTTGAAATCAACACTTGAAAAAAATTGCTGCCCGCTACTGCACATTTTTTAATTGACACTGACTGGCATGCTATCTGTAAGGTTAGCAATGAGGTAGGGGAAACAGTTCCATGTATTGACATTGCATTAAAAGTGTAATGTTTACATTGCTGGGCAGCAAATTGATTTAATTTAGTTTCTGCTTATTTCATGTGCAGAAGTGTAAGAATTTGTTTAATAGTGACATAGGTCTATTTATATTCCCAATGATCTCACACATACCCTTCATGGCAATGGAAATTTTAAATATGGTTGAAGGATACAAAATGGGGAAGAAAATTAGATCCTAAGCAGAGCTTTCTAAAGTGCTCACTTTACTGTGAATGGTCTTTACACAACATATACATCATCAGAAAATGTGCATATACGGTCCATTCACAATTACTTCCAACTTTTCTGAAGTACTACTAAAGTTCTACTTCCAGGATATTCATCCACCTCATGCAAAGCCTAACAAAATATAGAAAATTACACCAAAGGGACAACACACCATATTCGTGCGCACTCAGTGTAATAATATTTTGCAAAGAATTATTTATTACTAGGCATTGCCAACACACCTATTTTCTCCCTTTTTTTTACTCATATAAAGTATGAATTAAATATTATAATTTATAGATAAAATATAAGTCGAAGTTTAATCTAATAAAAAGTGCGAAGAAACTGAATTTTTTTGTTATTGTATTTGTAGATTTTGTGTTTAACGAATGCCGTAAACTGCGTATGCAGTGACAATACAAAAAAAAATCGAGACATCTGAAAGTGGCATTTATGTATCGACAGAAAGGCGCGACCTTGCCTACCAATCAGCATGCTACTTCACTCATTGTCTCTCTTTCTTTGTCACACACAAAGCTTATATGCTTATATTAATCAAATAGAGGTTCGTGATGTATTATGTAGGAAGACGTTTGCAGTTCATTAAAGTGTTTTAAATCAGACTGCTGTTATTTCTATTGTTCAAGCTCCTGTTATGTATTCTCGTAAAAAAGTAAAATTTAAATNTTGTATTTGTAGATTTTGTGTTTAACGAATGCCGTAAACTGCGTATGCAGTGACAATACAAAAAAAAATCGAGACGTCTGAAATTGGCATTTATGTATCGACAGAAAGGCGCGACCTTGCCTACCAATCAGCATGCTACTTCACTCATTGTCTCTCTTTCTTTGTCACACACAAAGCTTATATGCTTATATTAATCAAATAGAGGTTCGTGATGTATTATGTAGGAAGACGTTTGCAGTTCATTAAAGCGTTTTAAATCAGACTGCTGTTATTTCTATTGTTCAAGCTCCTGTTATGTATTCTCGTAAAAAAGTAAAATTTAAATTAGGTGATGAAATATGGTAGTTTTGTAAATTGGATGGTACAATACTGTATTTGGTTTGTTTCTCCACGCAGTGATATCAAGGTTTACAAAATCCTGTGTCTTTTACTGTGCTGTTTCATGAAGGCCTCAAAATAAACGGGGAAATAGGATTTAAGTTGTTGATTTCTACTTATTAAATTTGGCGACTAATGAAATTTATAATGCGAGACATCTCTTGTAGGTCTTTGGAAGCATGCATATTCTATGGTACATTCAATGCAAGGTAACAGAGTAATTCTATTTAAATCCCTTGAAGTGGTTATATATTATGGTAATACGCCGAAGAGCCAAAAAAACTGGTATAGGCGTGCATATGCAAAAACAGAGGTATGGAACCAATCAGTGTAACGCGATGCGGTCGGCAGCTAGATCGGTTACTGCTGCTACAATGGCAGGTTATCAAGATTTAAGTGAGTTTGAACGTGGTGTTATAGTCGGTGCACGAGAGATGGGACATAGCATCTCCGAGGTTGCAATAACATTTGGATATTCGCGTACGACCATTTCACGAGTGTACCGTGAACATTGGGAATCCGGTCAAACATCACATCTTCGACATCGCTGCGGCCGGAAAAAGATTGTGAAAGAATGGGACAAACTACGACTGACGAGAATCATTAAACGTGACTGACGTGTAACCATTTCTCAAATTGGCGCAGATTGGATTTGTGAACTGCTATGCAGGATTCATGGTGTAAATTGCCTCCTGCATACCTTCAGACATTATTCGAGTCCATGCCACGTCGTCTTGCGACACTTCTGCGTGCTCGGGGGAGGAGGAGGGGGAGGGGGTCTACACTATATTAGGCAGGTGTACCAGTTTTTTTTGCTCTTCAGTATGGCATGACAACTTCATTTTTTTTCTTGTGAAACTCATGCTTAGTTTCCTCTTTCTGCCTAATTTTTTATCATTTTGCGAAATGTAATTGTTAACATAGTTCTATAGATTAGTAGGTAGCAATGTGAAATTGTTCTGAAACTAAAATACCAATATGACACTTTTTCCTATCTGTGTGTATAAATAAAAATAAACTATACAAGTAAATATCTCTGGCCACCAACATGAACAAAATTTTCTTAGTAATAAATTAGCAGTAGTTACTCTAAATTACTTGAAGACATTATTACTGAGAAGATACAAGTTTAGTATTTGCATAAAATTTCGAAAGTTGGCAGGCAGGGATTTTTATCCCAGATAGATTTCAAAAGCTGTGATAGTAATTTTGAACAATGTTATACCAGACTTCATATTTTTCTTTTATTGCAGGTTTGGTGTGCGTTTCCCACCAATGAACAGGGCCTATAACAAAGACCTGATCAGAGCAGCCAAAGAAATCGCCAAGAAGCTTGGTATAGAAGACCAGATACAGGAAGGGGTTTACGCATGTCTTGGAGGACCCCAATTTGAGACTGTTGCCGAGGTGAAGCTGATGCAGATATTAGGAGTAGACTGCATAGGCAAGTATGATTCTCAAAGCAACACTGAGGAAAATGTTGATATCTTGCTTGCATACATACAAATGGAATGTAATGTTTCATCACAAATTATACTTTATTCAGTTATGGAGAAAAGTATAGATACATAGGTCTGCTAGTTGTCTAAAAGACAAGTTGTGTAGTACTGACATTTATCCTGGTGATTCAATTGCCAAAAAAGAAGTCTGTACCAAAACTGCTAATGCAGTAGTGATTGATATCTCTCCTTTCCCCGACCCCCTTAAACAAACAATTTGACAAAATTCTGCAGAGATTACAGGGAATGAATATTGAGTACCAACCAGGAATGAACGAACATACATACACATGCATGCGCACACACACACACACACACAGTGCCAAAACACAAATAATTACAAACAACAAAACTGATTTAATACCTATATTTTGCCAAATATATGTTTGTAATGACAGACAGCACCCTAAAAATGGTTACAAATGTTTTGGCATTTATTAAGGCTGATTATCACAAACGTTACTAGATTCCAGATCCATACAAAACATTTTAAGTTTAACAAAACGTAAAATTAATTAATAAATTGCTCAGTAAAAAAAAAAAATATTTAAAACATTAAATGCAAATTACCAATAGAATACAATGATTCAAAATGATTATAATTTGCAGAATATGATTAAAGCATTACGCTGATTAGACTGGTAAATATGAGCAATTACAAAAAAGATGGCAGCCCTAAAATCCTCCTGTAATAAAATGAACACCTTAAAACCTTTATTAAAAAACCACTTACAAAATGCAGTATCTGTGGCGGCAGTCAAATGACCCGTCAAAGCTCCAGCGATTAAGATTATGATAAACTAAAACACTTTTAAAAGTTACTACGGCCAACGCGAGAGTCTTGGACACGAAGTATATTGGAAAAAGATTGAAAATTTTTGGCAGCAAACAAAACTAGACACTACACTGTTAAAACTGGAAACACACAGCAAAGCTAGGGTTTGTAGTTAAGTCGAAACCAAATTTGGGCTGGCGTCTGAAACCACAATTTTGAAAAATCACTAACTTACCGCATGCCCAAGACAACACATCTACACCACACAAACATAAAATAAAATTAATCCCAGCTAACATACAACTCATTGTCTGCGACTCACCACTTCAAATTGCTCCAACATCATGGCAAATCAGGAGACTAAGTATAATAGATGGTGCCTCATCACAGCAAACGTCCTAAGGATGACAAATTTGACAGCTTAAATCATGTTTTAGCTCGTCTGGAATTCGTACAGGCCACAACCGGGCGAAGAGTAGCAGGGGCTCAACGTGTGCAACGACTTAAATAAACTGCCCCGTTTGACAAAAAAAAAGTATGAGGCAGTAGAGGAGGGGAAATCAAGGGAGGGAGAACAGGGGTGGAAAAGGGAGGGAATCCAAGCCGGGCAAAGAGCAAGCCAACGCGCAGAGTAGAAAAAGATGAAGACGTTTGGCACGGCGAGCGCTAGTGTCGCAATACATACATACATACATACATGCATACTGTTTTGCATAACATTTGCAGGCGAAACCATTTGCTTTGAAATACTAGTAATGATAGGTTACTTTGAGCGATGGATAATCTTAATAACATTTCTACGATAGCCAGGCGCACTTTACTTACTCTAAGGCCAAGTGTGTAATATGGGTTTTGCCAGGACCACAGAAAATTAACTAGGGGTCTGCGAATATTCAAAAAATGTTGATTATTCACTAACATTTGTATAANTGCCAGGACCACAGAAAATTAACTAGGGGTCTGCGAATATTCAAAAAATGTTGATTATTCACTAACATTTGTATATTCGACTCAAAAACAAAATTCTAAGTTTGAGAAAAAAATTGNTAACATTTGTATATTCGACTCAAAAACAAAATTCTAAGTTTGAGAAAAAAATTGAAACTGGAAAAGAGTAACCTTTTACCATGCAATGTTTCCAACTAGCATTTCAAATCTAGAACATAGGAAGGAAATGAAAATACATAACATATTTAATTATAATATATATTTAGATAAGATTTTTGCAGTGAAATTTTTGTAATCATAAGGTTTACTGTTTATTTACTTACAATCACATGCAACACGTCTTAGTTTAATATGCAAAGTGTCGCCACACCAGTAGAAAAGAAATCAGTTCAGATAATTTTCTTTGACATGTGGAGGATTCTTACGTATTTACGCAAATTATGTGTAGCTGATAACCAAATTTTGTTCATTACATTATGTGNTCACATGCAACACGTCTTAGTTTAATATGCAAAGTGTCGCCACACCAGTAGAAAAGAAATCAGTTCAGATAATTTAGACATGTGGAGGATTCTTACGTATTTACGCAAATTATGTGTAGCTGATAACCAAATTTTGTTCATTACATTATGTGNGACATGTGGAGGATTCTTACGTATTTACGCAAATTATGTGTAGCTGATAACCAAATTTTGTTCATTACATTATGTGTATTTTAGAATAACTTATTTCATTTATAATATATACTTTGGAAAAATCTTTTGGCATGTCGCGTAGCCTTTAGTGCGGCGCATTTCATTTGCAAAGATGGTCAAGTGGAAAAAAAAAAAAAAAAAAAATGTATTTTCATTTACTGTTAACGAATAACGGTAGCCTAGTCCTCTACGAGCGCCAACACACAAAGAAACGTAAATTTGGCGGTGTTCACTCATTGTTTACTTGTGCTGTGGTTGTGTGTAGTTATCGATATGTACAAGAAGTGGTGGTCTTTGGTAATATTTTGAACACAGCGACAGCGAAGCAATATGCATGCACTGCAATAACAGTTTAAAGACTCAGGTTTGTTGGAATACAAGCATAAGCTTGAGTACTGCTTTTATTATGAGCCCAATCACAGTTTGTATATGAATTTTGTATTGTTTGACTTTACTGTGCAATTACCATTGGTCTAGGCAAATTAAATTTCTTCCTCACTCAATGTTTACATTTTTTTTGTTAAACTCAATGTAGATGTAATTTGCGTACATTTTAATGGTGATATTGCGGTAAAATAAACCACTATTACTTTTAATATTCTCTGACAAACACTTAAATTAGTTTTGGAATAAGCTTAAATTGGTAACTATTACATTTGATGTGCAGATATTTTTCAGGTAAAAGGGGGGATGCGTAGTTTAAATTAAATGGGTTTCGTATAAAAATTTTAACCCGCAATTACATTTAGGTAAGTGTCATTTATTTTACATGAGATTGTTGGGTTTTTATAGATTATGATCCATTAAAAGTTGCAACTCTAGCCATGCAACTGAGTGAAGAGATTTGGGCGACTCTTAGCAGCGAGGTCTTGAAAGCCAATAAGGGTGATTGAGATAACCATGGAGCAGCATCGGAAGGAAAGGACAGGGGAAACGGGAGATCCCAGAGAAAACCCGCCAACCAGCGGCATGGTCNAGTTTAAATTAAATGGGTTTCGTATAAAAATTTTAACCCGCAATTACATTTAGGTAAGTGTCATTTATTTTACATAAGATTGTTGGGTTTTTATAGATTATGATCCATTAAAAGTTGCAACTCTAGCCATGCAACTGAGTGAAGAGATTTGGGCGACTCTTAGCAGCGAGGTCTTGAAAGCCAATAAGGGTGATTGAGATAAGCATGGAGCAGCATCGGAAGGAAAGGACAGGGGAAACGGGAGATCCCAGAGAAAACCCGCCAACCAGCGGCATGGTCNCATGGAGCAGCATCGGAAGGAAAGGACAGGGGAAACGGGAGATCCCAGAGAAAACCCGCCAACCAGCGGCATGGTCCAACACGATTCCTAAATGCAAAAATTCAGGAGTGACCCGGCCGGTGATTGAACCTGGTTTGCCTTGGTGAGAGGCGAGCAGTCTAACCACTCAGCCACAACTGCCTCTCGTGCAACTGATAAAAGGTTGCTATAATTTAAATTGTTTTGGTTTTTTATGTATTAACTGAATATGAAAATTCTGAATTTAACAATTGTAAGGTAATGTTAACTGACAAAAGTCTTGAACAAGTGATTTGATTCGAAAAGCTTCGAAATTCGAGAATCATAAGTGGTTCAATTCGAAATTCTATTTCAAAAATGCTGATTCATAGACCCCTAAAATTAACTGTGGACACAGTTTATCGGTACATGCTTTTTTTCCAGTACGAGAATCCACTGTAGTGTAAAATGTGACTATTATGTAATGAAACAGGGTAGGACTGGAGTAAGAACGATGGGGAAAAAAAACAACTTTCACTTGGAGCACTTATTGGTTTGTTTGTCACACTGTTTGCAGCAGAATGTATGCAGTGTCGAGGTGTGACGGAGGAGTAGTAAGTAGTGGTTGTGGTTGCAGGAATGAGCACGGTGCACGAGGTTATCACGGCGCAGCACTGCGGCATCAGCGTGTTTGCGTTCAGCCTGGTGACCAACGTGTGCGTGACGGACTACGACAGCCTGGACCAGCCGAACCACACGGAGGTCCTCCAGAGCGCCAAGGAGCAGGAGAGAGTCCTCACTGCGTTCGTGGCTGCGATGGTGCGGCACATAGGCCAGCTTNCCTCCAGAGCGCCAAGGAGCAGGAGAGAGTCCTCACTGCGTTCGTGGCTGCGATGGTGCGGCACATAGGCCAGCTTCTCTAGTCATTTCAGACCGTTGTCATACATTCCTAACACACTGCCATATGCCCAACACACTATCTTTACCTTTGTATTTAGGGCATTCAACAGCAAAACATTTATTATTTTAACATACACAATGTAATTCCCTGAAAACTGAAACATTTTTTAGGGCCATACTGATATTTCATTGTGCCGTAGAATCTCTTTACAAAGTACACAAAGGCATTTGTGGAAATTTATGCTTCATACTTTATACGTAACANCCTCCAGAGCGCCAAGGAGCAGGAGAGAGTCCTCACTGCGTTCGTGGCTGCGATGGTGCGGCACATAGGCCAGCTCCTCTAGTCATTTCAGACCGTTGTCATACATTCCTAACACACTGCCATATGCCCAACACACTATCTTTACCTTTGTATTTAGGGCATTCAATAGCAAAACATTTATTATTTTAACATACACAATGTAATTCCCTGAAAACTGAAACATTTTTTTAGGGCCATACTGATATTTTATTGTGCCGTAGAATCTCTTTACAAAGTACACAAAGGCATTTGTGGAAATTTATGCTTCATACTTTATACGTAACAAGTATTTAATGATACCACATCTGCCAAGGATTTGAAAGATGTACTTTAAAGTGAAGTACATACTTCATACGGAGATTTTACTGTACCAAAGTGCAAAGGATTTTTTTTTAGCATGCTCTTATTTTATCTGCCAAGACTTTTTATCCTGTTTCCATCCTCTTTGTATGTCCCTCAGCTTGCCACAGAATCACTGGTTTTGTCTCCTTGGTGGGACAGTGAAGTCCCTTGACCGGCAACTTTCTGTCAACTCAATCATGTTGTTAAGAAAAGTAGATTTGGAATTTGTTTTTTTATTTATGTGGTTGCTGTTTTATTAATGCCAACTTTTTATGTACACGACTTGTTCCAGGATCAGCTCCAAAGATAATACACACTATTCTTTGCCATGTTCATATAAACTGATGGAAGGTGATTTGAGAATAAACCTGGGACTCATACAGACACTGTCTTTGATGAGAACACGCGAAATACCACACTTCCATTTATGATGCATGTCAAGGTTTATAAAATGAAATGCTGTATTAACCTGTAAACTGAATTCCACCAAAAATTTACAATAACCAAATATTAAATCATATTTAATAGTGTAATTAAGGCAGTTCCACTTTCTTTTACACTGGAATACTGGACCACCATTTTGGTTTGCAAAAATGTTCTCATTGAGCCAAGTCTTGAAATGAGTCAGGTTTGTGTGATTCCAGCAGTCTGTTTGAGACTTTTCTGACCAAAATCTCTTTTGGTCAAAGTTAAACTCACTTGAAAGAAATGTAACCAGGCAGATCATTTGGAGTGCAGTGGAGTGGAAAGATTTGGGCGGCTCTTAACAATGAGATCATGAGAACAGTTGAGGGTGAAGCGAGGTGAAAATGGAGTAGCACTGGAATGTAAGGGCGGGGGAAACAGAAGATCCCTGAGAAAACCCACCGACCAGCTGCATCATTTGGCACATGTGAAAATCCAGGAACAGCTCTGCCAGGAATCGAACCCCGTTTGCTGTGGTGGGAAGTGAGTGCTCTAGCCGCTACATCACCACGAACCCAGCAGAGAATTTTACAAACCTGAGTGAATTTGGGAAAAGCTAAAATGTGTGTTAACTAAACAACCACTTATCATCAGAAATTTGTCGCCTCGTCACTTACCCTTAGTGGGATTTGTTGTTGGAGGGTAAGGCCGAGGTACTTCCCCCTCTGGACGACGGTGAAGCCATGGTCGTCGCTTGAACGGGATGTTTCCTGCTGCCTGATTGCGTTGAGCTTTGGTTGGCGCACAGGCGAGCGATGGGCGTGTGGGTGCCCTGGTTGGAATGTAAGCTGGTGTGATGTTAAGGACAAAGACTACCCTGGTAACGTTAGTTGGCCGGACGAAGGTAGGTGTCTTCTTCGGCGGCATAGGTGGCAGCAGAGATACTGCACATGGTATGTGCCAGAGGAGGTTAGAAGTGGAGCTTGCTGAGCTGGTGGTTGACCCTCTTTGACAGGCAGCCTCCTCTTTCTTCCAGGAGTATATCCGCTTGTCAACTGGGCCGCTTTCCCTTCGTACCCCAGTCTGAGCTAACCCTAGCTTGGCAGTTTTACCCCATCCCACTCTATAATGAGGCATAAGGTAGTGGCGGTAACTAATTAGGTTGATAGTGGGTGGCCAGTAAGGAGTAGACACAGTTTGATGAAATGAGGGATGCGGAGGTCAGGTGAGGTGGGAGGCCTGTACTACTGGTTTTCAACCCAGAGACTTGGCGTGCAGAACGTTACAATCTAACCCAAGTTAGTTCCAAGCTGGAGGTTACAGTAGAAGGCAAAGGGCATCCACTCCCATGGCTCCCTGGCGCGCAGAACAATGCGATCTGACTCAGGTGTCACGAAGAGCAGGACTCCTGTTGGGAGTTCGGCTATCATTTCCAAGCAAGAAACATGGCGCGTCGAGCGTCGTGGTCTGACCTAGGCACTTACTGGAAGGTCGGTAGTCCAAGAGACAACTGCTCTAGTGAGGCCCAGGAAGGCAAGCTTCCTAAGCTGCACTTCGAGACAGTTATCAATAGGAGAGAAATGGAGAGAGGTTTCGGCTCGTAGCTAACCCTAGAAGAGTCTTACTAGGACAGGTGACGAACCAGAAAGAGAAAGGACAAGGTGTAGGAATACAGAGTGCTGGAGCGACAACTCGACCAAGTCCGATTTATGCCTGTTTTATTGATTGCTCAACTAAAACACACATAAACCAGCCTGTACCCTGACTGAGGCCTGAAGGGCCAGTCCTAGGTTGTCAATTGGTATAGTTAACTATGTTGTGTAAGATGCGACAGCACGGGGGAGGGGGAGGGGTGAGGACAAGCCCAAGACTGCGGTACTCGCACTCGTGATAACCGAGAGTAAGCCGAAAAGTAGCTGGAAGCACAAGGGCTTTGGTATACTGACGGGCAGCACGGCAGTGTCGTGCAGAGCAGAGCTCTCGACTGAACAACGTAAGACTGATGCGACTTGAAAAAGTCTGTAGTTCTTTGGGCAGCGTGACGTTCTGCGAAGGTGAGATGCGAAAAGTCTGGTGGCTCTCTGGCAGAGTAACACCGGTCAAGTAGACTGGCGTGAGAGAGCCTCGAACTAAGGCCTGCGAGTCCTATTTATACTCGGCTCGCAGGGCCAACGCGGGGGTTGTGGAGTGTGGAGAGAGAGAGAGACGCAAATGAGAGGAAAGAGTAACTGAGAGCGGCGCAGACTTCCCCTCATGTGCCAGGTGCTGGAGGGGTAAGCTGCGACATGATGCGAAGCGGGTTGCAGTGTATACGGCGTACCGGCTCTTCTTAGGAGGGTGCCACGGCTGTGGCGAGGCTAGATGAGAGAATGACGTCGCTCGTGGCGTGTCAAATCCATGCAATGAAAATCTCAAATGTGTGAAACCTCTTGCAGAATTTTCCCACTGTAACTTCTTATGTGTGGTTCAAAGCTCAAAATATAATCAGTGTTAAAATAATCTGAATTGTAAAGTTGAACCAATGTTATTTTTCAAGCGAAGTTTAGATTCACTGCGTTCCATAAAGCATAGTGTTTTATGAAGAGTACAAATCCAGTAGTTCTAGAACTTGATGCTAAAAAAACCCAGTAGGTATTAAAAATGGTATTATTTTCCTATTGCTTAGACTGTGATATGATGCATGTAACATTCCTGAAAATGTCATAATAGGTTGTAATACTCTATTCACAATGTAATTAGGTAATGAGCTTCTTTTTGTAAAGTATTGTAAGTAAACATAATTTTACGTGACTAGGAAAGATATATACAGGTTAGCAGAACAATTCTTCCAAAAGTTTTAAATAATTCATCCTGTAAGAGTTGAAATATTTTAATTCTGTTGAAGTTGGGCAGTATATACATGCTAACTAACTCCACTTGAGATACTGTATTTTCAGCAGTGTGATAAAAAATTAAGATATGGTAATTATATTATGGTTATACATGTTGGAAGGGGGTTCAAAAGAGAATTTTGATGAAGTATAGTAGAACCCTTTTAAGAAGTTCCATTTTTAAAAAATTTTCCTGCTTAATACATTTACATAACTTTGCACCTGGTCTATAAAAACCGAAGTAATTTGACCACCCTCTTAATAAGTTTTCCTGGTCAATAATACCTCAATTTTTCAGTCCCTTCAGAAACTTCTTAGGACAGTTTTACTGTACATAAATACAATTTATGCAAGTGATTTTCTCTATAATGAATTTGCAAGTTTCCTAATATAAATAATAAACTTTAAAGATGTAATAGCATGAAAATGACTAGCATGTTGTAATTAACCTTTCAATTATAGCAATTTTGATTTGTATATTGCTGGAAAGTATACGTGAAGTATTAAACATGGTTTACAAAATTGCGAGATTTGTGGTTTTAAACAATTAGTTTATCCAAATGCCATGTCACCAAAATTACTTTCAAATTAAGAATCACAGATATTTTTAAACAGCAGTCAACTGGCAATTACAATGATGATGGTTAAAAAGGAAATTGGAAAACTTCTGTTTGGCGTAAGCACATCAAATTACAGTATTAGTTCCTCAGTCTTCTGTTGTACTTTTTGTCCTGCAGGATTATTAAAACAGCAACACATTAACAAACTGTTACAGAAAAAAAATGTAACAAATTTTTTTTAACATACATTTGGAGTAATATGGCACTTCCTACAGAGGACAGAACAAAGCGCAGGCCTAAGCATTTCCAACACGTTCTTAACTTTACTACCACAGACAATAAACATTTTTTGACAATGTGCCAAGTTTTTCTTTTACAGGCAGGTTATCTTGGTTTTCGGGCTGGAGCCGTCTTGTTGGTTCCACACACCAATATTTCACTATACCTTGTGGAGAGCATCTCCAGAGTTTCTTGAACTAGACTGAAGGCCAGGAGCTGGACGAGACTTTTATATGGTACAGCAAAACGCTGCTCGTGAAAAAAACAAGACTTTACTCCAGCTTGCGCCACAATAACCAGTGTAACATTGGCTACGAAAGCCTGCAGTCTTCTATTTTCTCTTTTAGAGTCCATTTTATATGCAAATTAACTTATTTAATACACTTTTTTATTAAAAAAAAAACACTGAAGTTTTTCATTTTATAAATTAAACTGAGGTGAAAAACCACACTTTTACATACCTGCTTATTACCTATACCTTGCCAAAATGCTATTACTATATTGTAGTCAGTTCACATGTCCTGAAGTATGCAAACTTCATGCTCTGCTACTGAAGCCAACACATAGTAGGAACTAACACATAGTAGGAACTATATCTCAAGGTAAACAGTTTCCTTCCTTCAGTTGAAAAGGGTCCACGCACAACACCATTTCCAGACAAATTTTCACTTGCCTTCTCGGAAGTACTCCCACACCCTGACGGCAGTGGTCTGCCCCACGACACTAGCCAGGGAGTCCTTGGACTGCGCTGCAATGTTCCTGATGTTGCCGAAGGACCGGAGCAAGTCTGTCGCCTTCTTGGGCCCCACAGAGGGCATCTGGGCCACTAGGCTGAGTTGGATGTCGCTGTCCTTCTCGCCCGTCTTCACACAGGACTGGAACGGGTTGGGCGATTTGGAGTCCACGCACGCCTTCGACAAACACGCCCACAAGTCGGTTGTAAAACTGATACAGAGGCTTACGATTTTGAGTTATCTTTTGGTATAGACTGTTGACAGTAAACCAAGCACTTTATAAAGTCCTGTTTCAGATCTACTTTTATGCACATAGTGTATTCTTCCACCAAATTTATATTTACATTGTATGGACCTGATCACTTTATTCATGCATCAGTCAAAATGAAACTGAGAAATTAGGAACGTCAATAATTTACAAATTTCTCAATTCTTACACATATGTGCATTAAAAACAGAGAGCAAAAGAAAAATTATTTCAGTGTTCACAAATATTTTCCGAACACTTCTAATTAAACAACACCGGGGTATGGAACTACCTTCCCTCCATCGTTACCAACTTACTAGATGCTCAACAGTCAGTGACAGTGTGTCCATTAAAATATATGCACGTAGGGGCAGTAACGTTTTCCAAAGGTTGATTTTAAATGTGTTATTTTTAGTAGAAAAAAAAAAAAATCTCTGAGTAAACTCTGAATGGAATGATTATCTGTAAAATGTACACAATGTGATGTAAAATTTGNAAAAAAAAAAAATCTCTGAGTAAACTCTGAATGGAATGATTATCTGTAAAATGTACACAATGTGATGTAAAATTTGCTATTATCAACAGTGTTTGGCCACGCAAACCCTCTCTGGTTTCAAATCAAACCTATCGCACAGAATCAACCTATACACATGTGGGTACCAACGGCCAGTAATATGTTTAGTGTTTCCAATGCTGAAATACAGTTCCTGGCTTGATTTCTTATAACTGAGCGGGGTGGCGCAGCGGTAACTTACTGGACTTGCATTCGGGAGGACCCGGGTTCAATTCCTTATCCGGCCATCCTGATTTCTGTTTTCCATGGTTTTCTGAAATCACTCCTGGCGAATTCTGCGATGGGCCCTTAATAAAGGCCAAGGCCGATTCCTTCCCCAACCCCTCTTCCCTGAGCAACTTGTTCCATCTCTAACCACCTTGATGTTGACGAGCCCTGAAGCCCAACTACCTATCTACCTTGATTTCCTGTACAAAGAATTTAACCTACCATAACTCTCAAAGAAATGTTTAGTTCAAAGCTTATCTTTCTGCTTTTGTTATTTAATTTTGTTGACATGACAAAACAATGAAATGCATTTATTTACAAAAAATTTATTAAAAATCCAACTGCTAATGTGTCATTATAGATGTTTGGTAACACTTTTCACTATTCTCACGGGACTAATATGGTCTCATTGCCTGCCTAATGATTTCAAGAATTAGTCCTACGTAAAGACTGAAAAATATTTATGAAAATTTTATCAGTAATTGGTTACACACCATCAAAATTCTTAAATGTACGATATCTGTAATTCTTACAGTTTTACTGTATTTAGTGCAATAAATAAATAAAGTAAGAAAGAAACACATTGCATGTTGCTGCTTCCTATTAGGAAGGGTCAGCTAGGATGTGACGATGGCTAGCTGCCTGCCTGAAAAGTGGCTGGTGTGGGATGAAGTGTGAGTGGAAGGCAGTTGAATACAGTAATACTGGAAACGAGAGTCTGCAGAGAAAATTCATCTGCAGTGCCAGCCACATTTCCGACTTGCAAAAATCCAGGAATAGATACGGGCTTGCTTTGGTGGGAGGCGAGTGGTCCGATCACTACACCATTCTAGCCCTGGGAGGAAATTACAGTTTGTAAAGTTACGGGATGTGCCAGAGGTGGCACAAGGTGAACACTAGCTCGCCTAAGCTGTAACATTGCAATTTTTAGGGGTTATGTTTAACATCAGTCATAGATATTTTAATTGTATATGATTATAGATTACTTGTTAATGTTGTCACTTTCTTTATTATCATTTCCAAATTATATTTTATTATATGAGTTAATAGTATAATCTTTGGTTATTTTAATAGTTTATTATCATAAAGATCATGTGTAAGTAATTTTTTGTTTCTAGACAGTATTCAGTATAAATATTATGTTTGTTATTTTTCATTTCGTTCGAAGACGATGGTCAGCATTAAATGTTTATTAAACAAAAGTACAAAATAAAATTATCCTGGTTGTCTCTCATCTCGCCATTGCTGAATGGCGGAGAGATGTGTCNATTAAACAAAAGTACAAAATAAAATTATCCTGGTTGTCTCTCATCTCGCCATTGCTGAATGGCGGAGAGATGTGTCATGACTAAACGACAGCCAATCGGAGGACAGGAGACAACATAAGTATAAGTAAGGCAGATGTAAAATAGAACTAATTTTTTCTGACAGAATAATTCTCATCACCTCCACAGATGGACGTGTGTACGCTGTACGATGTTTGGAAAGTTTATTAATTGTTGAATTTGTTTGAGAAGATGAAATAATAATTATTTGTGTAATGTGTCGGAGAAGATGAATGAAAATAAAATAAAATGGCGAAAAGAATTTTGACTTGCTAATTCTACGTAAGTTCTTCATATCTAATTCTATTGAAATATTACAAATGGCGCCCAACATGATAATTGTACATTTGTGATTTATATGAAATATAACAAAGTCAATCAGATCTGAACATCGAAACCTAAGATTATAAAGGCGCCACAATAAAATAATTAAGACGAGTTGGAAATATAGTCCATCTGAGTTTTATTACATTCTGCAGTTTAGTTACAGCAGCGGCACAAAAAATATGTAGTTCACACCACACACGCAACGAGATAAGAATTGCAATATTTATTATTCTTCTGTCGAAAACACTCGCATCACGAGGATATTTACGAAGGCAGGAGAGAATAAGCACTCTCCCAGTGCCCTAATGGACCCGTCACACCAGGTTTTGAACTCGGATCACAGTGGCAGCGGCCAATGACAGGTCTAAGAGGCTGCTTTACTTCATCAATGGACCTGAGTTTGCAGTTTGTAATAGCGAGGTTGATATGAACAGGTGTTTGCAATAATAACGACAAGGTAGGTTGGTAGGGCTTCACGTCTTGTTGACAGTGAGGTCGTCATTAGAGACGGAGCAAGTTGCTCAGAGAAGCAGGAACAGGGAAGGAATATGACATGGCTTGTAGTAAAGAACCGTCACAGCATTCCAGGAAATCATGGAAAACAAAAATCAGGATGGCTGGACCGGGACTCGAATGCAGATCCTCCTTAATGTGGGTCCTAAAGTTAACCACTACACCATCTGCTTGGTACAATAATTATAAAAATCTCAAAAATAGTTAAAATATCTACTCAAGTGATTTAGCATATTGAAATACAAGATATTATCACCAGCATGACTTCTTTTTACCAAAGGACTTGACAATACATTCTAATATAAATAAAAAAAAAAAAAAATATTACATAAAATTAACAATGTATTCCCTGTCTCACTTCAAGGGGAAATAAAGACAACTTTGTATTAATGAGGTCTAACTGTATACTGAACAAAATTTAAATTTATAGGTCACTCGCAAACAATACAGAAAAAATAAATAAAGTGAATTCCAGAGAGCAATATTCGCCATCTGTGAACAAATTTTTTTTAGCTAAGTGATGATTTCCTGTTGAGCTACTTCTTACACTGTAAATGTGTGCAGTTCTTACCGGCGCAAGGTATCATGCAAAAAGAATGCATCACTTTGGTAAAACATTTTCTTACAAAGTTACAAAAATCATGAATTTGAATTGATGTTTCTCTGTTTTTCAGTTCCGTCCCCCACAGATCTATAGATTGCAGTTAACAAGTTTAGCATTTATGTATGCCTCTTGCACAATTAAAACAATTAAAAATGAAAGCATTACCAACTGCCCCAGCAGCGCGGGGAGCTCCGAGCTCGCTGCTACCGGGAGGAGGGCCATGTCCAACTTGACGACCGTGCACTTCTGAAGCTCGGAGAATGCCTTGAACGTCATTGAATTCCTCACAGCAATCACCAGTTTATCAGCCTGGAACTGCAATACACAGATTGTAGCAGGAACTCTACACAAACATTAACTTTTTGCAAGGGACTAAGTTTGTATGTACTACGGGGTGCCATTTTGAAACANGCAGGAACTCTACACAAACATTAACTTTTTGCAAGGGACTAAGTTTGTATGTACTACGGGGTGCCATTTTGAAACATGGTACTGTTTTTAAATTTTTTAAGAAACCAAAATATATTTGGTAGTTAAGTCAGTGAAAAAAATTGTGAATAATATTATAAATGTCTCAACTTTTGTACATTAATTAATGCATTACATAAAGCTTTTATTCATCATTCAAGTAACCTTAAGAGTTACACGATTACAAATTGAGTTATGTATGTCCAATATTTATTTATAAAACTAACTTNGCAGGAACTCTACACAAACATTAACTTTTTGCAAGGGACTAAGTTTGTATGTACTACGGGGTGCCATTTTGAAACGTGGTACTGTTTTTAAATTTTTTAAGAAACCAAAATATATTTGGTAGTTAAGTCAGTGAAAAAAATTGTGAATAATATTATAAATGTCTCAACTTTTGTACATTAATTAATGCATTAAATAAAGCTTTTATTCACCATTCAAGTAACCTTAAGAGTTACACGATTACAAATTGAGTTATGTATGTCCAATATTTATTTATAAAACTAACTTATATTATAGTTTTCTTTAGTTGAATTGTTTGTCAATATTTTACAGCTTAAATATTTTTCTCGTTACTTTGGTTTTAATTTAGTTTCATTCAGTACTTTGAAAGTTACGTTTAGAATCCTGTTAGTTGCGCCTGCCAACCCGTTTTTCAGTGTGATTGTGTCTTTACCGGCCGGCCGGATGTGACAACGCAGCATTGCAAATTCCTTAGGTTATCTCCTTTAAGGCTTGCCTTGCACAGACATCTCTGCAGCCGGAGTTATGCAATTTTCTCGGCATATCCCTGCCGCTCACCTCGTGGTGTTTGTTCACGTGATAATTGCCCCCCCCCCCGCCGCCAAACCTGTGTGTGTGGGCGTAATTTGTCTCTTCAGGACAGCCCATTACATCTATTGGCAAGATTCTAATCTTTTTGTTCATTTCTTGTTTGGCACCTCTGCATAGCATAGTTCAGACACTTTCGACCTTGGCAAGCTGCCAGCAGGTGGTGTTCGTGCTGCGTTGTGACCATGAGGGCACTACCTAACAAACTATAAAAAATATGAAGCACGTGTTCATTTCACTTGCACCCCGGGATACAAAGCACCAAAGATATGCATATAATAATTTTTCTGAAGCTAGTAGTGGATATAAGAAATATCACAAAATACCAAAAGTCATAAAAATATATATAAAAGAAGTTGACCACTAGCCCCAGAAAATGGATTAGATGCAAAACTTTACCACTCAGCTTCCTAGAGTGTAGGCAAATCAAGAGGAAACAGCNAGCCCCAGAAAATGGATTAGATGCAAAACTTTACCACTCAGCTTCCTAGAGTGTAGGCAAATCAAGAGGAAACAGCTGCTTCACATTTTTGTAGTTAGAACCCATTTTAAGCAATTGTGTTGAGTCAGGATTTTTTCACAATTATAAACAATATTACATATTTTTACATTTTTTCCTCATGATTTCCTAGATGTTTGCAGCCCTCTCCACAGTGAAATTTGTTCACATGCAGGCTGAATACGGAACCACACCCATGCAGAAATGTATCGGCAACTTCAGTGATGCCAAAAAATATAATTTTAAATTTTACTTTGCCCAAATATTTAGGAAAGTCAATAAACTTCGTGGTTGCAGTAACTGATGTTTGGACGTACATTCCAGTAGGCATCTTATGACAGTTGAAGTTCTCGACTGAAGGCCAGGGGTGAGGAGGCTACATACTGCGGGTCTCAAGAGGATCTGACTTGTGATTGGTTGTCCGTCCAGGTGACCGACGACAGTGAAGAATTCCTCTGATCCTCTTGATGGCCCGCATATAGCCTATAGTCTCCTGCTCCTGAATTTCTGGCCCTCCGTCGTAAACCACTGTTGTTGCGAGACCCTGAAGATACCTACTCGCACGTACAGCGAGACATTGGTTACTTAATTCACGAAGATGTGGCTCCAGCTCGGAAGCCAACACAGATATCCGGACAATGGCTGTGAACGCCTGCAATCTTCAAACTAGAAATTACCAAAACATAGAGCTCACAAATACAGACGATACAGTACATGAAATATCGTTACCTCATGAAACTTCTCTATTCTCTTGCTGGAAAAATCCATGATGAGCTCTGCCTCTGAGACATATAGGATACAACTGTCATCGTGCACACAGAAGTCGACGACACCCATGCCATCGCTGAACACTACTTGTGCACTTCCTGTAATCATTCAATAAACAAAGAAACTCCGGTCAACACAAATACACTAACTTACACTGCTATAGCAAGTGAAAAAATGCAGTTATTACCTCAAAAACAGGATTCACCTCCACTGCGATACAAAAATGTTTCAAACTGTAGTATTAAAAAAACTAACTATTACACTGGAAACCACTGATTCAAGGTTAAATAGGTATTTTTAAAAGTGGTATTTACTTTCTTGGCTATCACATAGTTTACGAACTTACCCCCAAATCCAAGAGTGAAAAAGATGATACCTAAGCTACCTCTAAAGTAAAAATCATCTTATGCACAACCATAACATTGCATTTCCATTCAAACAGTTCTAATGGAAAATATGGGAATAATTAGGGTGTTTGGAAAGATGGTGTGTCAATGATCTCATCTAGCTTCTTTAGTTGCTAAACCACACTGTGTATCTTGGTGCTATATAATGATTTCAGCATTTAAAGTTATTTGTTTATGTTTCAGTTTATTTATTTTAAACGTAATGTTAAAGCCCCTACCCTCAGGTAGCTAGAATTATAATTAAGGACATCACCTCTAACTTGTATTTATTTATTTTGGATTGTTTACATTCAACGTATTTTGACAGTTCTATTTCTTTCATTTATTTGGCTAAGTGAACTGAGCACAATTATCTCTGGAAGTGTTAGTTATATTGGTCATCGTCTTCACTTCGCACTTTACCTGGTTTAATCACGCAGTTTCGCCACTGAGGGATGCATTAAATTACAGAACTGATAAGATAGCGACATCTCAGGATGTTATGTTTATCTTGGACTTTTCCGTTTTTAATTAGCATCCCCTTGCGAACCCTTTTGATTACGGACTCTCTCCATAGACGCCATGAAAAGCAGTACGTCATAACATTTGAGCTGCAAGATTTCTTTTAAATTTTGCATATACTGCCCACCGTAATGCTAGGAAAGGTGTTAGAGAGGCACCTAGTGTAGTTAAATGTGCGGGCATGATATGAAGAGGCCCAAAACGCAATGCCGTAGTTTTTGAAGTGCGTCAAACTACGAGAGCTGCCTTCTCCACCGGTATCGTAAGGGCATGGCTTACGTTAGCTATGGTTCAGTATTTTTGAAAGAACAGTTANGCAAGATTTCTTTTAAATTTTGCATATACTGCCCACCGTAATGCTAGGAAAGGTGTTAGAGAGGCACCTAGTGTAATTAAATGTGCGGGCATGATATGAAGAGGCCCAAAATGCAATGCCGTAGTTTTTGAAGTGCGTCAAACTACGGGAGCTGCCTTCTCCACCGGTATCGTAAGGGCATGGCTTACGTTAGCTATGGTTCAGTATTTTTGAAAGAACAGTTANGAGCTGCCTTCTCCACCGGTATCGTAAGGGCATGGCTTACGTTAGCTATGGTTCAGTATTTTTGAAAGAACAGTTACATATGTGCACTACCTTATTTCTAAAATTTGGATAAAAAATTTTTAATAGAAATTTTCAAGAGCGTGCATTTGTAACTTTAAACAAGTACTTACCTGACTTATTTATACAGAATCAGTCATTCTTACTTTGCTTTTGTAAGGAATAAGCACTTTCCCAAGATCAGAATATCTCTAGGGGAAGCCGATTCATGTAGCCTCATTATGGCACAGCCAGACACCACGAGCAAAGAGGAAGTAAGCGACATAGTAGGAATTTTGTTACGCATCACTTGCTCGTCCAAAATTTTTTTAACATATTTATTCATTTAAAATTCTCTTTTCGTTTCACACTACACAATTTATTATTTGTGAGTTCACACATCACACAAGTACAACAAAGAGAAAACTTAAATTGGTGAGACCAATGCACTGAAACACATGTGTGTAATATACACTGAAGAGCCAAAAAAACTGGTATAGGCATGAGTATGCAAATAACAGAGGTATGGAACCAACCAGAGTAACGTGATGCGGTCAGCAGCTAGATCGGTTACTGCTGCTACAATGGCAGATTATCAAGATTTAAGTGAGTTTGAAGGTGGTGTTATAGTCAGCGCACGAGAGATGGGACATAGCATCTCCGAGGTAGCGATAACATTTGGATGTTCGCGTACGACCATTTCACGAGTGTACCATGAATATCGGGAATCCGGTAAAACATCACATCTTCAACATCGCTACGGCCGGAAAAAGATAGTGAAAGAACGGGACAAACGACGACTGACGAGAATCATTAAACGTGACAGATAAGCAACCCTTTCTCAAATTGGCGCAGATTGGATTTGTGGACTGCCCTGCATGATGCATGGTGTGAATTGCCTCCTGCATACCTTCAGACATTAGTCGAGTCCATGCCACGTTGTCTTGCGGCACTTTTGCGTGCTCGGGACCCTACACG
>NQII01003316.1:214517-228403 GCA_002778355.1 Clitarchus hookeri
GCGGCTGATTTAAGCAATTAAGTAATCTTAAAATTTTATCACAATTTTAAAATGTAATTATGTTGAACTGTTACATATAAATGATTGCTAGCTAGGCCTACCCCTGAATTGATCCAATCAGTGAGTGGATAGAGCTTACCTAAATTGAAGCTAAATTATTTATTATTTACTTTTACGGCAAGGAAAAATTTATATAACAAAAATACAATTGAATCCCCCTGAGTAAAGCTCATAATGTGATTCTTTTATAAGAGTTTAAAAGAACTGAGAGAGTATGTAGGGATTTGGGGGTAGGCAATTGAGACAAACAAGGAGAGGGTTGATAGACTAGGACAGGCATTGGGTTGTTGTAGCATGGGATCTGAATATGCCAGGTGTGAGATGGCTAGAGGGTGCAGACGGGATGGGCAGCATGATGCAGAGAATGGCAGCACAGTTATAGTCAACAGAGGCTTGGTCCAGGTATTAGAAACACCTACGAGGGAATGAAGAGGGTGGTGGGTCAGTGCTGGATCTGGTGTTGGTCAGACCTGAGAATGCTGTAGTTGGTGCAATAGTATTGGATGGCATAAGCGATCATGATATTCCTGTTGTCGAAATTGCGCTTGGCAGAATGAGGGAAGAGCAAACTGCAGATAGGTTGGTGTGGCAGTATGGGAGAGGAGACAAGGTGGTAGAAATCTTCCTGAGGGATAGGTTTGAAAAGTGGTCTATGGAGGAGAGTGTGGAAGGATTATGGGAAGAATAATAGACTTTATGTTGGAGAAATTTGTGCCAAAGAAAAGATTACGGTCGGGGGAAATCCACCATATTATGGACAGGGGATTCAACAAATGAAGACAAAGTTTAGAAAATTACATGCCAAATGAAGAAATGAAGAGATAACAGAGCTAAGGAATTGATGAAACAAATGGGAAAGGAGATTGAAAGGATGATCAAAGAGGCAAAAAATATATTTTTAGGGAAGATGGTGGAAGAAGGAACAGGAAAGTATGGGGGAAATTGTTTAGGTATGTTAAAAAGGTAAGGGGAGGAGAGGAAGGGATCCCTCTGCTGAAAGGTAAGGATGGCAGGACTGCGTCAAATGACCATGAAAAATCGGAGATGCTGCAAGGCCAGTACTTGTCGGTGTTTGAGGCAAAGGAGGATTGGATTAGGGAGACAATAGGGATTGGGGGTTATTTAATAAGTATAAGATGAGGGAGTGGGAGATAGCAATGGTAATCAGGGAGTTGAAGAGCAGTAAGGCTGTAGGACCAAAGGGGATAGAGAAAACAGCACTAAAGTTTGGTGGGAGAGAGTTAGTGAAATATTTGGAGATGTTGTTTAGCAAGTCCTTAGGAGAGGGTAAGTTGCCACAAGGTTGGAAGAATGTGTTGGTGGTCCCAATACACAAGCAGGGGGAGAATAGGGAGAGGCCTGGCAGTTACAGACTGGTGAGTCTCACATAGAGTACAGGAAAGGTAATGGAGAGGCTGGTGGTTCAGTATGTGGTGAATGTTATGAACAAGAGGATTTGGTTGGAGGAGTCGGAACATGGTTTCAGAAAAGGATACTCATGTGAGACGCAGCTGGATGGGCTGTTAGAGGATCTGGTGCAGGCAGTTGATGAGGGGAAGCAGGTTGATGCCTGCTTCACAGACCTTGAGAAAGCATTTGATAAGGTGTCCCATGGGGCTTTGATGAAGAAAGTACATGAGCTGATACCGGACAAGTAGTGGAATGGATTGGGGACTTCCTGAGGGGGCGAAGACAGAAGGTGAAAGTGGGTGAGGCATGATCGGAGGAAAGAGAGGTTATGTCAGGGGTGCCGCAGGGAAGCGTGCTGGGCCCTCTGTTAATGGTGAATGACATGGGTTTGGGGCTTGGGAGAAAAATAAAATTGTTTGCAGATGATCGTGTATTGTATGAAGTGGTGGGAGGGGGTGAAAATTTGCAGGTAGACATTTATAGAATATGGTTGTGAGACATGGAGAATAAAATGAAGATAAAAGTAAGAAAAACTACGGTAGTGAGGTTTACAAGGAAGAAGGTGATAAACAGGGACATGTACAGATGGGTGGAGCAAGAGATAGAAGAAGCAGCAGAATATAAGTATCTAGGGATTGTTTTGCAGGGAGACCTCGGATGGAAAAAACAGATAGAGGGTGGTTGCAAAGGGAAGAAGGGCTTTGGGTATGTTGAGAAGGGTGCTGAAGGGTGTCAGCAGTGAGGTGAACGAGAAGGAATACGGCACAATGGTACGGCCGATGTTAAAATGTGTGGCAGCAGTATGGGACCCATACGTGGGGGGGAGGTGTGAGAGCTAGAGAAGGTGCAAAGAAGGGCAGAAAGATGGATGAAGGGTAGGTGGTGAAGACAGGGGCAGGATAGTAAGGACGAAGTGAACTATTGGCTATCCGTGATGATGAAAGAAATGGGGTGGAGATCGTTGAAGGGCAGGAGGAAAGTTGAAAGACTGGTCAGGATGTACAGGGTGGGGAATGGAGGGAGAGTGGGTAAGTTTACACTGCCAACTAAGTAAGAGGGTGTGTAGAGGGAGAGGAAACAACAGTGAGAAGATTTGGAGGGTGTACAGGAGAACAGAGCGGGGTAGNTTCCAGTCAACCCACAAAAAAGGTAAATATGTAAACTATTGTAAGCTGAAGACAATTCATAAACTAAATTCAATAACAAATACGAAAAATAAATTCTTAATGAAATGTTTTCTTATTTTTAAGTAGTAAAACAAAACACAACCGCAAATTCTATTTTGCAATATTGGCATGATTGCTGGAGAGGAGTACAGCAGAGAAATTGTAAACAGTGGGGTTCGATAAATGTTGGCAATGGTAGGGTGATCGACAAGACGGAACGGTTGTGCGTTAATTAAGCGGGACGTAAATGTAAAACAAGAAAGCGAGCAGTGTGTTGGTTTGGGAGCGTGTTGCGAGAAGCAGCTGCGCTGCGGAGATGTGGGGCGGCGGCGATACATTCTTCATAAAGGGCGGCGAAGCGGGGTTCGCGGACAGAGAACGCAGGTTGCTGGAATGTCTGAACGCGGCGGAGCACGAGAAGAACGAGCGAGAGGACTCGTGCCTCAACCCGGCTGTCATGGAAGTGGAGCTGCAGTCTAGAGACGGTACGTGACTGCTCTTAGGTGTAACAAAGGCCGTGTCCCAACTTGAAAGTGTGCTCATTTCACTCTCACTTGCTGGCGAATTGAGACTTCTTTATTTATTTGTCATCCAACCTTTGATCCCCAGTAAGCATTTACATAAGGGATATGGATTTTGTCATTTTACAGGTAAATGTAAAGAATATCGGCTTTCCCGAAAATAAAAAGAAAAATCCATAAATGTGGTATATTTCGACTCCACTAATTACACAGAGCACGAATTTACTAGGGGCATTAACATATTATAGTTACAAACCACAAAAACGATAGTGGGGAGGGCTATGAAGATCAGGGAAATTGTGGAGTAAAATCACTAGAAATACACCCACAAAAAATATAAAAACACCTCAATTTAACATATGTCCACCCAATTTCTTAATGTGTGCCTACGTAACCTAACTTAGCCTAACCCTCCGATGAGTGAATCACTATTTTAGATTTTTAATCTAATCTAGAATTTTAGTGTTATAATCTAACCTAGGATTGTAGGTATTTAATCTAACCTAGTATTTTATTCTAATCTAGAATTTTTGGGTTTTAAAATAACAGTAAAACATACCGGAAGTATATGAATTAACTCACCTAGGCAGGCGGTGGCTACAATTTTCACGGTCCTCGTTCAATTCAACTACCGTCGTGCACGACTTGTACCTTACCTCACCCGTCAAAACACCATAATCTACTAAGAAATCAAACAACAGTGGCAAAAACAATGTTAATTCAACAAACTGGCAAACGTCCAAGTAACACCCGCCACATAGACAATTGTCACGCACAGAAGCGCTCGTACTTGCACCCCCAATTCTTAAATCACAAGATTTCGCACTGTCAGATTCGGACGTCACAACTCATGCGTGCAGCAACACACACCACTCGCCACGAACCGCACTGTCTCACATCAAAACTGCAACTAACATACAGTAACGTCTACACATCCACAGCCAATAAGGTGACCGCCGATTTGCATTTGTTTATGTTACTACAGCATTACAGGACTAAGCATCATGGCGTCCGACGTAAACAAAGTGGCCGAACTCCTCGTATATATCTATTTTATTTTTGATTTTCTGCTTATTTTATCATTACACCCTCCTAAATATGAAACAGGTAAGGTGGGCAAAAGTCATTTATATAATTTTTGTGGGTCTACTATGTCTCCTTCAAAAAAGTTGCTATTCTTTATNTCATTTATATAATTTTTGTGGGTCTACTATGTCTCCTTCAAAAAAGTTGCTATTCTTTATAATTACCAAATATATGTCTGAATATTCCGTGTTAGACTTGGAAACACATGGCTACCGATACCACAGAGGGTGTGAGAGTGAGCAGAAGTAGAGAATGCAAAAGANATTTTATTTTTGATTTTCTGCTTATTTTATCATTACACCCTCCTAAATATGAAACAGGTAAGGTGGGCAAAAGCCATTTATATAATTTTTGTGGTTCTACTATGTCTCCTTCAAAAAAGTTGCTATTCTTTATAATTACCAAATATATGTCTGAATATTCAGTGTTAGACTTGGAAACACATGGCTACCGATACCACAGAGGGTGTGAGAGTGAGCAGAAGTAGAGAATGCAAAAGAGAGAGTGAACAACAATGTTCACACACTCTTTTGCATTCTCTACTCCAGATTGGGACAGCAGGGAGGACTGTTTGTGATGTCAAAGAGTGGGTGAGAGAGTACTCTCTGCAAATTGGGACACAACCTAAATATGAGGTAGACAGATTTTTGTCTTCTGCAATGCCATAAAGATTGACTCGCCCATCATCAGCACAATAACTGTCAAAGTCACATGGTCAGCAGTGATGAATATGTTCATTTAAATAATTAGTATTCAACAGACTCACCCTTTTATATCAATCAAATACTTTCACTTGAATATATTCTAGTTGCATTGAAAAACATTAATTTATTGAATCAGTAATTTTTCCAGTGTTTATTCTGTTTAGGAACACCTGTAGGTGCTTGCTCGCACCTTTCACGACGCGTGTGACATTTGTGTTGGCATTACGTATTTACCAGTTGACGTGACCGGTATTATAGGGCCTATGCTGAGGTGAATGTTCGGTTGTTAAGAACGTTTATATGAGCGCCAGTTGCTCAGTGAAAGTTCACAGTGACATGAGATACTCTCCTGGGGTGTTCGGCTGTGGCTACCCCAGCACTATAATGCACATTTCACTCGCGGTTGTTATCGGAATTGTAGGCCATTCCGAATGCCCTGTGATCATTATACAGTATGACTATTACACAACAACAAGACATATCAATCACTTTCCCGGAGAAGGCCGGGCCCTGAAATGGCAGAGAAGCAACCAGGTTGTTAAATGATTTAGTCGAACACGATATCTGTATAGGTACAAGATGTAATTAGGTGAAGTTCTCTATACAGCTGGCCTGATACTCCAAATTCTAATTAAGTGGATTCGATGCACCAAGTCCAGTCGATGAGCTAAAGTCTAAATGCCAAGTTGTCGAAATTCTAAAATAAACTCTCCTGTTAGAGTTGTGAGAGTAGTGGGCAAGACTCGGGGCCAATGAGAAAAAGGTTTAAGAGAAAAATTGCACTATTGCAGTTAGATCAGTTCACACAAAGTTGATGGGCCAAGAGTGGCAAACACGCCTGCCTCACCTGATGACAGCTGGATGATGACTAGAAATCATGGCGGCGCTCGATCAAGCCTACCCAATCGGGTGGTGCGAGAATTTGGTGTATATTTATTGCGGCCATGAAAAGTTACAACTAAAGCACAATATACATGTTACATGAAAATACACAACACTGAAATTCCTCTGTCTCTTTTTATAGGTTCCTAAACATCTAAGGGATGCACTCTTAAAAGAACTGCAATTTAATACTTGATCGGATGTGAGCTTGAAGTGTTCCAGATTTTGAGTTTATTTACGTGATGCATGTCCTGTATATTGCCGAACTTTAATTAATTGATTTTAATGTATTTAATGAATTACTGTTTCGAGGCCGATCTTGCCCGAAGGGGCGGCCTGGTGACGTAGGGTTGCTGCCTGAACCTGACTGCCTATGATGTTGATGATCTAATTTTACTAAAATAGTTTTTGCAAGGAATTTCAATGGATGCGGTAACACGTCACACTAATTATAAGATAATTTTAGCACCTACTTTAGTTGTTAAATGTTACGCAGTTCTAAAGTAGCATGCAATGGTGGTTGCACTAGTTCATCACGTGTTTTCTCCATAAATAAAATGTCTCCCGCAAAATGACCAATGTCTGGCCCATGTTCTTACGTGTAAAATTTTATCCTGTATTGGACTTTGTAGTGGATGTTCCCATTTAGGCTGTGCTTGTGGATATGGACTTTGTAGTGGATGTTCCCATTTAGGCTGTGCTTGTGGATATGGACTTTGTAGTGGATGTTCCCATTTAGGCTGTGCTTGTGGATATGGACTTTGTAGTGGATGTTCCCATTTAGGCTGTGCTTGTGGATATGGACAGTTTTGATCCCATTACTGGTCTTCTTTGTTTACACACGGGTCACAACGGGCCACTTGCATTAACGTTATGTTCACTTTCATGAATGCATGCGAGTGCAGGGACCGGAGCACTTGGTGCATGCATGAGCACATGATTGTTGACACAGTACCTGTTTTGATGTTTGTGCTGGAGTATTGTGGCGAAAGAGCAAAACTGGCTAATCAGGCTCTGTCGAAGGAAGGGGCCACGTCACAGTAGGGGGAGTGGAAATACTCACCCACACAAAACGGCAACACTGTATCCCAAATGGTCGGGAATAGTAGGCAAAATACCAAGCCAGGTGACATTTGTGTTGGCAAAACTTGTCTGCGATAAGGGGGCATCCTAAAACCCCTCCGTTCCAAAGCACATACATACATACATACATAAACAGTATCTAACCTAAAATTCTATCCATGTTGTTTTTGATAAGTGATGCATGATACTCATTACTTTTAGTGTGTGCTTGTAACAGATACTTGTTACAAGTTGTTTCTAGGTATAAGATACCTGTTAATTAAAACACTCTTTTTATCTGTAGTGAAGTCGAGGAAACGGCGCAGGGCAGAGACGAGGCAGTTCCGTGGCAAAGAGAGCATCTTCAAGAAGCCCGAGGACCCACCGCCCAGGTTTCAGCCGAGGGACGTGCCGGACCACCACAGGAACCCACACAAGTGGGTGAAGTACAGCTTGGGCGATGTGTCCTCGGAGGACATGTCCGACACTTGTAACACGGCCACCGCGCTCGCCTTCCTCCGCGAGCTGGAGCTGCGCAAGGAGGGGCTCGCCGGCACTGACTTTCACAGTGTGAGACTTTACATTATGTATTACATTATTTTGTAATGTTGGTTCGTGTGTGGTCAACATGGTGTACTTTTGGTTCCCTCCAGAACAAGCAGGCCGTAAGTGACGGTCAGCAAGGCGTAATCAGTCAAAAAAAGAATGTCAGCTATCGTAATATTGTTTATGGGAAAAGTGAAAGTGTAATTATAATCTGTTTCATATACAATAGCACTTTTTTGACAGTTGTGAAAATATTCTTGGGTCCCTTACCATGATGGCATGGACAAGCTCAGAACCACTTTCAACTGTGGATACAAAATTCTTTTCTCATCACCACTCAATCAAAACTTGTTCTCCAAACCATCCAGATTGGCCTTTAAATGAACTCCTCAACTTTAGAAACACGCTGGTGCACCCCAAATTGCCACCCAATGCCATAGTCAGTAATATCACCACCCCCAGGAGCTCTTGTGCTAGTCTTCCACGTCCTTCAACAGCAAGCTCACCAATCAGACTTATCCTATCCAGGGCAGCTACAACTGTGCGACAGGAAATATTATCTACCAGTTATAGTGCATTCACCGCAATGCAGAGAGTACATTGGCCTCACCACCAACACTCTGAGACAGAATGAATGGCCATAGAGCGGACACCAAACAAGCAATAGCTGGGGCAAATGTACATTTGCAGGAGAAGCCAGTTGCAGAACATGCAGCATCTCACACAGTGGTGAGGGCCCTACCTCCTTCTAATAATAATAGTGTAGAACTGCGACGCTGGGAACCGGCCCACAAATACATCACCAAATCCAGAGAGACATCTGGCTTAAACATAAGATAACCACTCTGCCACATTTAAAATTTCCTGCCCCACCTTAGTTTGCCTCTTGACTGCTAGGTTCACTGTTTGCCAACCACCGCTTGCCGCCTGATGAAACTGGTCTAGCCAGCGAAACGTTGCGCGACCATGCATCAGCGTGGAAAATGTGTTCGTCTGACTTTTGTGTGTGTGTGTGTATCCACAAGTACTGATGTATTCTGTCTCCTACTAATAATGTAATTAGTGGCCTAGATAACTATTCCCACCATATTCTTGTGTTCAGTTATTTTCCAAGCAAAACATTTTCTGTTGACACACTTGGCAGATTGACAGCTGAGCGTGTTTATGTAAACATGAACTGTGACAGAGGGAGACGTTACTGTATCCATGGAAACAGCTGTAAACAGGATTGCCATTAGAACCATCAAAAAAGTGCACCCGTAGGTGAACCAGACTAAGTATGTGAAGAGTAGGGGCTTTTATGAAAGACTGGGAAAAAAATTCCTAGAAAATGGTATGAATCAGTACTACTGATCACGCTGAAACATAATCTCTCAGTGGCTTTGTTAATTTTTGTGGTACGTGCTGGGAAATGCAATAGTTAAAGGACTGAAGATCATGAAAATATTGAGGTAAAAAAAGTTGAAACGTAAAAAATAACATCGCAACAAATGTGGAAGAGCATTGAAAATGTTGAATATCTCCTCAAATAGCTCTAGGAAATTGAATGTGTTCCCCTAAGAGTAATTATAAAAATTAATTATGGATTTATCAGGAAAATTATACAAAATTCTTGAAAATAATATATTTAAGAGAGCAGTATTAACTGTGCTAAATTATAATCACATAGGTATGCTATATTTGCAGTATATACCATATTAGGGCCTATGTATGTCAGTGGTGGGGAGATCTGTAAAGTTCAAGGAAGCTGCTGGGTAGAAATTGTAAAAAACTAACAAAGTAACGCTGCAAGAAGACAGAAGAATATTAAATATGTCCACAAATTGCTCCAGAAAAGTGAGTTCATGCAAAATCTATTCCACTGCTTCCTGGAGAGCAAGTGAAAGCACAAATTTACCTGCTTGATATGATTTATAGTGTTGCATAAGGTTTTCACCAGCTACTTCTGAAGCAGGTAAATTTTAATAAAGCAGGTATATGTGTGTGTCCGTGCTTACTAAACATGGGAATTGTTACCCTGAAGAATTTACGTTTATTTTTGGAACATTCTGTGTTGATCCTCAACTACCATAATACTTGAACTTTTGCACACCATTCATATATAAATAGAACAGTCGGACCTCGAAGGTAAACCTACCACTCCAACCACCCTGCTGAATTGTCGCCGGTTGGAGTAATTGGGTACGAATCTGGTCGGCTCGGCCTAGGCTTCGTTCTACACCTAGCTAGAGAACATCGTCGCCTGCTCTCCTCCTGTGAGGCTGATATTCGTACCTAACTGTATACCGTACACCCAAAGGAGTGGTACGAAGTGTCAGGACAGGAAGGCAACTGCGCCTCTAAAACTAACGGGAGCTGTAACTAAGCCCCAACTGCACTTTGCAGCATAACTCCCCGGGAACAAGTTCAAGCCAACCGTAAGCTGGAGAGACCTCACCTCCCAGCTCCTTCCCACTCATTTCAGCGCCCGATCAAGACCGCCGGCCGACTACACCCGGTCGTCACAGACTTCCATCAGGAACGGCCCGTTCCACTAGGGATCTCGAATCCCTGGTTCCAGTGTTTCTGGACCAGCAGCCCTCTCCGGGCTCACCACAGCACCACCGTCGATCTAGGTCAGGGCACTTGTTCCAGTCAACTCCAGCAGCAGCGGTTGCTAGGTCAGCAGCCACCCCGGCCCCCTCCAGCACAGGTGAACCCGTGGCTGTGTGCCACGTAGGACCGCTAAGCCCACGTTTGACTTTGTACTGTGCCCTCAAGCCACGTGCCCTGTATTATATACCAGCCGCCGCCTGGTCAGCCAGTTGAATCACCAGTGTCTCTGACCGACACGTCAAAACCTTGCTCGACAGTGACATCACCGTCAGCCACCCGACGTCACGCGTCAAGTGTAATGAAATGGCTGCACAAATGTCTGTTTTTTTTGCTTTACTTTTTTTTAATGCTATTGTTTCAGATTTAACTACTCAAACCACAAAATGTAATATGACTTGACCACACAATTTCATCCTGATCAGCTTTGCATAAGTGGAATTGGCATGTATGACATACATACTGCAGTGACTTACTTGACAAAAAGCCCCTATTCTTCAAAGTGTTGCAATGGTGTATGTTAAATGTGCTACAGTACACCACAGCACAGTTTGATGTTCGTTTACCCACAAGAAAAGAATAACTTATTTCCTCAAATGTGTACAGTTATGTTGACATACATTGCTGAGATAGTAATTTCCTGCAATGGAAAAAAATCCGAAAAAAATTTGTTCCACTGAATATTAAAATGTGCCCATACAGAAATGAGTCAACAGGTTCTGAGCCCCAAAACTGTATTTTTGAAAGTTTTTTCTTCTTCTAATTTTTGTAATAAATATTTAAGTAGACACTGAACCTAAATATGCAGTGGTGAATACATATTAGTGTATGTACGTTAGATGACATGCAGTGTAGGCTAATTAGTGCACCAGACAGCTATTATATATATTGCAAAAAAATTTGTGAAAAGAATATAAAAAAAACATTGTAAATCAAATATGCATTCAATGATTGTTTTATAATTTTGTGGCATTTGACTTGTACAATTTTTTTAATACTTTGTAATGTATGTATAATAAAGCGGTGTAATTTAATCTATTATTTGATGAATTCCAGATAATATTTGTACAGTGTGCTATCATCATCTCAAGGGATAAAAATGTATTTGAATTGATTTGGTTTCAGATGGACTGTGACTCGTCTAAAGCCTCCCCAGTCTTCTTCAAGCGCCCCACGCAGAAGAATCCCCGTCCCTGTGTCCTCAACGAAGTGGTGAACTACACAGAGTCCACCGACAAAGCTGTATTCAAGAGCAGCAAGCTCGTCATGCCAGAGTACGTCGTGGGGCGCGAGAAGAAGAAAGAGAAGAAGGCGCGAAGCACTTCGCCTGGTTCCAAGTACGACAAGTCCAAGGAAATCAAGTTGCAGCACCTCCAGTTTGAGGATGATCCAGAGTAACGTGTGGTATGAGCGGATCTGGTAAGTTCAAAGATTAATGCACAGTGTATTCCAGGTACTGCAGAGGGGCAAGATTTTGTGGTGTTCTTTTAAGACAAATTTTGTTTGTAAAAAATACTTGATTTCTGTGTTATTGGTTTTATTACGGAAAACTCATAAATTGTAACTTCAGTACTAAAGGAATGTATTTTTGGGCCAAAATTTTACTTTTTTATTTTAACATAAATTTTATTATTACAAATTGTGTATCAGTTAACAAAAATTGATTTTTATTTCCATATAGTATTTACATAAAGTTTTTTTTAATGTTTATGCGACTGCATAAGTAAGAGCACACCTTTTGTTTGACTTAAAATAACACAGAGTATTATTACCATAGGTTAAAAATCACTTTTTATGGTTTTTAAGTTCTATTTGAACTTGTATGTTGAGGATCTTAGTGTGGTTTTTGTCCCAATCTTACATGAAAGGATTGGGTATGGTTTTGTAGAAAGAACAACATTCAACCCTGGAAATAAACTTTCTTCTTTTTTCTTTATCTTCCATGGATTAGTCATTTTCAGCCTATTCCGGCAATCATTTCTCTCTGGGTCTTCCTACATTTCGTTTCATTCCTGGAAATTCAATTCTGAAAATTAAAAACTATTTTAATGTTTGAAAATATATAAAAGGGACAGAAGTTGAAGTACTCAGTTGAGTAAGCACTTGTCAACAGGCGCGCGCACACAAAGGACAACAATATCTGTCACGCAGTTGTGCAATCGCAACATTTCTCTGGCGTGGGAGATCATTTATTAAAATAATGAACAGTAGTGGTCCGAGAGAGGAGTCCTGTAGGTACTCCGACCCGTAACGTCAATAACTCTGACAAATAATTTACGGTATGATTTTTATCCTCACAGTGTCTTAATTGAAGTCACCTGCCTACAATTAGATCAATATGATCTCAATAATTGGTTTGCTTCTGCACTCAGTCCATTGCAGTCTAGTTTTTATAATAGTACGTGATCATCACAGTTGAATGCCTTCGAGAGATCAGGGAATATCCCATTGGCTGAGGCTGTTCACTGTAAAAGTGAGTTCTTTTGAGTCCCTAGTTGCTTTTTCCTTTCAGCCATTTTTTATCCTTTAACTACCATTGAAAATAAATATTGCAGTGTAAGTATTAAACACAGTGTGTATATTCCACCGAACTTGGAAGTTAACGTCTAATGCTAAAATAAAGTGTGTTTGTTGACTATTCCAAATACGAGGGCTTTCAAAAGTACTCACTGTACAGTGAATAGCCTATTTATAGTGCTTTAATTATTTCATTTGCAAAATTGTATATTGCTTGATCAGTGGGCTTACCCTCAAGAAACCCAAACTGCGGTGAAGAAATATACCAGCATTTAATCTTAAAGTTCACAAAGAACAGATTACAGAAATATATGTTTTTTTTTGCTGAAAAAATTGGGTACGAGGCAATTACAAAAGGTGCCAATGTGAGTACGGCCTTAGTGCGTACTGGCAGAGTGCAGTGTGTTATTGTCCCACTGCACTTGCACTGACTGCTGCGATTTCTCAAGTTCCAGTTGGTGTTAGCTGTGCGTAGTGGTGAACAATGTCACCAACTTAGGAGGGACATGTCTTTAGGTTCCCCACCTAAGACAATTTTGTTTCTCTTACTCTCTTATAAATATTATTTTGGTGCAATCAAAACCTAAAGTACATGCTGCATAAAAAATACTGAAAAGTCTGTAACCTAGAAGCGTAGACGTATATAAGAACCAGCAAACTGCCCCGCTTTGCCCGGGTATAATAGGAAAACCTGAAAAGCTGTTTATTATGACAAACGTAGACGTTTCCACTAAAGACTGGGATGACAACTAAATGCTTAAAGTGACTTAACATATTTAATTGAATAAGGATTAATACTGTCTCAGTCAAAACAGCTTCGCAAGTAAACCATTATTTTTCATCAAACTTTGAAAGACAAAAATAGTTACTGTAGGTAACCCTTAAAAGATAAACATTTGCTATTGTGGATTTTTCTGGAAACCTTTTTGAGAGCTACAATTCTGTAGTACCTTAAGTTTATGTATCTCTTATGGTTTAGTCAGCGCAAGCCATGCAAGCTCCCGAGAAGCAGTTTTTTACTACAAATGTCGACATTTCTCTACTATCCTTACTTTAAATATAAATGTATTATACACCAAAACCTTCCTCAAGCAAAACCACATCAACATCCATCAAGTAGTTTATAAGTACTAAGCGAATACACAGACAGACGCGATAAGCGACTTTGTTTTATACTATTTAGAGATAATAAATACATTAAGTATAACAATTAATAAAAATATTTATACACTATATTACCATCTCTGTAAACAAAAACAATTTGGATGTCCATTTACTCTCACTGTGGCACCTTTTATAAATTTAAGGAGGGGTATTCTCCCCCCTTCTCCCCCCCCCCC
>NQII01003316.1:229898-257802 GCA_002778355.1 Clitarchus hookeri
GGCTGCTATTATTTCCGCCCGCTATTCCAAAAGCTCTCAGGGTTTCATATTGTGGTCAACAGCCTGGGACAAATCACAGCCTGGCGTGGTCATAAATACGTCTCGGCGTTCCTGCCTCGAGCGCCTCCGACCTCAGACAGGGAGATAAGGCACTGGAGGTTTGTTGTTTGGTTCAGCGTTGTGGGAATACTTCAAGATCTCCCGCTGGCCGCTGCTGCACTCGTGTTCTTCCCGCTGTCACCTGATAACCGTGACACTATTCTCCCGCATGTCCGTCCCCAACCGTTCTCAATGTTTATGGCTGTGGCTGGCCGGGGGTGAGCGCGGCCGTGGGTGTAGGGTGCGTCCCCTGGCAATATCGGGGGGGGGGGGCAGCTGCCTCCGCCTTCCCATGCAAATGGTCGTCTTGCAGTGCCGATCTGGCGCCGTTCTCCTTCGTCACGGCTGCCTAAATCCTGACTGACGTCCTCCGCCTGTGAGCTTCGCTAGAGCTTGAGTACGGACGGATAACATATAGGGACGCCGCAGGCGTCAACGTGTTTGGTTATTTCCTAAATATGCCATTTATCACAAGCATTTTATACTTCTGTTAACATAAAAGTACCTTGTTTTTTTTAATATACCTATATAAGGACAGGAATTCAAGTACTCACAGTATAGTACTTGTCTACACACAAAGAAAAGTTGTAATTAACAGTGAATGGACTATAGTTCGCCACTTGGTCACTAGGTTTACTACCAACAGCGCACTTCCGCCATACTGCAGTGTTCTACAACTCACTGCCTGAAGAAGCTGGCCTAGCCAGATAAATGTCGCAATTGTGCAACGGTGTGAAAAATGTCGTCCTTTGTGTGTGTCCTTTTGACAAGTACTAGACTGCGAATACTTGCATTTCTGTCTTTTTATATATGTTTGGTAACCTAGCGGCCTATACTTGTAACCTGAACTCTAATGCTCATATTGGTTTCAGGATTGCTTGTAATTGGATTCCACCAAGAGAAGTTGAATGTGTGAGTGCTGAAGGAAAAAAGACTATTATGTGAATATTATGGTCACATAAAAATTAGTTTCAAAATTAATTATTTTTTTTATTTAGATTATTATTCTTTGACACTCTTATTATTTTCATGTAAATAATTTTATTTGTAACATATTTTGCAACCAGTTGGCTGTAAATTTTAATTTACAAATTATTCATTACTGATGCAGCCATGACATGTGTCAAATGTGAATAATTGTTACTGTATTTTGTGTAAAATATACATGCATTATTGTCAGTTCCAATGATTCTGTCATTGAAATTTAATAAAGTTGTATTCAATGTAGAATTGATTTCTATTATTTTTTGTACTTATGTAATCTAATATTTCAGCTCTTTCTTGCACAGGATGTATTGTTCTCAGCTTCTAGTTTACATTTTCTGTTGTATTCAGCGGTGGATTTCCTCCCGTGGATCTTGATTTTACACTAGGTAAAATTATATTTTTGAAGCCAAGTACAATGGTAATAGTGGAGTTTAGTAGATATGGTATCTACTTTTTTTTAAAATTTCATTATTTCTAAGTACTTGCATTTATATTTAGCATTAAAACTCAATGCTTACTGGTGAGCGTTGTACACATTGCACAGTGCCCTATACCTTGCGAAGCTCCCTCCTTAATAGGTCTCTGAATCTGACACTGGCTGTAATTTAGGATTGCATTTACAAACCGTTATTGCACAACTGTTCGCAGCTGAAAATTCAATGTATTTTTAATAATTTACTGTACCCACTTAAATATAGGACAGCCCCAGAAAATAATACTGCCCCCACATTTTTACTTTAGTAGAACCTTATTTCTTGACAAATAATTTAAGTGTGTAACTTAGCTAGATTATTTAATCTTGGCAATTAAATAAAGTTTAAACGTAGTCAAATTTTTTGTAGTTAATACCTAATTTACAGTACATAGTAAACATCAAATGCATCAACGCCTAAGGAAGTCACATCAAATATTGCAGTAAGTTAATATGGGAAACTTAGTGATTTTACCAAAGGCGAAGTCCGAGACACGTCACTACAGCGCTCCTAGTGGCGCGAGCTGAATGATACCTGCAAAATTCAAATTTACGTGGCTGTCCTTTAGAGTACGAGAATCTATGGCTGTATTGATGGAAATTCCAACCTACTGTATTTTTTTGTAAAGCCATGTTTAAATAAACTTTTTTTAGAGTACAAATATTTAATTAGTACAAAACTCTTGCACTGAACGAAAGAAAGAAATAATCACAATCTGTGTATCCAGATCTTTAAAGATGTGCTGGTATGGGGTCATTTTAATAACTTAACACAACATATTAATTTTACATTTCCTATTGGAGGCGTAAGTGACTGTGTTTATGCTGTAACACACTTGCATAAAAATATATACGCATACACACGTGTATATATATAATATATATATATATATGTATTAAGGTTAAGGTAAGGTGCGCGATTAAGAGACGAGTCACAGTCTAGTTACTAATGTCATATTTCTTCGCACGTGGTTTTCTTACAATTATATAATGCGATACTATCAGTATGACAACTGTCATGCGTCACTGCCCAGGGAAGGTGTAATATGCACTGAGGTAGAATCATCACACTACCACTGTAATGGTTGTGATTATGTTCTTATGCAGCCATATTTCATTTGTTATGTGCATGAGGCATGCAACTGATCAACTGTTCCAGTGACTTGAAGAACAAAAACTGCCCTACAAGTTTCCTGTTTTTTCTTAATTCAAAAAATTTTTCGTTTGCTGCTGTTCACGTTTTTGAAAAGTAAACCCACCAAAACATTAATATGTTATTTGTATTAAAGGGCATATTTTAGGTAACATAGGAACTTCCGCTAGCATAATCTATTAATGTAAGTGGAAACATTTGACACTACAAGGATCCATTTGTGAGTGGTTTAGCAGAGAGTTACAGCTGAAATTCTATTACAAGGGGTGAACCTAGGGATTAAATTTCAAAACTGTTTACATGGTAAATTTATGCAAAATTCTCTCGTCTAAAAAGGGTCATAGAACATTTATTTCCTCTATCTGCAAAATCATATTTGTGAACTTACAGTAGAACCCATATTTTACACTTTTCTAGGGACAGGTGAACATTTGTGTGAACCAGGGTAAGTGTAAATGGAGGACAACTAATTTTATCATTTCATCTTAAAAAGTTAGTATTAATGTAGATTATTGATACTTCTTATGCAGGTATAATTTTCTTAGCTAAACAACAAAAATTTCAAAGGACTTTGAAACAATTAAATTTTCAATATTAATGCTGTAATGATGTAAAATTCTTCGTGTGTATGAAGCTTTGGAAAGCTTCGTAATATTTTTATCGGGTTTAAAGTTCAAAGCCGCGGTGGCTCGTTTCCCGTAATAGTTTATCCGGCAGACATGTGCTTTTGTAGGTTATCTGGCGGACGTCTGCTGTTTACGTTTTATCAGGACGGTTACAGTTTTGGTTTTGAACGTTGGAGATTTTTGTGAAGCGTCAGCATTATTTAGCTTTTTCAGGAGACGTCGACAAGTTTTAGTTCCTCCGGCGCAGTTTTCTTGTATGAGAGGTTAGTTTATCTGGATGTTGACGGCACAGGATTAGTTCGTGTGCAGTAGTTACGATAACGTTGTGAAGAGGCAGCACAAAAGAGGCGTCTGTCTGTCGCCCTTCAAGCAGTACAAGCAGTCTCACTTCAGAAGGAGTGCTTCAAAGTCAGTCGGCGGCGACTTCACTTCAAGACAGTCGCCCTTCAGGGCAGCGGTACAATGCTCGCTTAGGTCGCGTCGGGCCCGACGCTAAACCCCCACATCGGCCACTAAACTTTGTTAATTTAATTCTCTGCCGGTATGGGAGGTAGCCGCATTTTAAGTTTCTTCGGGTAATTTTTTTTAAGAATGTAATTAAGTAAACAACTGTGGCTCCGTTCTGAAAATTGATATTTATCTGCGAGAGGTTCGTACTCTGCACACTGGAACTTCGTATGTGAACTGTGTCATTCAAATGATAAATAAACGTATATATAACAAAATACTCTGGAACTTCTTCTTTCTTAATTAATCGGTGTCCATTCACTGAGTCTCGTGTTTCTACCTCTGAGCAAGCCGTGGCAACGTAAACATCGGCCAGGTAACAAGTGCCGAACGTTACAATGCCCTTTAAAGATTTAAAGGTAGTCAAGTTTTTGAGTCTAGAGTCTCAACTCTTTCGCATTTGTAACCAATAGCGCTGTTAGCTTGTTTAATAAGATTTTCACACTGGAATTTTTTCATTTAGAATATAATTGCATTATAATCCGTTTTTACCTACATTTTAACTACCGTTCAGTCTAATCCTGCGACATATGTGGCAAGTTTTTTTCAGTGCCAAACTATTTCACAGCAGACACATGCTTTTGGTAAAACTGTGTTGTATGCAAACACTGCAGCATTTCTTAAATCAATCAATCATTTAATTAGAAACCGAAAAAGTTTCAATACCCAAATGTATTACAATTTTCACTGCTAATAAGTTTTACATGACTTGAGAAACCTTTTGTGTATTTACTACGAGCTTCAATTCGATCAGGCTAGTCGAAACAACGCTTGAAGTGAACACAAAAGGTATTTGTATTTTAACATGCTACCTCTATCACCACAGATACAGCGCCACTAAACTAGGCAGTGTTTTCAACTAATGACCTCATTTTTTGTTCTTTCTTAATGTGGAAAGAGAAATGACCAGTTACTCTGCTAATGCGAGAGGTGGCTTACCCATTACTGAGCAACCAATACTGCTATTAATGGTTCAGTAACATACTGGGAAGATGGCAAACAAAAATTTCTCTGAAGATGAGTTCTCCAAACAAGACATGGATAAAAAAAAGTAAAATAACAGAAGTAATGATAAACTGCTGTGTTATTGGCAGGTATGTATAGTAAGTATAAGGAAAATTGTGGGACCTGAGTAAACTGGTGTATTTGGGGGAACTGTAATTGATGAGAATGTAAAATCAAAGTTTACCGTTATATATTGATGCATAGAAAGTACACAAGCCCAACAAAATGAATAGCTTTATAAATGAATAAGAGATTTTTCATTTTAATCATTCTTGACATGCAATTTAAATTTAGTGGGCCTTAAATTACACATGTACTTATTTTCAGTGTAAAGAATGCAACAGAATTACATACGCCTATGTCTTACTGTTAATCAAATTCCAATTCATTTCATAATTCGAAACTACACAGTACCACTGTGACAAAAAATACAAAAATAACTACAATAAATTTTTTTTTTTAGAATCGCTGTCCGCACAAGCTGCCAAACACTTCTTTTGGAGATATTACTAATGTGAAGAGTGGAGTTGGTTAATTTTCTCTCAAACATCAAAACAAAACATAATGATTGATGGTCTAATTTAATAGCAAGATACACAAACAATAGCAGCATGCAAACACCACTACTTAAGATTACTCTAAATTTTAACAAAAAAGTTGTAAGTTTCTACTTTCTTCACAAAAGTTAGGAATTTTACATTACTTGCAATTAAAAAAAGCTGAAAGTTCATATACCATCATAGTCAGATCATTACTACAGCCTCTTAGAGATGACAGGGCAGATTATTCACAAATACTTTTGCACGTTACCTTGTACAATTTTGTTAATTTCCAAGATTTAAATGTTGACCAGGGTAATGATACAAGGAAAGTATGCATTTCACTTTCTAAAAAAACTAATTTACTAATTAATTAATAAGAAACTTTACAAATAGCAATTTTAAACGTTGTATACATACGACGACTTCAGCACAGTGTACCCTATTATAAGGGTAAATAAATGTGCGCTTGGACATGAATATTCATAAAAACTGTGCAGTTCTTTCTTCCGCAATACATTTAAAGACAAATAATATTGTTCTTGTTAACATTAACCCACTAACAAACCAACTCCAAAAAATTGTACACAAATTTAATCTCAATATAAAGCTATGCCTTGGTTAATACTGAGGACACTCTAGCTGATAGGGGCTACTTAATACAAGAGAATTCTAAATTATTGCTTCAAAAAGAAAACATTTCTTTTGCTGCTGTAATTGTACAAAGCCCCAGAAAATCAATGCATTGTGCCACCAGGATTTGCAAACACAACGGAAGTGGATGGTCTTGCGGACAGACTTGTTCACTTACAAAAACACCTTTCACTTAAGTGAAGAGAGATTGTCCAGGCCCTAGAAAAAATTTCTGCCTCGAGAAACTTTTTTTTGAACGATTGTAGCGGTTAGGGCGTTCCCTTTCAACCAAGGCGAACCGGGTTCGTATTTTGGCCGGTACATTCCTGAATTGTCGCAACACGGGTTTGGTTCTGGAGGGGTTTTCTCAGGGATATCCTGTATCTCCTGCCCTTGCATTTCAGCGCTGCTCCCTATCCACCTCGTTTCATCCTCACTGGCTATGAAGATCTCATGTTAAAGATTTGCCCAAACTTCTCCACTTTGGTGGAAAAGTGAAAAGATCAAATTTGAGATTTTGGGTACAGAATATCTGAATGCTACACTGGAACATGAATGTGATTCTCTGAAGGTAAATGTTTTGTACAGCCATGACCAATCGCGGTGTGTTTGGGCCTTTCTTCTTCACACTGTCTACTGTTACAATAACCTACCTCGACATACTGCAGAAGAGGCACCTGACCTGATAATACAAGACAGTGCTCCACCACATTAGCATTACCTCGTACAGGATAAAATGATTTGAGCATATTCCACAATGCTAGATTGGCCATGCTGGGTTGTATGATGTACCATTGATGCTGTAGCCCTCAGGTCACCTAACCTAACGCCATGTGATTTTTTCTTAAGGTGGGGTTGGTGAAGGACAAGGTGTATGTACCCAAATTTCCACAGTATCCACAGTATCCACAGCAGTTACTGATAAGGACTGCATCTCTATAATCCTAGTAATATTAACCACCTCACGTGTTCTGGCAATCCCATTGTCATCTCTCTAGGTCGCCCTGTGAGGCGGATATGAGGTCTGTTTGAAAGTCTCCCATTTCGGAGAATGAAAAAGCAAAGCCTGGGGTTAAAAACAAAAGGGAAGGGGGCAGAAGGGTTAAACACGAAACAAGCAAAAGATCACCCCCTCCCCCTTGCCCTTTTGTTGGCTAATTATTCACAACACGGTTCATTTCATATTAGTTCAGAAAATTTTGATAGTTATAGAAAAGTATCCTTCTGCCACAGCTGTTCCAGCAGTACAGAAAAATAATGCTTTTAAACAAATGCTATAAGGCCAATGCATATATTTTCAGATTTTACTCTTTCATCCTTTTGTGATAGGCACTGAAATAGTGATTTTTAAGAGTAAGATGTTATAGCCGAGTTGCAATTCCAAACTGTTTATTCTTGTTATGATTATCTCAAGCCCAATATATTTGGTACTTTTAATTTTATTGGATGGGAGGGGGAACTTTAACATCTTTCATCAGAGACATGGTTTTGGGACTCGTCCTATAGGACAATAGCAGTTTGAGTTCCATTGTGTTTTAATGGAGCAGTGAAAAATTTTGCACAAACGGAAATAACTTTCAAGCTATTATAACAGGAAAAGTTTTAACTTTATCGAAAGAAGAAAACTTGAAAACATGACACTTATCACAACGATCTGTCGTTGGACAGCCTCTCTTTGGAGTGAGCGAAGCGATATGGGCGGCTCTTAACATCGAGGTCTTGAGAGCTGAACAGTCTTGGATATGAAGGCACTAATGCATGGACGATATTTGATTCAAATGTGACGTCTGATGAGAAAGAAAACAATGAAGACGTTCAACATGCTCACGNAATGCATGGACGATATTTGATTCAAATGTGACGTCTGATGAGAAAGAAAACAATGAAGACGTTCAACATGCTCACATAGCTGTATTATACCACACCGGTGACTTCATCACAATCAGTGGTAACAAAATATTCTCCTACGCTCCTATGACCAAACAATGAAGACGTTCAACATGCTCACGTAGCTGTATTATACCACACCGGTGACGTCATCACAATCATTGGTAACAAAATATTCTCCTACGCTCCTATGACCAAACAATGAAGACGTTCAACATGCTCACGTAGCTGTATTATACCACACCGGTGACTTCATCACAATCAGTGGTAACAAAATATTCTCCTACGCTCCTATGACCAAACAATGAAGACGTTCAACATGCTCACGTAGCTGTATTATACCACACCGGTGACTTCATCACAATCAGTGGTAACAAAATATTCTCCTACGCTCCTATGACCAAACAATGAAGACGTTCAACATGCTCACGTAGCTGTATTATACCACACCGGTGACTTCATCACAATCAGTGGTAACAAAATATTCTCCTACGCTCCTATGACCAAACAATGAAGACGTTCAACATGCTCACGTAGCTGTATTATACCACACCGGTGACTTCATCACAATCAGTGGTAACAAAATATTCTCCTACGCTCCTATGACCAAACAATGAAGACGTTCAACATGCTCACGTAGCTGTATTATACCACACCGGTGACTTCATCACAATCAGTGGTAACAAAATATTCTCCTACGCTCCTATGACCAAACAATGAAGACGTTCAACATGCTCACGTAGCTGTATTATACCACACCGGTGACTTCATCACAATCAGTGGTAACAAAATATTCTCCTACGCTCCTATGACCAAACAATGAAGACGTTCAACATGCTCACGTAGCTGTATTATACCACACCGGTGACTTCATCACAATCAGTGGTAACAAAATATTCTCCTACGCTCCTATGACCAAACAATGAAGACGTTCAACATGCTCACGTAGCTGTATTATACCACACCGGTGACTTCATCACAATCAGTGGTAACAAAATATTCTCCTACGCTCCTATGACCAAACAATGAAGACGTTCAACATGCTCACGTAGCTGTATTATACCACACCGGTGACTTCATCACAATCAGTGGTAACAAAATATTCTCCTACGCTCCTATGACCAAACAATGAAGACGTTCAACATGCTCACGTAGCTGTATTATACCACACCGGTGACTTCATCACAATCAGTGGTAACAAAATATTCTCCTACGCTCCTATGACCAAACAATGAAGACGTTCAACATGCTCACGTAGCTGTATTATACCACACCGGTGACTTCATCACAATCAGTGGTAACAAAATATTCTCCTACGCTCCTATGACCAAACAATGAAGACGTTCAACATGCTCACGTAGCTGTATTATACCACACCGGTGACGTCATCAAACATTTCTGCATGCCACTACTTTTTATAAAGGCCTAATCATTCTTTAATAAAACTTTATCGCGAATTACCTAATCACCAAACATGCAGTCGTTCAACAGTTTATGTTTGTGTTGCCTGGACGGAAACATTTTTTAAGCATAGTTCACAATTGAAAGCATAACAGTAACCATAATACGTAGGTCGCATGCACAAGAATTTACCACCCTGTTTTGAAATGTATTGATTCTTAGCTGCACATAATACATAGTGCGCACGAGATGACAGTGCAACATGGAAATGGTTATACGGTATTTAATTGTGCACGCACATGAACAACATTTTTTAAATAGCATAACCACATATGAACAATCGTAAAAACCTAGATTGCAAAGAAAAGGGGAAAAAAATCCCGACAATTTTTGCAGTGCTCCTGCCACGCGAACAATAAACCAAAAAAGTGTTTCCGGTAGCACGAACAGCTAAGAACGAGAACGAGCACAGGTAGTTGAAAGAGTATGCCATGCGAAAAACAAACACAACCCGCCGATTGCACATCGCGAATATTTCCGCTTATTTTGATGTTACTGAAAGATGAGTATAAACACTGAATTGTTACACTGAGGCGACAAAAGTCATGGGATACCTCCTAATATCGCGTCGGACCTCCTTTTGCCCGGCGAAGTGCAGCAACTCGACGTGGCATGGACTCAACAAGTCGTTGGAAGTCCCCGGCAGAACTATTGAGCCATGCTGCCTCTATAGTCCATAATTGCGAAAGTGTTGCCGGTGTAAGAGTTTGTGCACGAACTGATTTCTCGATTATGTCCCATAAATGTTCGATGGGATTCATGTCGGGCGATCTTGGTGGCCAAATCATTCGCTGGAATTGTCCAGAATGTTCTTCAAACCAATCGCGAACAGTTGTGGCCCGGTGACATGGCGCATTGTCATCCATAAAAATTCCATCGTTGTTTGGGTACATGAAGTCCATGAATGGCTGCAAGTGGTCTCCAAGTAGCTGAACATAACCCTTTCCAGTCAATGATCGGTTCAGTTGGACCAGAGGACCCAGTCCATTCCATGTAAAAACAGCCCACACCATTATGGAGCCACCACCAGCTTGCACAGTTCCTTGTTGACAACTTGGGTCCATGGATTCGTGGGGTCTGCGCCACACTCGAACCCTACCATCAGCTCTTACCAACTGAAATCGGGACTCATCTGACCAAGCCACGGTTTTCCAGTCGTCTAGGGTCCAACCGATATGGTCACGAGCCCAGGAGAGGCGCTGCAGGCGATGTCGTGCTGTTAGTAAAGGCACTCGAGTCGGTCTTCTGCTGGCATAGCCCAGTACAGCCAAAGTTCGCCGCACTGTCCTAACGGACACGTCCGTCGTACGTCCCACATTGATTCCTGCGGTTATTTCACGCAGTGTTGCTTGTCTGTTAACACTGACCATTCTGCGCACACGTCGTTGGTCTCGGTCATTAAGTGCAGGCGGTCGGCCACTGCGTTGTCCATGGTGGGAGGTTATGCCTGAAATTAGGTATTCTCGGCACACTCTTGACACTGTGGATCTCGGAATGTTGAATTCCCTAACCATTTCCGAAATGGAATGTCCCATGCGTCTAGCTCCAACTACCATTCCGCGTTAAAAGTCTGTTAATTCCCGTCGTCCGGCCATAATCACGTCAGAAACCTTTTTACACGAATCACTTGACTACAAATGAAAGCCCAACCAATGCACTGCCCATTTATACATTTTGTACGCGATACTACTGCCATCTGTATATTTGCATATTGCTATACCATGACTTTTGTCGCCTCAGTGTATTTTCCTCTTTGCAGATGTTTCTGTTGGGAATAAAAGTGTTATTGAGTGGGTCAATTTACTTGGCGCTTGAACTGCGTTTGAAATGCAACGTGCTCTAAAAAATAACACACACTTTAGACGATGCCTGTCGGACACTATCGAGATATCACGCACGTTAGAAATATGGTTTCGGAGCACTCTATGACTAAAACCGTCTTTATTCTAAGCGCTGAATCTAAAAATATTTAGGACCTGCATCGAACTTAGCTACAGAATTTCCACCAATATAATAATTGGTTTACTACTAAGAGCCCGATAGCTGCAGGTAGCACGACGAAAACACTGAATGTCAGTTAAGAATTTTTATGCGTAGAGGTTGATGGCTCACTTGATGAGCGTGACAGTGTCGCCCTTAAAGCTACCGTGCTTCTCAGCCTTAAAGGAGGAAAATAGGTTCAGGTAAGCGGGACCCTTTAAAGAAACAGAATATCAATCTAGTAAACGTTTCTGTAAAGCATCCTGTACCATTTTGTAAACAGTTTCACCATCTATAATTAGGCGCATGTCTTCAGTTTGCGATGAACAGTTGAGCTAATCGAATAAAAGCGATAAAAAAATTGTAATCACACCAGAATTTTTTTTTTTTAACTGCCTAGAGTGTGCGTTTTGTTTAGGTAAAAAAACTTGGAGTTAAGCGCGAATGTTCATGCCCTAGAAAAGTTTGGGCGTCCGAAGCGAACTGCAACTGCCCGCTGTAAGACTTTTTCTTGTATTCTGTAATAAAATTTTTTCGTGCAGTACGGCTTTAATGCCGGAATCACATAGCTCCGACCAGCATTAACCAACTATTAAAACCGAACAGTCAATCAAATACGACACACTTATCTGATATTAACGTGGCAAAAACTGTCGCACGACCAGTAGTTTTGAACTAGAAACGATTTACAATTTTTTCTTATTGTGCAGCTTGACAGACAGGGTGTGCAATGTTGTGAACCGAAATAGTATGACTAACTTTCCGTACAGTAAAAAAATTTTGCATTTACAAAAATTATTTGCTAATTACCGGATTAAACCCACACTTTAACGCCCATAAGTTGTGGTACAGTAGCGTGATATATCTGCACTCTTTGTCAGCAGCATGTGTTCCAAACTTACCTTCTATCCACTGTCTTTGAAACTAGTTCCTTCCATAATCGCATTGAAAATGGTGCCAAAAAATTCTATCCTTCCTGTAAACTGTCGTGTTGCGAATTCAAGTAGTTACACTGGAAATGCTTCTGTGTCGTCAGTAGTATGATTATGTATGTTCGGGTACATGGCGATAAGGAATCGGAGTCGACCGGCCACCATCTTGGAATTTTCCTTTTTTCCTTCACAATTTTCCTTTCCCCCTTAAAATTTAGTTTTTCCTTTAAAAGAACACCAATCCCCTCATGTGAAAAAACGATATCTCCAGGGCCCTTTCCATCCACTTNGTCGTTTTCGAGGGCAGAACAGCGGTGGTTATATGTTTTACAGTAAAAAACTATGCCAAAGTGATGCACAGAGTCCAGAGTCGTAGCCGACCAACAACCATGTTATGATGTCACCCGACTGCCATATTGGATCGGAGTGACCTTACGTCCATGAATTTGACCCCGTACCCATGATCTTGGATGATCTTAAACCCAAAAATCCTACAAAATTCCATAAAAAGTTGTAAAAAATCGAAAAAATTGAAGAATCGAGAAACACATAATGTTACCCCATACTCCACCCACTCGACCCTAACACCCTAACCAACACGCCCCATCCCTCAGCTACCTCCCAATCATTAAAAATCAAGAAAAATCACAAAAGATCGAAAAACCATTCTAGAAATTGAGGAAAAATATTACATCGACTCAGACTACCATGTTTGTTGTTTTCGTCGACTTAAAAACAAAATCGTAAAAAATCGAGGAAAGAAATTACATACCTAATACGAAAAATAAAGTTGGGATGTGTGTGACCCTGAGTGTTGGATTCTTATAAAGATGGCAGAGCACAGCCACTGCCTGGTACGACGATCAGCAGGCGGCTGAACCCTCACCACTATATTTCATTGAATATTTCGTCAGCTCCCAACGGCCCTTGCCACCCCCTCGTGATCAATTCAGATCATACGACTGAGCATTACTAGCTGGTCATAACAAAGGACCATACCGACATACTAGCCAACGACTGACTGCACACAAAACTGACTCCACCCAACACTGAAACCACCCAAGACTGAAACCTCCAAAGACTAGCATATCCCAAGAATGGTACCACCCAAGAATGATGCCATCCAATATGTGTGAGGGTTGAAGAGGACTGCAGAGGATTGCCGAGGATTGCAGGTGATAATTGTGGAGGAAGATCACTGAGGATTGGTAAGGATTGCGGAAGATTGCTCAGGATTGCAGAGGAGGATTAGTGAGGATTACTGAGGAGGATTGCAGAGGATTGGGNAAGGATTGCGGAAGATTGCTCAGGATTGCAGAGGAGGATTAGTGAGGATTACTGAGGAGGATTGCAGAGGATTGGAGAGATTGCTGATGATTGGTGAAGATTGCAAATGATTGTGTAGGATTGGTGGGGATGCAGAGTATTGTATAGGAGGATTGCAGGGATGTAGATGATTGTATACAATGATTGCAGGGAGGATTACTGAGGATTGCATAGGATTGACGACGATTGCAGAGGAGGATCAGTGAGGAATGCTGAGGATTGGTGAGGAGGATTACTTAGAGTTGCTGAGGATTGGTGAAGATTGCGAAGTACTGATGCCTGAGAAGAGCACAGAAGATAAGACTGACTATCACCCGAGCTGCCCTCGTACATTTACTTAAGTGACTGCTAACTGAAGCCATTTTATTGTATGCAGTGTTTTAATAGCCATTCATAAACTTACAATCATTGGAATTGCAGATAGTATCAAGCAACTTACAAACAAATAATTATCATAGAATTAAAATAATAAACATTTTTCTGGAAGATAATTTTATCATATCTTCTCTTAACCATGTCGTAAATAAGTTGTACTGAATAAACTCGTGTTATTATTCGTTTCCAAGAGGAAAAATTCCTGAGTTTGTCATAATACGAAACAATTTTCTCCATAAAAATTATCCAAATCATACTACTTATAGTGATTTTTAAGGGAACTGCGCCCCCCCCCCACAATATCATAATTTGTAATGCCTCTCTGTGTAAGTGTGTTGCCTACCCGCCAGGAAACACACCGTCTCCTCTGAGAGTTACACATCAACTTCTCGAAAACTGTTTACCCGAGAGTGTTCCGACAGTACGAACTTTTTTGTTTATTCACACGTGCTGATTCATAAGATGCCATAAAAAAATCACGTAAATCTTAGGGGGGTTACAAAGTTTCATCCAAAAATAATATGCCAATTCCCATTTTCACCATGAAAGAGGGTGATATTGCCAACGACGTATGCAGAAGTTTGACGTGGTCAAGCAATGGCTCGGAGAAATACTCGTCCCTAGTTGGGAAAGCCAACTTCGTGGTGTTACCAGAGCTGATGATGTAGGAAATATGTGCCCGGCGCCACAGCCCTGCGGTGAGCTGATGAAATGAGGGTCGTTTCGGTCGTCAGCTTAGGGGACTCTGGTTAACACTCCTCCTGAATGAACACACACAACTTTAGTACAAGACGTGGCCTTAACGGCCCAGAACGGCGAGCACGTGGCTTTATAATGTGAAACGCAATTGCGTTAAAACTCTCCGATGAGAGTAACGTTGCTCTCCCCTCGGCGCTATAACAAATAAAATAAATGATCCTGTTCATGAAATGGAGTCTATTGCAGTGGATATGAGTTCAGCTTAAGATGTCGGCACCGAGAGCCTTTGCGGAGCGAGAGACTTACCCGCCTTGATGCGTTCAAGTACTGAAGAAAACTGGGGGGAAGCATGGGCCGGCTTCCGCTACCTGAGCGCAGCCGACGCCAAGCGGCCAAACGATGAAGCGCAATATACACTAAAAAATTATAATGAGATGGAAGTGACATGAATTAAATTAACCTAAGACAACATAATTTTTCCTTATACAAATACACAATAAAAATGATTATATTAATCCTAAACTTTTCCATTGTACCAGTCACAGTATTGCCAAGTTTACAATGTCAAATGTCCGTGGCTGTGGCTGTGTCGACTGTCTTTCATGACGACAATTATGATATTAATTATATACAATGATACAATTAATAACACTGAATAGATACCCTGATGCTATTATGAACACTGTGCAATTAATAATACTGATGCAATTAGATACCCTGATTGAATACACTGATGCTATTATGAACACTCTCACTCGTGCCCACAAGCCCACCGGTGTGGTGTGTCTGGTGTAGTGGACACGACTGCGGCAGTCAGAGCAGGCACAAAGGAGCTCGTGAACGCGCGGTTCACGTCAAGTTTAATATCTCTGTTCTACAAGACACCAATCACCGACTTGTTTCCAATATCAGAAAGTTCGTCTTATATTTCCGTGAGTAGTAACGTACTGGATATTGTCGGTGTTGTTAAAAAGCACCCCGGTGTATTGACGCGTAAGGAAAATTTACAGTAGTGTGGTAAATTTACGAATAATTTCTTAAAGTATGGATAGGTAGAATTTATTCGGTTTTCTCTTTATTCCTTTCCGAAGTACGGTCTTGACCAAAAGTTTATTCTCATGTTTTCAGTTATAGAGGAATAAACACAGTCCACTCCAGGTGACGTTCAATATCAGCGTGTGAAAGTGTCCTTTTTGTTTTCCTCTGCGAAAGTTTTAGCTAAGCTTGTAAAGAACTGCTCTGTTCTGTAGTCCTCCGCCGTTTTGGAGAGTCACAAAGACGGAATACGCCTTAGCAAAAGAACGACCCTGTAAGTGAGTGTTGCGATGNCTCCGCCGTTTTGGAGAGTCACAAAGACGGAATACGCCTTAGCAAAAGAACGACCCTGTAAGTGAGTGTTGCGATATGTCATGGCTTCCTAATGCAAGATCTGAACTCTGAGTTAACTCGAAACTCTCGATTGAAACTCGCTATAAATAATCCAGTCCAGAAACTACCCTTTTGTGCNTGAACTCTGAGTTAACTCGAAACTCTCGATTGAAACTCGCTATAAATAATCCAGTCCAGAAACTACCCTTTTGTGCGAGACCCATTGATCTTAGTTCAAAAGTGAACTCTGGATCATGACTAGCAATGAACAAACCTAATATGAGTTTCCTTAATTTTTGACCACGCGAACTAAGTTTAAGCAGATAGGTTAAGCTGATAACACTGTATGGGATAGGCTTAAGGCAGGTCATTTGCTATTGGCCAGAACACTGTGACGTCACTGTTCTACTGGAAGTAGTCATAATTTAAGATTTGTAATGTTGTTATATTTACTTTTACAAACAACAAACCTGTTGTTAAAAATCATAACCGTTCTCACTTTTTTGATTTAAGTTTTGCTTGCAAAGAAATGAGTTAAGGTATCTAGTTGTNGTTAAAAATCATAACCGTTCTCACTTTTTTGATTTAAGTTTTGCTTGCAAAGAAATGAGTTAAGGTATCTAGTTGTGGAACACAGAGTTTCAGTGGTTCAATCGCTTAGTGCGCGGTGCTTATAAGACGGTGTCCGAGCAATGCCAGGGTTANGGAACACAGAGTTTCAGTGGTTCAATCGCTTAGTGCGCGGTGCTTATAAGACGGTGTCCGAGCAATGCCAGGGTTATGAACTCGAGACTCACACGGGAAACTGGTCTTTGTCAGCCAGGGAAGAAATGTGCGAAAAACCTTGAACTCGCTGCAGGGTTCAAACACTCGTAAAAAAAATTTACATGAAATTAAATTTTTTTTTTGCTGTTATGTTATTTGTGGGAGCGAAAAAATGCATAAACAAAGGATTGACGAATATATCGTTGCCACTTTTTCGACGTTCATGTTTGCTTAGATGGCAATGTACATCGCAAATAACGTTAAATTACTGAAAAAAAAAACAAACNCAAAAAAAAAAAAATAAAAAAAAATGGAACTTTACTGTAGGCAGAAATATTTCTCCATTCTTTGATGTTTTCTGGCTAAGAAAAAAATAAAAACCACTTTGAATGTACTGTGGCTTGAATAGTTAACGTACACCTTATCTCGCAAGTGCGCACTGCACACACGGAAGCTATAGAGTTCGTTTGCTCGGGGAATGCTATATTTATTTTTTATTTCAGTTTCCTCCCGTTTGTTTCTCAACACGCACCCTCCTTGGCAGAGGAGTAAAGGGACAGTTTTTCACGCTCGGTATTTATGAACATCAGCACTCCCGGGACGCTTTGAAAGCTCGCATCTGCAAGACACAGCTGATAACAGTGCGGCCAGCAGCGAAGTAATGACCTCGCGACGAGTTCATTCAGGAAAGTTACGAGTTTCGGGTTCACTCACAGCTACGCCGGGCCGAATGAGGCGGGCTTTCAAAGAAAATATTTCGATTTTTTTAATAACTAAAATTCACATCCCCAATATTTTTTACCGTTATCGTTTTTAATTTAACTTTCTGCCGGGCAGTTATCTTTAATATCTCTCCAAAATAAATAAACAGAAATTTCTAATCTGAGTTTTTTTATATGGCGGAGGTATTTTTGGGATTTTCGTCGGTACTAATTTACGTTTTGTTGAAGTTTTACGTAGCGCCTCATGGAAGCATCTGAATACACTGAAGTAATGTACGGAAGAACTGACATCAGTTTGACCCTACTGGAGAAAGTTTTCTAGAATATCATTTGACTCTGGGAAGTAGTGGCAACTAGGGTTTCCAGATTTCCGAATTTAACCGTGTTTTCGGAAACTCATCAATAGATTCACCAGTTGCGAATGTTATGGCGCACACCGGTTAAGAGAACTGAACATCTGGTTGTTTATATAGTATTGTTACGAATGCAAAGGAATTAATACATACATGCAAAATAACTTTATAATACAGGAAACCCACATTGAACACAGTGGTAACGTACTTTCAAAAAAAGCACGCTCTTTGTTTATAAAATACAAATTAAGTTCATCTTTCTGATATATTTGCGCACATTTAAAGACACGAAATTTTTCCGTCGCGATCAAACGTGGCCTTTGACCACTCTTTGACTTTATTGTCCACGAATTATTTATTTATTTACACATGTGTTTGCGAGACTGTTTGAAAATTCATCGGTTGATGTTCCGGTGCACATGCACCAAGTCCACCGACGTTTCAGGCCGGTGAACATCGGTGGATGCACTGGAGAATTCCCGAAAACGCGGTAGCCTTCTGCAGAAAACTGCAGGGCCCCAAAAAAAAATCGCTACGTTCTCAGAAAACTGTCTGCGAATTACAAGTGAATGCTAGAAGCCGCGGTGGCGCAATGGCTAGAGGGCTTGCCTTGCACCAAGGCGAACCGTGTTTGATTTCCGGCGGGGTCACTCCCGGGTTTTCGCACGTGGGAGTCATGCCAGACGATGCCGCTGGTCGGCGGGTTTTTATCGGGTGTCTCACGTTTCCCCCACCCCTTGCATTCCGGCGCTGCTCCATACTGACCTCGTTTATCTGCCATCTCCTGGGAGTGATAAGCTTAATCGCTCGGGCTAATGTCCGTGTATCCCTTCCCAACCAAATGTACAGCTTACGAACCCTTACACCAAATTGCACCAAACTCGATAAGCTTCCAACGTAAATTAACTCAACTAGAATTTTACATTTTTCAAACTTATCTGAGCTTTTGCAAATTATGATTTATTTGAAATCATCTGGCAGATTTGAATAAAAATTGCTATCTAAACTGCACCTTGTCAAAGTATACGTTTTTAAATACACTTTTAAGCTTCTTTTGTGATCTTTCTGGAGGTGTACTACGAACAATATTGTCTGTAATATTGTCTGCATGATAGTCTGTACATCTGGAAGCGGCCAAGTCTCGAACGTGGACTGAAGTGTGAACAAGACTGAATGCGGGTTGATAGTTGGGCAGAGCTGTATGTTGGTGACTTTCTCAACTAGAAAATAAACGACGAACGAAAAACTGAACATTTTTATTGCTTTCGTGGAAATGGATGCAAGTATTCAGCGAATGCTCAACCTCTTTCTCTGATCATACGTTCCTTTGTTCCTTCTTCTCGCTGCACGTAATTAGTCAAACTTAATCACGTGTAAATAGGAGCTTCTACAAAACGGCGTGTTATTTATGCTTTGCTTTCAGTCCCTGTTCATTCCAAACGGCAATGTTTAGAGTAAACTTTCGATCCGGATTCTACAGTATAGCCCACCTTGGCGACTGGGCTCGATAAGTNAAACGGCAATGTTTAGAGTAAACTTTCGATCCGGATTCTACAGTATAGCCCACCTTGGCGACTGGGCTCGATAAGTCCACTCCAGTCCTACTTCGGTCCAATCCGGCTGTGTTTAAGGCAAAGTTTCAATTGGGATACTTCAACCCACTCCTAGTTCAATCCGGATTTAAATGTTTCTCTGGACGTACTAATTACGATCCCAGATACGAAAGTACAAGTACACAAGCGCNAAACGGCAATGTTTAGAGTAAACTTTCGATCCGGATTCTACAGTATAGCCCACCTTGGCGACTGGGCTCGATAAGCCCACTCCAGTCCTACTTCGGTCCAATCCGGCTGTGTTTAAGGCAAAGTTTCAATTGGGATACTTCAACCCACTCCTAGTGGGTTCAATCCGGATTTAAATGTTTCTCTGGACGTACTAATTACGATCCCAGATACGAAAGTACAAGTACACAAGCGCNGTTCAATCCGGATTTAAATGTTTCTCTGGACGTACTAATTACGATCCCAGATACGAAAGTACAAGTACACAAGCGCACTTCGGAGCTTGAAGCGCTTGAGTGAGTAAATGTGCTTGGTAGAAGTTATTCGTAAGCGCCCGCGGATGTTGCGGTGGTGGATGTGGATCAAGGCGGTCGCCTGCTCACATCGCTAAACGGCGTGCAGAACTTCGATAGTAAACGTCCTACTGCGAAACTACTCACCGTACTTCACTGATGTCTGCTTAGATATAGCATTTAAGAAACGATGTGTGGGCGTATACTAATTTCAAGTTCTTAATTTATCTCAGAATCTAAGCATTTTTAGCAAATGGGAAGGCTGAATTGGGTGTTTCCGCGGTAATTTTTAAATATAAATTTACTGGTACAGAATCTTTAAGAAGACACAGACAAGTGCAGAACAGTTTTACTTCTAGTATTATCAGCAGCGACCGGTGTTCTCAAATAATGGGTGTTCACAAATTGTCTTTTAAACATTTTTAGGTGTAGTTTTACAGTCACAACGAAATTTGGACGGTTGTGTAATTCACGACTGAACGACTGCATTGAAAGTAATTTTTCCCCACGAAATTTTCCTTTGATTCTAAATAAATGCCGACGATTATCCAGTGTGCATCACAATTGTAAACATTATTTTTTTCAGTTATATTATATTTAATTACGTTTCTATACAACACGATAACACGGAAAATATTATGCTGCTTCCACCACTGCAATTATACATCTATTGTGTAATAAAGCATTCCTCTTGTACATTATGTTAAATAGTATGAATAGACTCGCTTTTGTGTCTTGTTACCTTATTGGTATCAAAATATGACTGATAATGACATCAACTTTTAATATTTAACTTTTCTTCGTTAGTTGTCTATTTGCTAGAATTCTCTGAATGGAAGTCATTGCCGTGGCTTAAACAAGAATAAAATTATCTCTCTTCATATTCTAGCCAGTACACCGACATTAAAATTAGTTTAGGGATTATAAAATAGTAGTTTCTTGCAGAGTCCAGCGAAATAAAAATACGTACACCGGAATTGTGCATTAATAAAATTACCTATGATAACAAATAATTTTTATTTAATACTACTCGCCATTAAAATGCAATAAACACGGACTTGGCTTTACGATTGTTGTCAGCTGAAGCTCACCTAAAGATACGCTGACGTTTAGCGGGTAGCGGGCATAGTCCATTCACGGTTACTTCCAACTTTTCTGAAGCCCTGCTGAAGTTCTACTTCCAAAATATTCCTTCGCCTCATGCAAACAAAGCTTAATCGAGTCTACAAAATTACACCAAATTATTGAGCACTCATTGTAATAATATTTTTCATGAGAAGTATTTCTTACTAGGCATTACCAACACACCTATTGTCTCTCTGTTTTTATTCATTTTAATCATAAATGAAATGGAATACATAAATAATGCTTAATAAAGAAGCAAACAAAGGTCAAGTCAGAAAGATAGAACCAGCATAAAGATTAGTTCAGAATAGGCATAAAAAGAGAGCGATATCCTACAGTGCAAAAATTTGACACTGCGTCACAGTTATAAGGTCGCAAGGGATTTATAGTTCAGAATACCCGATACTGAACAAGAAAGGGGGAATAGAAGAACTGGAGAAAAAAGAGTGGAAACNGGGATTTATAGTTCAGAATACCCGATACTGAACAAGAAAGGGGGAATAGAAGAACTGGAGAAAAAAGAGTGGAAACTCTTAAGGAAGATCCTTGGACCAGAAAAAAGAGATGGCACATGGAGGAAAAGTAAAAATGAAAATATTAACAAAAAGGTGGAGAAGATTACGGACACTACACAGAAGAGAAGACGGAAATTTTATGGGCATCTCTTTATTATGAGTGACTGTAGATTGACAATGAAAATCTTCAATTACACCACCAAACTAAAGGTGACCACTAATGGGTGGAAGAAACAAGAAAATACATTAAAGTAGTTGGAGTCGATCCTAGAGAGATCTGAGATAAGGAGGTGTTATAGAAGGAAGGTTTACGAATGTAAGGGATTCCAGGAAAAACAAAATAAAAACACCAAGAACACATGGTCAGATGAAAGAAGAAATAACTTCAGCTAAAGAATGAAGCAATTTTGGGAGGAAAAGAAAAGACTGACCAGCAAACAAATTGTTTCTCGCGGTCCACAGTAGACCAAACTCGAAGAGAAGAAGAAATGTAATAATTTATGGATAAAATGTAAGTAGAAGTTAAATATAATAAATAAAAGCTATTTCTATGTTAACACACGTATAAAACGCTTGTGATACATGTAATATTTACGAAACAACCAAGCACGTCATAAATGGGGTGATTTTTCAAATGTTTTAATTTAAAAAAAAATGGGAAGAAACCGCGAATATACACGATGATTATAAAATCATGGGACAAACATTGAGGGNCGAAGAGAAGAAGAAATGTAATAATTTATGGATAAAATGTAAGTAGAAGTTAAATATAATAAATAAAAGCTATTTTTATGTTAACACACGTATAAAACGCTTGTGATACATGCAATATTTACGAAACAACCAAGCACGTCATAAATGGGGTGATTTTTCAAAGGTTTTAATTTAAAAAAAAATGGGAAGAAACCGCGAATATACAGGATGGTTCTAAAATCATGGGACAAACATTGAGGGGTGGTAGAGCTCACTAAAACAAACAATTATTGTATAGGAATATATGGGCGGAAGTGACGCGTTGAGGCACAAACACAAAAACATAACACATTAACGGAAACATAAAATGTTCATTAGCAGCATACTTAACGAGTGATTCCGTACAGAAAATGATAAAACAGTTGCTGTAAATGCATCCACCAACAGTCACGCATGCTTGGCGACCTCTACATATGGCGTGATTGGCTGACAATGGTGGCGTGCGTGAAATACCCGGCGTATTTGAATCTGTTCGCCAATCACTCCACCGACGCTACCAAGCTTGCATTACTGTCGGTGGTAGCAATTTTGAGCAATTATTATAAACATTGCTGTAAAAAGGCATTTAGCGGCGACGTTGTAAATAAACAATGTGTTGCATTTCATGTGTTATTTTTGTGTTTGTGCCTCAACGCGTCACTCCCGCCCATATATTCCTATACAATAATTGTTTGTTTTAGGCAGCTCTACTACCCCTCAATGTTTGTGCCATGATTTTAGAATCATCGTGTACTTTAGCTGCTTCGTCAGTTAGCGCTGCTGCTAAGAGGCGAGCGTTGTAACCNGCTTCGTCAGTTAGCGCTGCTGCTAAGAGGCGAGCGTTGTAACCGCATCCACAGCGAAAAAAGAAACGAGCACACCGTGATGTGTGGTCATCCCCAATATTAAAAACTGCCATAAGAAGTGACGTCATTTCGTTCGTGCGGATGAGCGGGTGGTCCAATAACGAAGCACAACCCTGCTGTGCACATTACAGCGTTGCAACGTCACAGCTTTCGGAATAAGAATGCCAGGTGTTCTCGAATAAACAGTAATAACTGTATTGCCACAAAAAAAATAGAGGGAAACCCATTACAAAATTTTACAAGGAAATGCTTCGAAGAAAACTAGACGTTCGTGATGGATGGAATATACAGTAATAGTTGTATTGACACTTTAAATTCCGAGGAAAACCCATCACTGGCGGATCTGGCACCGAAGAGATCTGGCCCGCGGGGTTTCCAGCCGTGTGCTTGGCGGAGAAGGTGCTGAAAAGACGTAATGGCAGCGTGTGTGTGCGGTGGCTGGGCCACTCCAAACGCGATGACTCGTGGACCGCCGAGAAAGACATCTTGACTTAACAACCTGATTAAACTTTCATTTATTTCAAACATAAATATTTTAAACATAATAAAACGACACGTGTGTGCTGAGAAGCTCGTCCTTCCATTTCTTTCCCTGCGGTCTCCTACTCCTGCGGGCTGTGTGTGTGTGTGTGCATGCATGTGTACGACATTAATTCCTACAGAAAACTATACGTTCACATGTTCTTGTGCCCTTTAATAAGGGCCGCTGCTGAGAATTACGGCGTACAATTATTTGGTCACCGCTGAAAGTCTCACAGAGGTGCGTTATCGAAGCCAGTTCAGTGATTTGTGCCTAGAGGCTACAATGAGGCGTGATGCTCATGCCTGGGTCGCCCTTAGCGCTTCCATGCTTCTAGTCCTCAGAGTACAAAATACTTATTGCAACCAGGCGGCCGCCTTAAAATCACATCGACGGCTGAGTCGCGAAGCTAGTTGCCAAGTGTAGCAGCGGGGGCCGCGGTTGGGTAACGTCTAGAGCGCTTGCCTCCCACCGAGGAGAAACATGGTTCGATTTCCGGCGGGGTCGCTCCCGGATTTTCTCATGTGGAAATCGTGCAGGACGATGTCGTTAGTCGGGTTTTCTCTGGGATATCCCGTTTGCCCCGCCCTTGCATTCCCGCGCTGCTTCTTACTCACCTCACCTCACCCTCATCGGCTCTCAAGGCCACGCCGAGAGCCGCCCAAGCCTTGTGCCGAAGCACAAATAATAACAAACAACAAAAACTGATTTAATGCCAGTGTTTTCCCAAATACAGGTTTATGATAGACAGAACCCTAAAAATGGTTACAAACATTTTGACATTTATTAACGCTGATAATCACAAACGTTACTAGATTACAGATCCATACACATTTTTTTAAGTTTAACAAAACGTATTACAAAACGTAGAATAAATAAATGAATTGCTCAGTAAAATAGAGAATATTTAAAGCATGATATGCAAATTACCAATAGAATACAATGATTCAAAATGATTATAATTTGCAGAATATGATTAAAGCATTACGCTGATTNATGCAAATTACCAATAGAATACAATGATTCAAAATGATTATAATTTGCAGAATATGATTAAAGCATTACGCTGATTAGACTGGTAAATATGAGCAATTACAAAAAAGATGCGTCGGGATTTTAGGAGGACATTATTTTACAACACCTTAAAACCTTTATTAAAAAACCACTTACAAAATGCAGTAGGTATCTGTGGCGGCAGTCAAATGACCCGTCAAAGCTCCAGCGATTAAGATTATGATAAACTAAAACACTTTTAAAAGTTACTACGGCCAACGCGAGAGTCTTGGACACGAAGTATATTGGAAAAAGTTTGAAACATTCTTGGGCATCAAATAAAAATAGACACTAAACGTTGCTAAAATTCTACTTTCAGAATATTTTCCAGCCTCATGCGAAATAAAGATTAAGAATATCTAGAAAATTGCACAAAATGAAACAACATCGCATTTGTACGCACTCAGTTTATTATTTTAAATGATAACTATTTCTTACTACGCATTACCAAACTCGTGTATTTTCGCACNTTGTACGCACTCAGTTTATTATTTTAAATGATAACTATTTCTTACTACGCATTACCAAACTCGTGTATTTTCGCACTGTTTAAAATCACATTGGTTATGAATGTAGTATAATTTATAGATACATTTTAATCATAATTTTAATTTTACCTATAATAAGAGACATTTATGTTAATAGAGGTATAAAACGCTTGNTAGATACATTTTAATCATAATTTTAATTTTACCTATAATAAGAGACATTTATGTTAATAGAGGTATAAAACGCTTGTGACACATGACATGCATAGTAAAAAACCAAACATGTGATCAATGGGGATATTTTTCAAATGTTTGATTCAAAAAGGTGTGTAGATACCGCAAATAGACTATAGGTAGGCAACACACTGACACGATAGGGCGTAGTCATACAAGGGTACATTTAATACTTGCACATAGAAATACAACATGTGCAGTGTAACGTAACAGGAAGGCTTGCGTCGATGTAACTTACACCTACAAATTATAAACATGTACAATGTAACGATAGTTAGGGCCACTGTTTGCGTATACGGTCCAGGGATCCTGCGTATATCCACGATATAGGCTATGCATAGTCTCATCACTATTGTATTCGAACGTGTGCGACTGTCAGTGAAACCTATATAAATACACACCTAACTCTAATTTTTCATTCACGTTTAGTAGTTTTATTAACACCTTTGTCATTTAGCAAAAAGCTCTAAGTTATGATGTAGCAGATTATCTGAAATTAATAGTAATGGACTGCTTTGATTATTTTTCCTTTTTGAAATTATCTATAATGTTGCTTGTTTTTAGAATGGCAAGAAGTCTAGTGTTAGGAATATCAGTCAGATATCTTTAGTCTCAGTAACCATTTTTAATGATGCCTTGTGCCGTCAAATTTACGTAAGTAAATATAAAGTAACAGTTATGCTGAAATGTTGGTGAGTAAAACAACTTAATCATTTCTCCCACGCAAAACGAAACCACGCAGAAATTCTCTATGAAAAACACATCGAAAAATTTAATGTTGTTAAAATAAATTATTTATATTTTAAAGCTTGAATGTACGTTTCACAGGTTAAAAGTTATTTATACAATAATTGATCTCATTTATCGCACACAGTTATTTTCAAGTAATTTTACTCAGGAGCTCGGTTGCTCATTCAATATGGCGGTGATCTCAAAATTAAACGAATGCGGGTTCAGATCCTGCTATTGTTGTGAATTACTGCAAACTCCATCACGTAGTGAGTAGGCGAAGTGCCAGTGTTAACTATTGGCTTTGGACGAAATGTCATATTTATTGACGAAATGGTCGATGACGCACAAGTCTTGAATTTTACAAAAAAACTGTTTGAATTGAAGTGTCTCACTAAGGTTGACTTATCCCCATAATTTCGGATCAGTGGAATCCCTCCCAAATTTGGCAGTACATTTATTTTCGTACGTAGGCCATTGTGGCTTATGGGGGTAATTTATTTAGTACAATTCCCGAAATCTGTATTTTATTGCTGATATTGTCGTTAAACCCTGTGTAGTGGCTTTCATAAAATAATAAAAAAAAAGTGTACCGGAAAGTACACCTTATGAAATAGAGTGTTTGTGCAAAGAAATTGACACACTGAAGATATACCGGANAAAAGTGTACCGGAAAGTACACCTTATGAAATAGAGTGTTTGTGCAAAGAAATTGACACACTGAAGATATACCGGGTAAATCCTTTTTTACTTTTCCAGTTTACTGAAATCGGTAAAAAAACAAGCAATTATAAAAACTCATGAAGAAACTGTGCGTAGTGGCTAGACATATTCTGGTATACCAAGTGTCTACTGGGCTTTAGAAGGAATACTAATTATAGTCTAAGTAAAGATGCAGTAATGTATATCATTTATTAACATTTCCAAAATATTTTACATGTTATAAGCACGAAATCTACTGAAAAAAACCTCTAACGGAAAGTGATTAGTCGAATCGTTTAATATACCTCAGGTATTTAGTAAAAATCATTAATAAGTATTGCTTTAGAAAATCTTAGAGATCAATAAAAAGTGGGATTTTTTTAAAAATTTTTTTTGCCTAGTTATCCAATGTGTACTGCGGAATAAGTATCGTATGATAAAAAATGCTAATATTCTTAAACAAGTTTTTACCGAAAATAAACAGGCCTTACTTCTTAAAAAATGTTGTTATACTCGTAAAGATAAATTTTATTGAGATGATTCAGCAAAAGACGAGATTTTAAAACGCGCACATACATATACGCAGACACGCATCTCACAGAACATCAAATAATGAAATTATTTGCAGTTAAATTGCAAGTTAAGTATCTCCACGCTTTTAAAATCAAATCTTTGAAAACACATCACGTATTACGTGTTTGGCTTTTTTCTAAATATGCCCTGTATCAGAAGAGTTTTATACGCGTGTTAACACAAACGTATCTTATTTTTTGGGTTTAATTAAACTTTTACTTATGTCTTGCCTATAAATTATATTATTTCATATTTAATAAAAATTATTTATCAAATATAAAATATGAGCTTTGGTAGTACGTAGTAAGACATAATTCGTCTGCGCAATATTTTTGAAGTGAGTGCGCACAATGTACAAATGTGGCGTGCTGTGCATTTGGCGTAATTCTCTGGACTCGGTTAAG
>NQII01003316.1:258140-269129 GCA_002778355.1 Clitarchus hookeri
GGGGGTGAAGAGCTTACTTGGCTCCGCCTGCGTGGCGCACATTTTGGCGCCGGCTGTATCGCAAAAACAGAAGAGGAGTCGCGGCAAATAATGTGAGTAACGCCGGCTGGGAGCGCTTCACAGTCCTCGTGGGCGCCGCTCTTCAGCAGCGCAGCGGCTAAACTGAGGTGACATCTGATTGCGCATGAGTGCCAACTACTTAACAAAAATCAATGAAAATATGTACATCATTGCTTTGACCCCATTCGACTGATTCACCGGTGGCACATTTTATTGCATATGTTGAATTCTGCTATTTCTACGAGGTAGTTGTCAGTCCACGGGTAATTTAGCACCACTTTGCGGATGTTTGGTTTCCGCGCCCCTTCTTAAACAAAAGAAAGAACAACCACCAACACCACTACTACTAAAACGTCTACAACTTCTACTACAAATATTACAATGGCTACAATTAGTATTTCTACTGCCACTAATACTATTAAAAATATTATTATCCAACCAAACCAACAACAGCCAACAACCACCAACAACCATTAACAACTATAACCACATACAACCAACATCACAACCACCACCACCAACAAATAACCGTCGCAACTACAACCACCTACAACCATCACCAACCAACACCACCTACAACCATCATCAACTACAACCACCAACAACCAACAACTATCACCAACCACAACAACCACCAACCACAACAACCACCAACCACAACCAACTTTGACAACAACTACCACCAACCAACAACCATCGTAATTCACCACCGCCTACAACCATCAACAATCACCACCAACCAACAACCACTACAAGCCAACAAACAACAACAACCAATATTATTACTAATAACAACTACAGCAGGCGCATACTGATTCCATTAAATGTAATTCATACAAGTAGTTGATGGCGGTCTTTATGCCCCACCTCCTATAATCTTTGCTAGCCACCAAAGAACTCTTCTGGGATCCTGTTGCTAACCTGTAACAGCACAGTTTCGGGAATTCTCCCCTAATTTTTGGGTTTGTTGTAGCAAACTAAACCATTTGGCAAACCCACAATAATTAAACAAAATATGCGGTTGTTAAACAATCTCGTTTCCAGGTTTGGTCTTTTGATGTTCGCTGATGGGAGGAAATGCTGTTTGTAATACGTGAAAGCTTTGCAAATGCTGGAAAACTGAATCAAATAAACGCATTAAATGCGTTTATTTGAATATCGAAAATTTACAATTTTATTTATGTCCATCCCGTTTTCACAGCCTAAACTGTCTGGACCTAAATACGACCATGGGTGGCACACCAACGTTGGCAGTACGCTGTTGTAATTGTAGGTTTTTACAGTGAGTGTTTGGCAAGTTGCATATTACAAGGCGCTCCTTGCACCACAGGTTCTTTAAGGCGCCCGTCTACCTGGCGCTTGAACTGCGTTGCAGAGTGTTCCAAATACACGTTTCTCAACGAAACTATTAAGCGTGCGTCCAACGTGCTGATCTACGAAAAGAACACACACTTCAGACGAGAGCTGTTAAGTACTTTCAAAATATCGCGTACGTTAGAAACGGCCTTTCCAAGGCGCTGTAGCTCAAAATGCACGCATCAGATACATACAAAACTACTATAGGCGCCTGCACTGAACATTCCTAAAGACTTCCCACTAATAAAATAATATGGTCACCGCTGAAAGTCCCATAGGTACACGCAGCACGACGAGAACACTGCACGCCAGTTCAGAACCTTGCGCTTAGCGGCGATGGCGTACTTGATGCGCGTGGTAGTGTCACCCTTATCGCTCCCGCGCTTCTCGGCCTAAACGTGCGAAAAAGTTCCAGGCAGACGGGGGCCTTAACGCCTTACGATACCCAACCTGCCATAGACGCACGTACTGACAGCTGCGCAATCCCGGAGTTCCTGCCCCTTCGCCATTCGCCAATTCGGACGGCGCGGTGNCGATGGCGTACTTGATGCGCGTGGTAGTGTCGCCCTTATCGCTCCCGCGCTTCTCGGCCTAAACGTGCGAAAAAGTTCCAGGCAGACGGGGGCCTTAACGCCTTACGATACCCAACCTGCCGTAGACGCACGTACTGACAGCTGCGCAATCCCGGAGTTCCTGCCCCTTCGCCATTCGCCAATTCGGACGGCGCGGTGACATTCACTAATCTAAGTTTGCTGGGATTTTGTATTTCGGTCTTCACGTTGGGGGTTTCAGTTTTGGCATAGATTCTATAAAAGACCCACATGTGCACACTGGCGGCCAAAAAAATTTATTTGACTTTCTTGTTACGCACTGCAGTAGAATGTACCGTAATAGTAACATCTATATGTACTGCACAGTCTCACATTGCCAACTCATGTTCGTGTCGACACCAGCAAGCAAATCCAGGACGATGCTGATTGTTTTACGTCACGCGGAAGATCTGTCATTGGCGGAAATAAACAACCAACGAAGGCTTTCAAAGTAACTGGCTATCCTTCACTTCATTAGAAAAAACATTGGTTTTAAAGTAAGGTCATGTAGCACAAAACATAAAATAATATAATGCAACACAAAACAGGAATTGCCGACTTTTGAAAATTTTGCATTGTACATGAAATGAGGAAATACCATTTGGTGTGCGAGCATGTACCATTTATTAAACGTTCGTTAGCAGACACCACTCAAGAATAAAAATATTTTTTTTTATCTGGATTTTTTTATGAAACTGAGCACACCATTTGGCAGCCCTGACGACAGCCAGCAGACTTGGCTGCTCGTCCAAGATTCTGCTGCAGTGACGGAACTCACTGTAAATTATGATTTAAATATTTTTTTTTTTTGTAATTCGAACGACTAAGGAAAAATTCTGCATTGTGTTTACACGCAAGAGAGTAGCGATGCCATCCTTATGTCACCACGTTAAAGTAATTTAACGAGCTCTGTCTGGGTTGCATTTCAACTGACGGTGTACATAAATACCACACGCAGTGTTGAAAGTTTTCAGGGATAAATATAACTCACGATTTTCTAAAAAATTCCGTAGGGTAATGTTTTTAAATATTTGTAGAATACGTGAAAATGCAAAAGATAAAATGTGGCGGTTAAAACGTGTACCAGTCAGATTATTAAGAAAATTTCCATAAAAGTGAAACAATGTATGTATTCCTAGTCCTTATTTTAATAGAACTATGTTTAAATTTCACAAAGAATGTAATTAGGCATAAGGTCTCCTTTTTGAGATATGATCTTAACACAAATTTACAACAAAAAAATGTTACGCACTTTGCGTATAATTTTTGAAGAAGTTGAGTGATTTAAATATTTAATTTTGAGCGTTACGTATGCTTTGGGCATAAGATGATTCTAGGAATGTTAAGGAGTAAATAATAATATTTTCCACCGGTAGTATAACTTTTTGGAAATATTCGTCAAAAGCATATGCACCTGCGTAACAGCAAGAGAACGAAAAATATAATTGATTAAAATCGCTTCTTAGGTATCTTGTTTCTAAAACTCCTCTAAAGTGTGTTTGTTTAAATTATCCTTAAGTCGTATCACTTATCTCTTTAGCTGGAAAGACTGCATACGCAAAGCTAACGTTGTTAAGTATATCTTTTCCACGTGTTTAAAGTTGCACTGTGCTATTATTTTAAACTTAAAACATTTTCTATAACGATATTATTACTTTACTGTTTACAAAAGACGATCGAATTTCACTTGTTTAAACGTCCCACCTTTAATAAAACGCTAAAACAGAGCAGAACAGGGGCCGCGGTGACTGAGTGGTTAGACAGCTTGCCTCCCACCAAGGCGAACCGGGTTCAACCACCCGCCGGGCCACTCCCGGATTTCCGCAAGTGGGAATCGTGCCGTACGATGCCAATGGTCAGTGGGTTTTCTCGGGGATATCCCGTTTCCATCGCTCTTGCATTCCGGCGCTGCTCCATTCTCATCTCATTTCACCCTAATCGACTCTCAAGACCTCGGTGTTAAGAGCCGCTCAAATCTCTCAACTCAACTCAGAGCAGAACGTTTCATAATTCTACGTGTAAGGGATCGTGGGTTAAAATCTGAGGAGTGTATTTGGCGGGTAATTCGAAATTCAATGTTAAATAGCGACCGGCAGTAGAATTCTGTAAGTCTGTGCCTTGACATGTTAGGGAAACTTCCTAGCCCATGGCAGAGATATGGCATATGCCACACGTGCAAGCGTGAGTTTATACACATGGATATACTCTTTGTTTGGTTTTCAACTGCTCCCTTAAAGCGAGGCAGGTCCTCTTGTCGGGTCCAAAGTCCCGGAAGGCTATTTGGCCTCTCTCTCTCTCCCCCTCTTTGAGGTAACAGACCGTCCACACACTGGAATTTCCCGTACGGATAACCATATTTACGCTTAGATCTGTCAAGGAACATGCTTCCATAGGACGACCTGTGGCGGTGGTNTGGCATATGCCACACGTGCAAGCGTGAGTTTATACACATGGATATACTCTTTGTTTGGTTTTCAACTGCTCCCTTAAAGCGAGGCAGGTCCTCTTGTCGGGTCCAAAGTCCCGGAAGGCTATTTGGCCTCTCTCTCTCTCTCCCTCTTTGAGGTAACAGACCGTCCACACACTGGAATTTCCCGTACGGATAACCATATTTACGCTTAGATCTGTCAAGGAACATGCTTCCATAGGACGACCTGTGGCGGTGTTACCGGAACTATGGCAGTTTCCAAAGTTATGGTTGATTTGGACTCTGAAAATTGTTTCCTGTCGAACCTACGGAGGNTACCGGAACTATGGCAGTTTCCAAAGTTATGGTTGATTTGGACTCTGAAAATTGTTTCCTGTCGAACCTACGGAGGTGGGGCGGAGTACCTGTCATGTCCCGGAAAACATGTAAAATTCTTCCTCCACGTGTACAATAAATGCTGCGATAGCCTGATCGCTTTATTCATGCGTCGGTCAAGTGAAACGGAAATTATTAGGTAAGTAAATATTAAAAAAATCTGGTTATTTATTATACTTGTATGTGTTAAAAAAACTGACAGCAAATTATATAATTTCAGTACCAACAAATGTTTGAACTACTTCCCCTCCATAATTACCAACTTTACTGGGCGCAAGCCACTCAGTTTGTTCGTTAAAATATGTATAGGCACGAACCGCGATATTGTCAAATATTGAATTCAAAAGTGTTGAATTAACCACGAACAGCGTATAAATATTTGTGATTGATTTGAAGTCTCCATCTTTGCAAATAGTCAAAGTACGTATCGTTATTTTTGGCATTTTGAGATCTAAATAATAGTCTCAACTTTTTACATTGTTCTTACTCACTGCATTTACTATTGAGTGACTATTTTTTGAATGAAAGAAAGAATATTCCTTTTATTATCGTCCCTCTGTAGCTAGAGAATAAACGAGGCAGTAAACAACACACAATTTCAATACGCAATAAAGGCTATTATTTAGACCCTGACGAGCCATAAAATGTTGATTTACCCTCTGAAAAACTAACTAGAAGTTGGTAAATACAAGTTATTAGTGCACTATTCTCTTTAAGGCAATTTTTAAAATAATAATTGTATAGTTTATAGAACATGCAAATTAACCGTTTGCCAGTGAGAACGTCAATACAAGTTTCCGGAATGAAAAGACTTACAAGATGCGGCGATTCATGGTGACTCCAACCTCTGCTAAAGTTCTACTTTCAGGCCATTATTACTCCGCCTCACGCAAACAAAGCTTAACCGAGTCTAGAAAATTACACCAATGGGACAACGCAGCGCGTTCGTGCGCACTNCCGCCTCACGCAAACAAAGCTTAACCGAGTCTAGAAAATTACACCAATGGGACAACGCAGCGCGTTCGTGCGCACCCTGTGTAATAATAGTTTACACGAGAACTATTTCTTACTAGGTATTACCAACGCACCTATCTCCTCTACGCTTTTGTTCATATTCGGTTGAAATTTAATGTTATAATTTAGAGATAAAATACATTTGAAAGTTTAATTGGAAAAAAATGAGATACCTTTTTGTTAACAGAAGTGTGCAGGCTTGTTATACACTATCTATATATTTCGAAAACAATCAAACACGTCATACATGGAAAGATTTTTCAACGGTCTGATTAGAANTCTGCGTAATAATAGTTTACACGAGAACTATTTCTTACTAGGTATTACCAACGCACCTATCTCCTCTACGCTTTTGTTCATATTCGGTTGAAATTTAATGTTATAATTTAGAGATAAAATACAGTTGAAAGTTTAATTGGAAAAAAAATGAGATACCTTTTTGTTAACAGAAGTGTGCAGGCTTGTTATACACTATCTATATATTTCGAAAACAATCAAACACGTCATACATGGAAAGATTTTTCAACGGTCTGATTAGAAAAGTGTGAAGATACTGCGAATTGACAGTTATATAAAGTATTATTTCTTAACTCGTGAGTGAACTTCCAAAGCTTCTCTCATGTCGCTGGTTCACGATTTGTTGAACATTAAAACACCCTGGCTAGTTTCTTATACTTGTTGGGTATCATTCGGTGACTTTTAAGAATTATCGCTGCAGTGTAACAAATAACTAACGCCCACGTGTTAGTGAAGCAACTTTATGAGTTTTCTACCGAATGTGTGTTACTAATAAGTAGAGACCGGAAAAATTCGCTGTTTCATTTCGGGACAAGCTAGAATTCAAAACCTCGTACGTTTGTATTGCTTATTCTATTGGCCCACCCGTTAGTTTACACCTCCTGGACAACTTTGAGCCAATAACAAACACACAATAAAATGCAGACCGAATCACCGTCTTCCGCTAATACAACAAGCAACCAATGGACGGTGATATTTGCATTATTTTACATACGACAATGGAGTATAGCCTACAGGTCATTGAAATCGCGAATTTTTCAGGTCTCTACTAATATGCCTAGAGATCGTATCATTCCACGTTATAATTCAGAACAAAAGTAAACGGCATACAAGTACATGTTAGTCTGATGTGTGTAATTGTACCTCCACTTATACGACACGCCCTGCAGGACTCATAACCAATAGTAAACACTCAGCACTCTGGCAGCTACACTCCGTGTGGCCGGGTGTAGCAGGGGAGTGAGTTCTGTCTGTGGCGGCTGCCAATGAACAAGTGACCTCTGATAGAGTGTGTAGAGGACGGTGCAGTCTAGCCTGGGAACATATTGTAACATGAGATGGCAGGGTCTCTAATATGAAAGTATTTGTTTTAAAGTATATGTAATGAAATGGCAATTGATTTGAATATAAGTATTGAAAAATCGGCAAGATTATTACGTTCCCAGATTTACTGCTGACACTACTGTAAGTGATTTGACCAGAATTTAGTTAAAATATGTACAGTTACCAGCACAATATTTTTTAAAGTTTTTTTTAATAATTTTCTCCACAGAAAAATGTATTACTTTAGCCGTTGCAGTAAACAGTTTTTTTTGGTACTGTAGAACAGTATAAAAAGGACTGCCATATGTCAAAACCGACTCAGACGTGTTTAACTGGGAAATCAAAACGTTTGGGACATAACATACTGAGAAGAGTTATTGAACAGAAGTGAATTGTTGCCTTCCCTTGTGACTGTGACTGTGAATGTGATTGTGACTGTAACTGAGGATAATCAGACCGAGCACCACACTGCTTCAAACCGAGGTACAGTGATACAAGCTTGGCCACTTGATGCAAGCAAAACACTGATTCATATATTTCTCTAACAATTGACAGTGATCATAATAACCTGTTAGATGATGTTTAAGGGCAATACACCCCTGCAGCGTATTGTGGTTGTAATTTAGGTACTTTTTTCAGGTGCGGACAAAAAAACCGCATACACACAGAAGAAAGTTACACACACACACTTCGCTCAGGGAGTCACAAGTGTTACTGGAACAGAGATTCACCCATCAAGACGCGAATCGGTGTTGCAAGGTTAGGAGAACTTGTATTTGATAATGAACAAAGAAACAGAATTATAAGAACTGGTTACAATCCCGTCAGGGTGCATCGTAATATTGTGAGTTCTAATTACGATGTAGCTAAGGACGACAATATTTTTTGTCGGAAAGCTGTGAGCGTTGAAAAGAGTGATATATTGCTGTCTTTTATATTTCTTTTTGGATTGCAAGATATGACCGCTTAACCTGGTAGTGGTCTGTTGGAGTTATGTTTCTTCTGTAAACATCATAATATGCCTAGTCCTTCATTTACGGACAGTTGTTTACCAGCGGAGTGAAGAGATTTAGGTGGCTCTTAAAATCGAGGTCTTGATAAACGACGAGGTGGGTATGGAGCAGCACCGGAATGCAATGGTGAGGGAAACGGGACACCCCCGAGAAAAACCTGTCGACCGGCTTTATCGTTCGGCATGATTCACACGTGTGAAAATTAGCTGTTTACGAAACTGAGGAATATGGTCTCAACAATAAGTGGATTCTCTCATACGTGAAGAACTTCCTTAATTGAACGCTATTTTCTGCTGTATACAGTTCGGATAGTTAATTCAATTTTCTGTGCAACGTTCCATATTTAAACCACGATGAATGTAACGGCCATACGATACTCACATTGCCTGTGAAGTGGTTTAGAACGCCTAGGTGTTAGGCCACTCTCAGAGCATTGCTGCTAAACGTACGGCGGCTAATCAGGAGGCACGGGACGAGCAAAAGGTGCTTCATAGAAGAGAACCTCGCCTCCTGGGAGATAGCAAATTAGGGCCCTTGTCTAACTGCATCTGTTTCCCCGTGTTTGAAGCACAGAAGAGGCGAGCAATGATGACAAGGTACTGATCTCGCTTGCTGGCTCTGCAAGCGCACGACTTTTTGGTGGAGCCTTTTGAGTAAAGTTTTATGCTGGGCCCTATACTAGTTTGACAATTATTCAATTAGTATATTTTAAGATTCATCAGATTGAAATTACCGTTTTACTCTTTATGCTGAAGTACTGTCAAATACATTTTGCGATATGTGAGAGGTTCTAAAAGAAGCGTAACGGCAGAGCGTACATCGTAATTTCATTCTTTTTGTATTCAAACAAATTGTGAACGCATTCAATAGATTCTTACAAAATGAATTTTCCAAACACTAAGCAATCTATTTCTTTCTCTAGTTAGTTGAGAACGTTAACGGGAAGGATGGTCGGTNGCTGGTATGAATACCAGGTTTTTACTCGAAGGAAGTTAACGTAGTATCGTAATTTAATATAACTTAAAAAAAAAATAATAATGCAGTTTTACCAACATGAAGATTCTGCTAAATTTTATCCTTAGGTAGACATAGGTATCTTGATTGACTGCAAATGAGTATACATAAACTATTGTTATTTATATTTATTGAAATTTTGAAATTATCAACTTTTAAGAGTTATAATGTTTATAAAGATGTACGAAAATATAAACAAAAAATAATAATTTGAATTTAAAACGTGGCGAATACTTCTTCCTCCTTCTCCTCTATTAGCACCTTACTTTATGAAGTGTCTGTTGTTTGTACTCACGTGACACAAGACCAGACGAACTCTAAAGCCACTTGTTTTGACTGATATACCTGGAAGTCACAACGGCAGCAATTCTGATGCCATCTGCAGGTGTTAGGTCGTGTTACAGTGCTCTGTGTAACATTTTAGAACAGCATGATTTACGTGTCTTTTTTTTTTTTCGTGGTAAGCAAAAAGGGACACACAGTGGCAAAAAAACACATCGATATGTGCAATTGCATGGGGCATAGATGTAACTTAAGAACGAAAAGTGCGTTGCCAATTTGGAAAGTTTCATCTTGGTGAAAATAGTTTCCAAGTTGGGGAAGGTAGAGGAAGAAGGTCAAGGATGGCTAACACCGATTTAAGGCTCCCGCCTATCTGGAACTTTTTCCGCGTTTGAGACCGAGAAGCACGGGAGCGATAAGGGTGACACTACCAAGCGCATCAAGCGTGTCATCGCTGCTAAGCGCAAGGCTCTGAACTAGCGTGCAGTGTCCTCGTCGCACTGCGTGTACCCATGAGGCTTTCAGCGGTGAGCCTATTATTTCACTTCTGAAAAGTCAGTGGGAAGGTTCATTGCAGGATNGTGTACCCATGAGGCTTTCAGCGGTGAGCCTATTATTTCACTTCTGAAAAGTCAGTGGGAAGGTTCATTGCAGGATCCTTGAGTAATTTTGTATGTATCTGACGCGTATATTTTGAGAAAAAACGACTTAGAAAAAGCCGTTTTTAGCCACTATTATGTACTCTGGAATGGTGTTCGTAATGTGCGTGACGCGTTGAAAGTACTCGCAGTCATACCGCGTTTGCAAACCAGTGGTCTTCTGATTGTCCTGGTAGAACTATGTCGGGCAAGGTAGCTACTTGGATGGGTCACCGCCAAGAATCACCGTCCAGCCATTGTCATATAAACCCCCAGAGAGCCGTCAAGGCATTCAACTCTCACTCACGGCGAAGAGTCCATCGTGGACTCCGCCCAACAACTAATGTTATGATAAGTTACCTCCAAGGAACTTGCCTGACATTTCAACGTTTCCAATACACTGTTAAAATATTTACGATAATCTACATGCAGGTGCAGTGAGAAGGATGGACAGCTTGGCACAGCCTGACATGACAAGAGTATCAGAAATAGCAGGAGGTAAAGGTATGCAACAACCTGTTGGTTCTTCAGGTACACGTCAGCGTCCCCAAAGTCAATAGTCCTAAAATATTTATAGTGCTAGTGACTTTAGGTTCACTGACTATAGGTTCACTAACCTGAGAACTAGTGACTTAAGGGCTAGTGACTTGAGGGCTAGTGACTTGAGGGCTGGGATAAGGACTTGAGGGATGGGCTAAGGACTTGAGGCCTAGTGACTTGAGTGCTAGTGTCTTGAGGGCATGTGACTTGAGGGCTAGTGACTTGAGGTCTAAGGACTGTGATGGCTAGTGACTATGAGACTAGTGACTGTGAGGGCTAGTAACTGGAGGGCTAGTGATGTGAGGGCTGGTGATGTGAGGGCTGGTGATGTGAGGGCT
>NQII01003317.1:9588-22088 GCA_002778355.1 Clitarchus hookeri
AGAGAGACAGAGAGACAGAGAGAGAGAGAGAGAGAGAGAGGAGAGAGATGGCTAACGTGCTTGCAACGTAGTTGTACATGTTTTGCTCTCGCCATCTTAATGTCAGCATGCGTGCAAACAAATTTTCGACCGGTTGCCGTGAATTACAGAAGTTTTGAAAAAGAGATTTAATTGTTTTTGGAAACTCTTGTTTTTTTGCAAAATTTAACAATACTTTAACATGATTTTGCTTCAATTGTCGCCACCTTCGTCTATGTTTGAAATGTATGTATGCATTTCAAAACACCATTTAAGTACAGCAATAGACAGTGAATTTAAACTTTTAGGTAGACATTTTATTCAAGAATTTTACTCTCATGAATAACCACTTTCCTTTTATACTAGTGTCGTTACACTCAATTTAAATATTTTACTGCAAACAGATACCTCACAATCTCTAAAACGTGAAGCCTTTTGTGGGCACATTTGATGAACGTTAATTCTGTATGCATATCAATTAGTAATGTCATTTTGGAATCCGTATTTTTAAATTAAACCTATAAACTTAAGATAAGATTAAGCCTCTATAGATAAAATTAGCATGAAAAGTTTTATTAAAGAAATAACAAATGTAGGTCTATGTAACGCGCATAAAGAGAAGCATATAACCTCAAAATTATAAAGCAATTTTTTACGATAATATTTATATTATATATGACAAAGGACATTTTCGTATTTTAATAACACAGTGCAATAAACATACCTGTCATATAATGTAACCCACAAATATTTTATGAAACACACAAGCATTTTCTTATTGGTAATATTTATTTTAAAGGCGGTGTCCATACAACTGTTACGGATTAGGCCAGTGCAATTACGGCAAGAAAACATTTACTTAACGCTGAAATTATTTTGTGCACAAAACATGTGCTTTTGTCGCAAATTCCCTAAGACTTTTATGATTCTTAACTATGTTTAAGTGAAAAAAACAGTGTGAAACTTGCATAAACTATTCGTAGGTATATTATCACGAGTACATTTCATTGTATTTTTACTTGGTGGAACTATGGAACACTTGATGTTAGATGAGACGGCAAATATATTAAAATCCTTCAAAACAAAATATAATAAAAATTCCAAATACACACGTTACCAGCTAAGGTATTGGTATGTAAACAAAGTCCAACAGGTCTATTGACGTCACAGACATGTCAACATGGCGGTGTCAGTTTTTCCCATATAAAATAGTTTTTTATTTTAAAAAAAAATTTTCTCAAGTTACACACATAAGTAAAGAAAGGACCACAGCGTGAGTCTTAAAATGTATCATACTATCACAAGGTAGCCAGAAAAAGTAGGAAATTTTTTTATTTTTTATTGCAGTAATACATATAATTTGATGCAAGTTTTGTGAAATTTGCCAAGCCACACAGTTTTAAAGCACTTTACACTAACTTTTGCCAAGGAATACTGCTTTGCTCATGAACAAAAAAACCCTTTTGTTTGTAAAATTTAAACTAGCCTGCACTGATAAGATTATAACTTCAAAATACTAATACCACAATCCCTACGCAATGGCAATGTATTTCATGAAGTTTCATTCACACATTTTATGCGTGACTGCGTAATTATTTTTTNCAATACCACAATCCCTACGCAATGGCAATGTATTTCATGAAGTTTCATTCACACATTTTATGCGTGACTACGTAATTATTTTTTTTAGACTGCGCATCACATGTGAAGTCACGTTGTACTGAAGACAGGGTGGTGCCAAGAGATGTAAACGAAGATACAGCCTGCCTATAAACCCGGCAGGAATCCTAAGAGACGTNGAAGACAGGGTGGTGCCAAGAGATGTAAACGAAGATACAGCCTGCCTATAAACCCGGCAGGAATCCTAAGAGACGTAAGAAATGAAAGAAGACAGATAAGTACTCAACATAATTAGCTCGAGCATGCATGCATACTAATTACAAAAGAGAGGAGAGGAGAAAAAGAGACAAAGAGAGATACCAGACAGTAAAATAATAGTGTTGCCCCTAAGGAAGCACTAGATACCAGCCTGCCTTACAAGGAAAACTAACCCCAGCCTTTAACAATCACTGGACATGCATGCTAGGCTGTGTCTGCGAGAAGAGGGGGGTGACCGAAGCCTCCCCAGCAAACACCCCGGCCAAACGTATATATGGTCGCGCAACCCTGAGGAACTACAGTTCATTCCGGCAGCTCGTCTCAAAACACCTTGTGCTGAAGCTCTCCGCCTACCCTCCCCTTGAGGAGCCACCAATTGTGAAGTAATCTGTCACCTTCCAGCAACCTGCATAGAATTCCAACAGTTATACTCACCGACACCAGCGCAAAGTCTGCAAGTCCCTCTACCACTGATGCCAACCTACAAAGAACATAAGTTAACACAGCCAAATGGTATCAGAGTCCCTTCAGGACCTACAGGTGCCTTCGGTTCGAGACACTAGTATTCTTTTATTGAACAGCCAAGTTATTTGCTCTTAATCTGACAACAACTTCTGTAGGTTCTCAAGCAATTTTTAAGTTTAGGAGATAGTACGGGCCACCGGGTTTATTCTCACGGGAATAAATCCATTACAATCTAACCTCTGTGCATGGTTTCTAGGGTGAACTCTGTAACCTCCCAAACCCTTTTAATGGGTTACCCTTCAAGGGAGCGGCAGGCGACAGCTGTATTAAGAATCTTTTCCNTGTAACCTCCCAAACCCTTTTAATGGGTTACCCTTCAAGGGAGCGGCAGGCGACAGCTGTATTAAGAATCTTTTCCGAACACAGAGTAGGACCAGGGGCCATCCGATATCAGAGGATAGCGCATGCATCTAACAGACACGCACATTCATAGGCTACCTACACTACAGAAGAGATACATTAAAGTACCGGATGCATAGTACGGTAGAGAGCCCCCTACTAGAAACTTCAACATAACGAAGTAGTGAGATCACCCAAGTCTGTTAACCCACTCCATTCTCCATGTATAAATCCACCGGACGGAGTTGCAAGCCTGATTAAGCGTGACCGAACCACCTCTGGGCACTGATTAGCTAGGGAATAGTCTCCTGCCCCATCCTTTAGGACATGAACCGTACAACCTACCCGCCCATGCANGTAACCTCCCAAACCCTTTTAATGGGTTACCCTTCAAGGGAGCGGCAGGCGACAGCTGTATTAAGAATCTTTTCCAAACACAGTAGGACCAGGGGCCATCCGATATCAGAGGATAGCGCATGCATCTAACAGACACGCACATTCATAGGCTACCTACACTACAGAAGAGATACATTAAAGTACCGGATGCCTAGTACGGTAGAGAGCCCCCTACTAGAAACTTCAACATAACGAAGTAGTGAGATCACCCAAGTCTGTTAACCCACTCCATTCTCCATGTATAAATCCACCGGATGGAGTTGCAAGCCTGATTAAGCGTGACCGAACCACCTTCGGGCACTGATTAGCTAGGGAATAGTCTCCTGCCCCATCCTTTAGGACATGAACCGTACAACCTACCCGCCCATGCAATTCACCCACAGAAGGGGTACACAGCGGGGTGACTGCAAGGCTGCAGCCTCAGCTGGTCAATCTCTGGGCAACCACTGTGAACCAGCATTAGCATTCACTACTTCCCAAAAGTAAGCACAAACTACTTTACAGCTGACTAGGTCTCACCTCACAGTCTACCCCACTGGACTCTCTGGTCCATTCATCCAGATCCCAGGAGAAGCACATCCTATAGTAATACGCTAAAGACTGGGTCTGCCCGTATCTTTGTGATCACCATGACGTGCCTTACGAACCAGCACCTCGTCTCCAGCTGCCAGAACCAGCACACCTCCAACTCAGCCACCCAAGCCCAGCAAACAGAATGACCACAACTGGAGATTCCCTACAGACTGTCAGCCAACCCCGATAACCAGTCAACCCCAAGTGAGAACCACAAAGGTGAGCTTTAAACTGCATACACCCCCAACCATCAAGAGGCTTCACCTAACTCAGTCAGACTGTGCCAAGTAGATGGCCTACCCGTCCAATCTTACCCAAGGGGCCAATTAAAGCTAAGCGCCAGTTGCTCCAAACTCCACCACACTAAGTGTAGAGCTTCACTCAACATTGAGTGTCGCTGACCTTACACCCACTGAAACCTTGTTCCCGTAACACCGTGCAACGCCACCGCATAGCCATCACACATCACATTTAATGTTAAATTACCTACCTTTAAGGTTAGTCATGGACACTAGTACTTACTGTTTGATGTCGGCTCATACAAATTAAATCATTTGGACAAACGTTATAACACTTAACATTATTCCCACACTAAAGGAATATTTCATGTACAGTAATAAGACCTTTGTGGCATTGTTTCAAAACTAGCAACTTACATGTTGAGGTATCAATCTTAAATTGGGATTTGTGTAAATACTAAATAGCACACACATTCATTAAAGTTTTCAGAATTGCAACACATATATGAAATATAACAAAAAAACTCTTCCAAAGTTCTTTCGAGTTTACTCAAGGTTAAAAATTTATACAGACTTAAATTGCATGAAGCAACACATTTTCATGTCGGCATACTATGTGAAATTTCAACAATAGCTGGGACAAGGCTAAATCTAAATACTGCAGAAAGCAATAAACACTGCCAGTTTACTCCGCACATACAAAACAATTTTTTATTACTTAACTGAATGCTTTATTTTAAGAGTCACAAACTGGCATTTGAAATCATGGTCATGAACTGCTGTTTTGTTGATGCAAGCGTGGGCAGAAAAAAACCAAAACAAAACACTGAACCAGCTAACTAACATTGCATCAGTCAGGTGATGGGAAAGAATTAGAAAGTTGAAATTATAGCAAATTTTATTCTTATTTACATATAACAGAAAGAAACTGAATTGTTGGTGACAACAATTCTTAACTTTAAGACTAATAAAATGTTAAAACCTGCAACTACTTCTCTTAGTTCGCTGCNCTTAACTTTAAGACTAATAAAATGTTAAAACCTGCAACTACTTCTCTTAGTTCGCTGCCAACTTAACAGAGTATTGCAGTTATTACTTACATTAAAATATATGCAATTACGAGCTCTAATTTTTTTCAAAGAGTGCTCACTTTACCATGAACCACCTTTAGCATGTATACATTATTAAAATATTACCACAAGCTGTTGANTTTCAAAGAGTGCTCACTTTACCATGAACCACCTTTAGCATGTATACATTATTAAAATATTACCACAAGCTGTTGACGAGCAAGGTAAACATTGTGTATTGGTCCAGATATATTGACATAGCTTTTCTTCAGAGCTGGTATGTTTGGATCCCCAGCATCTGAAAACAGGATCTGCACACCAGTGCGAGCCATTATGTTCTTCAGGTTTATGCTGTGTTGACCAAGCACAATGCTGTGATGTTGCGGGGAAATTTCTAACGACATCTGCACAGACACTTGGCTCTGAAAAACAATTTCCAAAGTCTTTGCAATACCAAGACCAAGTATTTGTTTTACATTAAATGATCATGTACCAAAATACTGAAGAAGGGGGCAACTTAATGTGGACTCCAAACCACTTTAACAGAGACTAAGCTCAAATAGTTAAGCCAGAGGTTGAGCAACCAAAAACAAAGTCCATTCTCTCCATGTGAGCATGATGTTTGAGCATGACCATGAAGAACCATAATGAAAGTTTAATGCTGTATGTAAGTTTGCAACTAAACATTTCTGAAGGTGGGGTTTCTAATAATTTTAATGCACACACATTAATTACATCCATTTGTAAATAAGCTAATGATTTTTCTGTTAGGAACTTTGCGGTGTAACTGACGGTGACTAATAAAAACTCTACAAAATACACGTGGTGCAGTAATTTTCAAGATTTTACTGTTACCAACAAAATGTTACAAAATTACTTTCAAAAAAATTTAAAACTTTCCACTTTAACAGAAAAATTAAATGCAGTAAAATCCTGGCTTAAAAGTTGTATGGTGGTTAACTCAAACTTATACCACCCCCCAGTAAAAAAAATTTTAAGAGCATAAAATTTAATAAAACAGTTGCATTCTTGTTATTCTGTTGAGTTCTCTTTTATTTAACTTACTCCAACCTCACTTAAAATAATTAANTAAAACAGTTGCATTCTTGTTATTCTGTTGAGTTCTCTTTTATTTAACTTACTCCAACCTCACTTAAAATAATTAGAATGCAAAACTTCAGTAGTTTATGCATTGCATTTAAAAAATGTATTTAAAAAACATTCCACATCTAAATTTTTTTTATCAACCACACATTATTCAAACACAAAGAAACAAAATAAAAATGTTAAATTGATCTACTTAATAACCTTTCCACCACAGATCCATGCCAGCAAAATCAACCAGCATGGTTCACTCCCCCACTTCTAAACTCTGTCTTAAATCATGTGAGCATGGCTTATTGGTTACATCACCAAAAACCATGGTTTCTAGCCACAATAATATAGTATCAGGCATGCTGAGTTCCATACTACTACTGTATGTACTATGGGAATGACATGCTATCTCTGTCAAGAGATTTTCATATAACTCTTACCACTTACCAGGCCCTAGCCACCCTTGGCAACCATAAATGCAACTACACCTATGCCTTTCAACATAAGGTTACCTATAGTAAGGATAACTATTGCTTTCTTATTTACTTCACAATGGGAGAGACAAATCACTACTCCCACCATTTGGTCCTCAATAGCTCCTCAGAATAACCGGGGTGGTGGAAAATGATAACTCTGAACAAAAGGCTGTAATATTGTGTGCATACAGCTGGCACATTCTACCAGCATCACCATGCCATTGCTGTCTCTTGCACCTGCTCTTCTCTTGCCACACAATGTTACAATGGGCAGGTATAGCCGTGAAGTGTACCTTACAGTAGCTGCTGGGTGCCACAACAACGGAATGCCAGGTGAATAGCCATTGTCCATACACACAGTATCGCACTTGCTTGTGGACAGATTCCATTTGGCAACAATACGTAATAACCAGTTTGCAAAACAATATTTCAATTAACGTACTCAACTATTTAACTTAGTGATATTAGACTCAACATCTTAGATTTGTCCAACTACCGAGCATTTTACTACAAATTCTACAGAGTGAATAATCTTTTTTCATTACATGTATTGTATGCTTGAATGATTAAGTGCAAACTTATTGAAAACCTCCGTAAGGAAAATTGACTAATCATAGGGCCTAAAAATGTTTGCGAACAGCGAAATAATATAAAAATTTCAACTGTTTTAAATTGTGCCCAGGTGTTTGAAAGTTTAAGATTTCTATGCATTTGATAAACTTGACAAAGTGCAAATACTGCTATGTAAACATTGAGTGGACACGAAAATACACCTGCATAAACACTGCCATAACATATGCAGTGATTTTGTAATAGTGGGGTAACACAAAAAATAAAACTGCATTAGAAGCAAGCGCAAGTAATTTTCAGACTGTCACAAAAACAGAGAGGTTTCTACCACTTCCCTTTAGAAAAGCTCTACATCTCTATGATTAGAAACATTTTTAGTATATAAGGAGTATTTTCATTTCATCTGTAACCAAATCTTTACTAGTATTTTTAAGTTTGGGTTATGTATTTGTGAGTAGTATTTAACAGTGAACACGCTTCTTGCTAGTGTTTGCTGTTATTTTAATTTTTCCTCAGTTTTATTTTATTTTCCTTTATCAATAAGCACATGGTACTTTATTTTATATGTGGAGGGAAACTGCATTATACAAAAATACTGAGGGAGTCAAGTACCCAAAATACACTAGGTATATAAATAAAAACTGCACGACTGTCTAAGGTTGAGATGTGGCGATTCTGTGGAATGTAACCACTGAGTAAAAGGGAAAGGGTGTTTTAGTGTTTCTACAAATGAACAAAAGCTATATGTAGAAAGTGTAAAAATACTGGAAAAACAAACACTTTAGTATTCTTGGGCAGTGTAAGTTACATGACAGTTTTACTCCATTTATAAAATCATACTTATTTTTAATTTTTTTTTTTTTTTGTTTTCACTGAAATGTGCACTGAATAAAATTAATGACTAATGATTTCCATTTAGTTTGATTTATTGAAATTATTCAGAAACAAAAAATTCATGTTATAATACAGCACACATTTTCTCTACAGAATTAATTTTATTAAATAAAGATTTTTTTGATGAAATTTTAGTGACTTAAGCTCATTTTATGTACTATAAATGTGGAGCCCTAATTATATGTGAATATCCTTGTGCTGTAATGCTTATGTTGTCACTAATTTATATACAGCTTTTGTCAATAAAACTCTTTCTCTACCCAATTAGATTACCATAATTTACTCAATTTTAAGCGGAACATTTTTTTTAAAACAAGAGTGCAGCTTAGAATCTAGTTTAGTTGTTACGGCCAGGCCATTTATGGTATGTATCTTAATAAATTAAAATATTCATTTTCCAATTCTTAAAATAAAGTAGACAAGTTTTAAAAAAATTCTGCAAAGGTTTGGAATAAAATGAAGTAAGGTGTAGGCCTACATACTACATGAAAATGGTTATAGAAATTCCTCAATCAGTTAACGTTATAGCTCAAAAATTTAATTACAGTTGCAATATTCTTTGAACAATGCAGTCAACTTGAGCGACTGGAGAGAAGCACGCAATGCAATTGTTTGCTTACAAAAGCATAATGCTATCTTCTGGCAAAGTGAAATATATTTGTTTGATGGAAAACCATTCTATTGAAGGCAAAATTAAACTTCCTACAGAAATTAAATTTCCTAATGAAGTAGTGGTTCAACCTGTAGCCTCACGCATATATATGCCAATAATTTTTTCCCAGGATTTCCCCCAAAAAACTAGGTGCCGCTTACAAAGTAAATACGGTACTAATTTTTATAATCCTTAACCTGCCACTGGTGACGTCAATTTGACTTTGATAGTTAGTGACGCCAGCCTCGCACAGTGATTTTCGAGCTAAGAATTCTCCAAAAATAACTGTCTCTGTACTTTTAGTGAATTTAGTTTAAAAAATACAAGTTTTCCTTTTATAATAAAACAAATATTTCATAAATCAAAGCACGTTTATTATTAACTATGTTATTGCACTTAGGACACTAAAAATAGCAATGTTTTTCACATACTGTTCCTAAAATTAAACAAAAACAACAATCATAAGTTTTTCTATCTAAATTAGTCTTAGGTGGTGAGAAGACACTAGGAACTTCTAAATAAAAAACAAATCAGCATCCTATTTAAAAAAAACAGAAAATATCCTTTGAAAATCAGAATTCCTGAACAGCCAAACAATTTCTGCAAGTAGGCACTACATGCTCAAGACGCAAATATATTTTGCATTTGTGGCAACTATACTTTGTTTTTCAATTTTTTTGCCATCCGCACTCAAAGCACCGACCATGTCTTGAAGGAGCAGCCGTCGCAGGTTCTTCATCAATATTCAAAATCCCTGAAAGCCTAAGTCTCAATGATTGAGGCAAGTTCAACTGTGTCTNACCATGTCTTGAAGGAGCAGCCGTCGCAGGTTCTTCATCAATATTCAAAATCCCTGAAAGCCTAAGTCTCAATGATCGAGGCAAGTTCAACTGTGTGTCGTTCTCTTATACGAGGTTCAATTAGTTTCATGACAGAGTTCTCAACCGAAGTGACGCCGTTGAAGTTGAGTTTTCATTATTAGCTGTATGTATCACCTGACTGTCTATGGTACTGACATTTAGCGTAGCGTAAAAGACTACCATAGGCCAGCGCCTTGTTCCTCTGGCACAATTGTAATTCGCACAAACTATCTACGACAGACTCCGCCCTTGGTGTCATTGTAGCTTAAAATTATGTCAGGTTTTTGAGTGTCGGCATAGACTGTCATTGTGCATAGTGCTTATCAGTAGGACATTCTTTTTTTCTTTTGAAACATGTGAAACCACAACAATATCGCGAAAACCAAACATACTTAACTTCACATCTCGACCACGTAATACATTGAAGTCAGGGGGGATTTCCTTCTTGTTCTTCCTGATTGTTCGAATAGTTGTTAGTCCTTTCTGAAGCAATATTTCAGCTAACGGTACGCTGGTGTACCAATTATCTCTTGTGACATTGCGCCCAGTATTGAAAATGGGCTCGCATAATCTTTGTACAACAGCCAGGCCAGAGTTATGAAGATTATATGGACTTTCATAGGGCTGTTTTCCTGGGTAAATTTCCATACTAAATGTGTAAAACATTTTAGCATCACGGAGAGCTTTGATCTTGATATCGTAAAGATTCGGTTTATTTGGAATATACTGCCTGAATGAGCATCTTCCAAGAATAACTTCCAGTTTTTCATCTACAGTCACAAAAGCAGATAAGGTGTAATTATCCCTGCAATTTTGGACAAATTTTTCAAATATTTCTCGGGCATGGAAAATTTTGTCCTGCTCTTTTTTCTGTTGCCTCTTAGTACAATCATCGAATCTCAAATGGCGTAGGAGGAATTGAAATTTTTGGGCAGACAAAAAGTTAAAAAATTTCTACCGAACCACCATTAGTTCGTAACAGCTAGTCAACATTTAGGTGATTAGATTTTTTCACTTTAGCTAACAGTAACAAACCAATCAAGCATTGTATATCTTTGACATCAGTCTGTCTGACATACATGTCTAACGGAGTCTATGTATTGANAACAAACCAATCAAGCATTGTATATCTTTGACATCAGTCTGTCTGACATACATGTCTAACGGAGTCTATGTATTGATTGGTATACTTAACAATAACAATTATGGTGTCATCAAAGAAGTATCTCCAAATTACAAATGGGTCCCTTTCGCCTGAGATTGCCCGTTTAGGTCCTGGTAACGGAGTTGAAATTTTGAAACTTCTAGTATGGACAGATTGGCGATGANGCCTGAGATTGCCCGTTTAGGTCCTGGTAACGGAGTTGAAATTTTGAAACTTCTAGTATGGACAGATTGGCGATGAGGTACTTTACTCCATTTCGTAGATTTGTCCTTTCCCAAATAAAATGAGTTACCTGAAGTAGATTCTCGGTCACTCAAATTCTCTTCACGTTTTGTATTTTGTATTTGATAGTCTAGTAAGAGATTTTGCGATTTGCCATCACTCACAGTTTCACTATCCGATGATGATTGTGATATATAGTCATCAGGTGCTAAAGTCTCTTGTAAAGGGCTTCAAGACGACTGTTCACTTTTGTAACGCATTCTGAAACAAGGTTTCCAATTTTAATCAAAAACTTGTGGTATTTTTTTGTAATAAGGCGATAAAATTATACAAAATAGCTACCGATCACAAAATTATACAAACGCACAAAGAAAATAACAGCAAACGGCAAGTAATAAAGTACATAAACTAGTCAAAATGTGAAAAATGAATAATCAAACAATGATCATTTGACTTGCGTAGTTGGTGACGCCGGTCTCGCGCACCGGGTTGGCGCCAAAACTGAAATGTGCGCCCGCGTCACTGCCACGTGTCAGACTGTCTGTTGGGGACGTGCAATAAGGCAGCTACTCTTAATCACAACACAAATCAACAGCAGGTGGAATAGATATTCAATGTTTTCTAACTACCCGGTCTCACAGACATACATGTCACCACTTGCGGGTTAAGGTATACATTAAGTAATCATTCGAAGAGTTAAGTAAGATCACATATTTTTGTATGCAAACTGGTAAAGATAAGTCAAGTTACTAAACACCTTTTCATTTCAAAACCATTCCTTTATTTTTTGACATTACCAAATTTATTTAAGCATTTGTCATGGCATAAAAGGTTTTCCATTCCTTGACAATAGGAAGTGACATCCTGCTCATTAAGCCATTTCACCACTGTCGTCACTGGAAAATCATCTACCCCATAGATGTTCTTGGTCTTGCCAAACAGACCAAAGTCCGAAGGTGCTAAGTCCAGGCTGTACAGTGGATGGGTAACACAATGCCAATGCCAAGTGAGCAATAGGACTTGTGCAGGTGGCATGAGGCCTTGCATTATCTATAACACTTGTCATGCAAGAAGACGGCCAGCTGCTGCCGCCTGCAACCTGCTTTGCATCTCGGCGCATGCGCTTAACCCTTCGGCCCTCTGCCACAGAGGGGGAATAATACCGTCCAGCTTCGGCCATCCTCTGCCATTTCCGCCACTTCTCCACTGCCTCTCTCCATGACCCCGTGCTTGCCTTGTGCTCTGGATATATGTAGAGGCTGCAGACTAGAGTTTGAGGCAGGCTGACTCACGCGGCACAGTTGCAGACTGTCACTACCCGGCTGCATACAGACTATCTACCATCTAGCCAGCACCAGTTTTAGATTGTCATGCAGCCCACAGCCACCCTCTTACAGCTAGTCACGAGTCAGAGAACCNATCTAGCCAGCACCAGTTTTAGATTGTCATGCAGCCCACAGCCACCCTCTTACAGCTAGTCACGAGTCAGAGAACCGACTATTTTATGAGCAACATTAAAGTGGTTGCC
>NQII01003317.1:24588-65694 GCA_002778355.1 Clitarchus hookeri
AGTTTAGTGGCTACATGTTTTGTGAGACATGTGGTGCTATGCTGCAAAACAATATTTTTGACTTTTATGCTTGGGGCGCATATAACGTGTTATGAAATGAACCAAAATATACCAAAAGTGTCTCAGTGTTTCAGCAAGGTAGTGTTGTAGCTGCTCTGCAAGTTTTCCTTGCGTACACCACTCCATTTGTCCACTTGAAAATCAGGTTTATCCTCAACACAATCCACCAAAAATTCTAAGTAAATGTAATGGTAGGCCTAGTTGGTTCTGCAAGCTACATTTGATATTCAAGGTTAAAATGTGCCAATAACACTCAGTAAAACAAGTTGGTGCTAAACAAAATATTACAAATTTATTTTAAGTATTTATTACAATGAATAATTCATTTTGTGGTACTTTGAATTTGGAAATGACCTTTAGGACAATGCTATAGATTTTAGACAAACATAGTCCACCAACTCTTTCCACTGCAGAACAGAGATTCTTTCACTGCACATAGACTGTCCTAAAGAGTAGAAAAATAGAATTTTATTATTCTTGTTTGCTCTGAAGTGTACAAAAATTCTCAACTTTGATGAAATTGGCATGTGTTAAATTTCATAACATACAGCAATAATTCTANTCTGAAGTGTACAAAAATTCTCAACTTTGATGAAATTGGCATGTGTTAAATTTCATAACATACAGCAATAATTCTATGTGCGCAATGTTTTTATGTAATGCACGAGTAATTTATACTTACATTAATACATGTGTTAACAATACCTTTAATGATATACGTACTTATTGTCCATTGTTGTGACACAATCACAGCTGTGTTTATAAACAGTAATGACTTAACACTAAAACATGTTATTGGACAATAACACCATGGCGTTACCAACTCCTGAGAGAAATGAAAAAACTAAGCTACAGGATAACCAACATGTGCAAATAGTACACTTCTCGGGCATAGTAGACAAGAAGCTTTATGTATGACTTGCCCACTATGATGCGCAGAACGGTAATCAATTTTTTGAAGTGGCGCCATAACGAGGCCGTTGTACAAAAGACTTATCGTAGATAAGACGTCTTTCATGAAGAGAAACACAATCGAGCTGTGGGTGTATTCCTGGAAGAGGGATGAAGCAGCTCGGCAGAGGGGTAAGTCAACCAGCTCGACCAGTGGAAGCAGAAACCTACACTACGAGCTACCTACTTTGGCCCGTCCCTCGTGCCATCTCTCCACTGCTGCCCTCGCCACCTAAGAAACCAGTCACTTATAACCAACCCTCTGCCATGATGCTTAGAGCTCCCAGCAAGCTACACACCTTCCCGAGTTCAAATCTGGCCAACTCCAACTAGCATTCCTCCCTGTGCCCAGCAGGCTATAATCGAATTGCCAAAGGCAACCAGTTTCATTCCCAGAAACGTCAAGTGGACGACGCCTGCTTCCCAGCCGTCTGGAGGGGGGAAAGGCTGATGCCATCCAAAGCAGGAAACCCCCGTTAGGTGGGGCATCAAGCTGTTTGGGGACCCACCTGGTGCACATTTTCTGGTAGCCCAAATGTTCATGGACGTCTTGCACAATGCCATATGGAAGATTTAAGTAGATGCACCACAGACGTAGCCCCACAAGGAGAACGTTAAGCCGTACATACCACAGATGCCCACTGCTTCAATGCCAGAAATGCACCCAAGTTAACTGCCGCTGCCTGCTAGTCTGCATCTCGCATACGTGCTGATCACGGATAGAAATCTCAGCCCAGCCCTCTGCCACGCCACCTTCAGCCATCTTTGCAGCTCTTCTCTGCTAAAGAAAGGGGTAATNGAAATCTCAGCCCAGCCCTCTGCCACGCCACCTTCAGCCATCTTTGCAGCTCTTCTCTGCTAAAGAAAGGGGTAATTTTCCACATGGGCAATACACCATGAAGGAGATCACTGTGTTCCAGGGAGGCTGCCTAGGTTTTCATTTAATTGTAGGACTCCCCTTATTTGTTACTTTNCTAGGTTTTCATTTAATTGTAGGACTCCCCTTATTTGTTACTTTAGGTTGTGCTCATTCCTGCAGATGACCCATCTATATGCCTCACCATTGGACTGGGCATGGAAAAGCAGCAAAACCGGCTTTGGCATTGTTTGGGAACTTGGTGGATATTGCACTTGGGACTGACATGGTATATATTTGGAAGACGAAAGCTTCTGCATACCAGAGGGGAACTGCAGCCGGAATTCCAGGTCAGACTGTTAGTCAGATAACTTCTTCCATTTACTGTGGCATGTACCACAAGCTGTCTCCCCTTTCCCCTAATAAGCCAATGGTAAGTGTACACTTGACGCCCGATGGGAAAGTGTTACATCACCAGGAGCTAAACACCACGTGCTCAGCAGCAACAGCCTTCATGCAGAGCAGGGTGCTCTTATGTCCCAACACTATGCATTGCTCCTCCTTGCACTCAAGAGGGAATTCATTGAACTATGCAGCCTGCAAACCCCTACCCCACACAAAATCCCTTTCACTTCCCAACTGTCAGAGGGACGAAGAGACACCTGTCACCAGTAAGCTCCCATCCATAGGTGAGGAGTCCTACACCATCTGTTTTGGCATTACTTTATCCTCCCGCGTAATTTTTTCAACGCAATTTACTACTGTTATCTGACTTTTGACAACCACTCTGCTCTTGATCTTGGTCTTTCACATTCGTTCGACCCTCTGCAAATTCATGGCACCATTTCCGTACTTTGACAGACATCACTTTCTCTCTATATGCAGACACAAGCCTCCTGTGAATGTTGACAGGTTCCACATTTTCTGCCCCAGCTACTGCACAACTCCTCTCGTGACCACTTATTTAGTACAGTCTCCATTCGAGCTACAATTCTTTGTTTCCAAATAAAATATGAAAACTTATTTTGACATATCCTCCTTACTATCAATTATATACCCTAATTTGCCTCCCAGCCACCATGTTCACCAATTACCAACCACCAAACAGATTGCAGTCAGCGTGTCATCACATGCCACCTGGCTCAGCCAGCAAAACATTATAGTTCAGCAGCAAATAGCCAGTGACGTAGAGTCATTAAACGCTGATACACCTGGCATCCCCTCTTTAAAAATTAAACCACTTAAAATTTAAAACTTGCATTTTAAGCACTTTTAATTCTGTGAGCTATAATGTAAAAGTCTACTCAGGCATTTAGTACTGGCTGCCAGCCGGGGAGTTTCTCTCCCTTCCCTTCTTGTCTCTTCAGTCCTGGCGTAAGCTAACTTGGCTGGGCGTTTGGGTTTAGGTGCCTTCGGGAAGTGGGGTAGAGGGAAATGTGTGCAAACTATAGCCTTTCTTCGCTCTGTTCTAAGGCGCACAATGCTAGCATACAGGGAGGTTTCGGTGGCCGACTATATCCTCTTTTGTTGTCCCATTGTAAATCTCTTGCTTCTCTCGTCAGGGTTGTTAAAGGAACTGGTTTTCAGGTAAAATATCTTGGTGCTTTTCTCACCCACGTCCCATCTTTCAGTTGAAAATGACCATGTTACGAAGCGTTGTTCATCGATTGCGAGTTCACTCTTCTGGTAAAAATGAATTCCAAATTTTATACGATAACAAATGTAAACTTGAGAGATTTATTGAATATAACTATTTCACAGTTATATTTTGAAGAATGAGGTTTGTTGAAAGGTAAATGTCCAACGCCAAAACTTTTAATCAAAGAATAAACCAAAAGTCTGACACTCACTGTGTGTTGTGTACATGATTTTAAATTCCAAGTTGTGTAATATTGAAAACTCCTGTGATGCACAATTTACTGGAGCTAAACATGTATGGTGTTATTACAGTTATATCCAGTATTTTATACCAATTAGAATAATTTCAACCAAATAAAAATAGAACAAGAAATTCATGAAAATATTTTGTATTTCTCACCAGCCTGCAAGGGCAGAAAAGAAATTTAGGTAGATTTCGCATAACTCTCGTTAGAACAAGTTTCAAATAAATAAACCCTCTAATATTTTGAAACACAAGAGAAGAAAATGAATAATGCTGAACTTCATTCAAGATTAATTACTTTTAGGTTAAATATTTCAGTTAATATTTGCAAACTGTGGTTAAAAAAAAATCATGGCCAAAAGAAATTTTAAATTTCAACACATATTTATTTTATGACTTGAAGGTAAAGTTTGTGTAGATCAATGATTAATGGTAGTTCATTACCTGCTATATTACAGGGCTTCTGGGAGGGCAACAACATTTGAGAAGTGATAAGTGCACCTTCCAATTTGTTCAAATTTGTTCAAATTTCTAAACTTTCATACATCAATATTTAAGAAAATAATTTATAAAAGCTGCAGGATTAGACATTTCCTATTTTAGACTCGACGATAGCTTCCATTTGAACAAGCACTCCAAAAATAAATTTTATTAATTCTACCTAAATCAGTAATTAAAGATTTTTCAAAATTCATTCTTTCCTACAACAGCTTATAAAAATACTTTTGCAGCAGCTTGGGTGCTAACTTCAAAAAAAAATTATGATGGGCGGTCCTAAATTAAATAAATTAAGTTAACAATCGCACTAATGTTGTCCTAAATGGTTACCAAGCTGCTCCTCGTACATCACATTACCCAAAAAACACATCATGAACAAAGATTAGCTATNTGTCCTAAATGGTTACCAAGCTGCTCCTCGTACATCACATTACCCAAAAAACACATCATGAACAAAGATTAGCTATCTTGATATAGAAACAGAGTTAAAATTTCCTATCATACATTTTAATGTGCCGCCAAGACCCACACACACTAATACAAACCTCTTAGCATCTCTATATAGGGGTAATGGTTGCCTAACTTCAAAGAAAACAATTACATTATGGACACCTAGTATACTATAAATTTAAGAATAAAGATTCCTTGAAACCTAACTAAACAAATAAATAAATAAATACAAACATGCACTGTAAATAAACATTAATGACAAGGTGGGTAAGATTCAAAATGTAAACAAATACATGATCTATAATAACCATTACAGCGAGTTTCAAATGTCATGATATGAATGGATGCCTTGGTTGGGTGGCTCTGCATCAAAGAACAAAATGTTTTGTTGTGTGTGATGTTAACTGTTTTATGTTTTGTATTGTAATGTTAGCAAACCTGTTAACTTTGGTATTGTGTTTTTGTTCTCCGAGAGTATATAGTAGTTAAGGTTTTGTTCAGTTGCGTTTTAATAAAGAAGAGATTAGAAAGCAGTGGCAATTATTAATTACAAACAGAGTAGAGAAAGATTATCAAACGTGTGATTGTGTGTAGAATGATTAAGGATTCAGAATGGCGTATTGAAGATATTTCTAATCTGGTTAACTTTATTAAGAAGTTAATTAAACACCAGTCATATAAACTTCATTTACGTAACAGTGAGTCATTTAATTTGTTAAGGAAAACCTGCATAGACCACATGCTTTCAGAAGCTGCACATCTTCAAGCTTTAAAACATAATGAGCAGGTTTCTGCAAATAGGCAAGTCTTGCGGTGTATTATTCAGGCCATTATGTTTTTATGCAGGCAAGAGTTACGTCTCTGTGGTCACAGGGAGGACGAAGGTGCTAGTAACCGGGGCAATTATTTAGGCCTATTAGATCTACTTGCGCAAAATGGATCTGTAATACGAGATCACTTACAATCCTCAAACGTTTTCAAAGTAACGTCACCAGATATTCACAATGAATTGATATGTTGTTACTTTTGTTCTCAATGAATATCAAAGCAGAAACGCATGACTGTTCTTTCTTTTCAGTTCAAGCAGACAAAACATTAGACGCGTCTTTCAGATTTGCTGCTTTCTTTGACGTTTCGAAACCAAAAACTGCTGCAGGTTTGTCAAACTATACGCTGGATTTTTGGAAAAGTGAGGTGTTTAAGGAACGGTACTCATCAGATGTGCGACTGAGTTTTGTGATGGCAGGAAAACATGGGGATGTTCAAAAACTAGTAAAGATGTTTTTGCCAGTGTGCACTATTTATTCACAGACTAAGATTCTCAGCGGAATTACTATAAAATTCATTGTTCACTGGGACTACTGAGGTACATGGATGATCAACATTTGTTTTTCTTCTGTGTATCTACGAAGCATGCTTTACTTTCGTTGACCCGTCTTTAAGTTACTTCAGTCATTGTCTGCCAATATAATTCCGTGCCACAATGAAACTAACTTTTTCATTAAAAATATACAGAATTTACATAGTGACCATTTTGTTATGTGCATGGAAAAAGTGTGCAGCTAATTGGAAATGTAACTTACAGTGGCACCAAAATAAAAAGTTTGCACGCACTGACTTATGAAATCTTAAGACTGCCTATTTGCTGAGATGAAATCGAGATCAGACGATTTTCCGCAACTTCAGATTGCAGAACTATAAATGAAAAAAAAATTTCACTGTATAAAATAAAATTCTCTAAAGGTCTCAGTTCGTGAAACAAAATCAGTTTAACAGTGGCAAGCTCCAAAACGAACTGTATAGTATTTATACAGACTAGGTAAAATACGTAACCCCTCATAACCTCCTGAAATATTTAATTTCAAGTGGTTTAGATTCTGTATATGATGAACGAAACTACTAACGCTTAGTTCTCACACTNCTAAACTTTCATACATCAATATTTAAGAAAATAATTTATAAAAGCTGCAGGATTAGACATTTCCTATTTTAGACTTGACGATAGCTTCCAGTTGAACAAGCACTCCAAAAATAAATTTTATTAATTCTACCTAAATCAGTAATTAAAGATTTTTCAAAATTCATTCTTTCCTACAACAGCTTATAAAAACACTTTTGCAGCAGCTTGGGTGCTAACTTCAAAAAAAAATTATGATGGGCGGTCCTAAATTAAATTAATTAAGTTAACAATCGCACTAATACTGTCCTAAATGGTTACCAAGCTGCTCCTCGTACATCACATTACCCAAAAAACACATCATGAACAAAGATTAGCTATCTTGATATAGAAACAGAGTTAAAATTTCCTATCATACATTTTAATGTGCCGCCAAGACCCACACACACTAATACAAACCTCTTAGCATCTCTATATAGGGGTAATGGTTGCCTAACTTCAAAGAAAACAATTACATTATGGACACCTAGTATACTATAAATTTAAGAATAAAGATTCCTTGAAACCTAACTAAACAAATAAATAAATACAAACATGCACTGTAAATAAACATTAATGACAAGGTGGGTAAGATTCAAAATGTAAACAAATANAAATAAATACAAACATGCACTGTAAATAAACATTAATGACAAGGTGGGTAAGATTCAAAATGTAAACAAATACATTATCTATAATAACCATTACAGCGAGTTTCAAATGTCATGATCTGAATGGATGCCTTGGTTGGGTGGCTCTGCATCAAAGAACAAAATGTTTTGTTGTGTGTGATGTTAATTGTTTTATGTTTTGTATTGTAATGTTGGNGTTAATTGTTTTATGTTTTGTATTGTAATGTTAGCAAACCTGTTAACTTTGGTATTGTGTTTTTGTTCTCCGAGAGTATTTAGTAGTTAAGGTTTTGTTCAGTTGCGTTTTAATAAAGAAGAGATTAGAAAGCAGTGGCAATTATTAATTACAAACAGAGCAGAGAAAGATTATCAAACGTGTGATTGTGTGTAGAATGATTAAGGATTCAGAATGGCGTATTGAAGATATTTCTAATCTGGTTAACTTTATTAAGAAGTTAATTAAACACCAGTCATCTAAACTTCATTTACGTAACAGTGAGTCATTTAATTTGTTAAGGAAAACCTGCATAGACCACATGCTTTCAGAAGCTGCACATCTTAAAGCTTTAAAACATAATGAGCAGGTTTCTGCAAATAGGCAAGTCTTGCGGTGTATTATTCAGGCCATTATGTTTTTATGCAGGCAAGAGTTACATCTCTGTGGTCACAGGGAGGACGAAGGTGCTAGTAACCGGGGCAATTATTTAGACCTATTAGATCTACTTGCACAAAATGGATCGGTAATAAGAGATCACTCACAATCCTCAAACGTTTTCAAAGTAACGTCACCAGATATTCACAATGAATTGATATGTTGTTACTTTTGTTCTCAATGAATATCAAAGCAGAAACGCATGACTGTTCTTTCCTTTCAGTTCAAGCAGACAAAACATTAGACGTGTCTTTCAGATTTGCTGCTTTCTTTGACGTTTCAAAACCAAAAACTACTGCAGGTTTGTCAAACTATACGCTGGATTTTTGGAAAAGTGAGGTGTTTAAGGAACGGTACTCATCAGATGTACGACTGAGTTTTGTGATGGCAGGAAAACATGGGGATGTTCAAAAACTAGTAAAGATGTTTTTGACAGTGTGCACTATTTATTCGCAGACTAAGATTCTCAGCGGAATTACTATAAAATTCATTGTTCACTGGGACTACTGAGGTACATGGATGATCAACATTTGTTTTTCTTCTGTGTATCTACGAAGCATGCTTTACTTTCGTTGACCCGTCTTTAAGTTTCTTCAGTCATTGTCTGCCAATATAATTCCGTGCCACAATGAAACTAACTTTTTCATTAAAAATATACAGAATTTACATAGTGACCATTTTGTTATGTGCATGGAAAAAGTGTGCAGCTAATTGGAAATGTAACTTACAGTGGCACCAAAATAAAAAGTTTGCACGCACTGACTTATGAAATCTTAGACTGCCTATTTGCTGAGATGAAATCGAGATCAGACGATTTTCCGCAACTTCAGATTGCAGAACTATAAATGAAAAAAAAATTTCACTGTATAAAATAAAATTCTCTAAAGGTCTCAGTTCGTGAAACAAAATCAGTTTAATAGTGGCAAGCTCCAAAACTAACTGTATAGTATTTATACAGACTAGGTAAAATACGTAACCCCTCATAACTTCCTGAAATATTTAATTTCAAGTGGTTTAGATTCTGTATATGATGAACGAAACTACTAACGCTTAGTTCTCACACTNTCCTGAAATATTTAATTTCAAGTGGTTTAGATTCTGTATATGATGAACGAAACTACTAACGCTTAGTTCTCACACTGCCTGCCACAACTGAAAGAAGCATGAGCACGCTTAAGCACTTAAAAATGTTTCTCACAAACTCCATGACAAACAATCTGCTGTTGTGCTTAAGCTCTTTGGCGATAAAGAAACAGTTTCTGGGGCAACTCATCTGATCCTGCATTCTTTAGAGGGTCAAAGACGTGTTCACAGAGAGAAAAATAGGCTGCTGGAATTATTGTACAAAGTTACCTAGGTGAGTTTTATATATATCATATAACAGTTGATCTTTAATATTTTTTGAGTTAATACTTCTACAATATGTATTGCATATTAAAATAGATTTTGATTTTGTTCGTTTATCAAATTTTGTGGCACATTGAAAAAATTTATTACTAATAAAACAAAGAAGTTCTATAAATTATGTCAATGTTATAATTCAAAATGAGTACAGTGATTTTTTTAACAGCATAACATTACTATAAAAATTATAAACATGTTAAAACGTACACACTAAACTAGCATATTGAGCAGTTATTCAGGTACATTAGCATTCAACTAACTTAAAAAAGAAGTATAAACATTGATAACTAATTTCTCCTGTGGAAATTAAAATATGCATTGTTTTTTAGCAAAAAAATCAGCAATATGATTACTCATTTTGAAGATCCTTGTAAGAGATCCATGCAACCAAGGTCGCAAGCCTTGTGTAGATAACCCGATGATGTGTTAATGTAAAAGTGTATGTATGTGGTTTTGTATAGTCTTAACTAGTAAACAAAGTGTTAGTCTTGCACAATGGTAACAAACAAAATATGCTAATTTTGACTAAATTTTCCCAGGGGAGAAACTCCCAGACCCCTGTTTAATTATTCGTTTTTTCTGTGTAAAACTTTTAAGGATATTGAGTGTTCCCATTACAAAATATCACGCTACACCACTGCAAAGAGCNTTGTAAGAGATTCATGCAACCAAGGTCGCAAGCCTTGTGTAGATAACCCGATGATGTGTTAATGTAAAAGTGTATATATGTGGTTTTGTATAGTCTTAACTAGTAAACAAAGTGTTAGTCTTGCACAATGGTAACAAACAAAATATGCTAATTTTGACTAAATTTTCCCAGGGGAGAAACTCCCAGACCCCTGTTTAATTATTTGTTTTTTCTGTGTAAAACTTTTAAGGATATTGAGTGTTCCCATTACAAAATATCACGCTACACCACTGCAAAAAGCATTTCTCCACTAATATACAACAGCTTTACAAGTTCAAAAACATGTAGCCTATGTTATGTTCTGGCAACATTAAGTGCAGTGTTTAGCTGTATTAGCGAGCATTAAGTCTTTGGCATCCCTTAAAGTGGAACACACATTTTTACTACCTTCCTCTCTCGGAGACTGCACATAAATAGAAGAATAATGGTAAGTAATAGGTAGTCTGACAGCCACCAGTGAAATTTTGCACTTACAGCAAGGTTCTCGCACAGGTAGTTTACCAACAGCAGGGTGGCATCCTTCACCTTGTCCACCTCCCACTCGCAGCCTTTCACCACCACCAAGGTGGAATGCAGTTTGGGTCGGGTGCGGAACATCACCTGTACATTGTACATCTCCTGGATGTGCTTCAGGTCTGGAGAGTTCACATCCGGAAGAGAGTTAGCTGCCGTTACGACCGGCAGCTCGAAGCTGAAGATAAGCGGCATCAATGCCTGCCCACAGTTTCACAGAGAATATTTTAACATGTTTAAGCAAGACCTCAGACAAGTACATATTTGTTCCAGACACAACTAATAACATAACATGACATAACATGACATAACATGACATAACATAAATAATNAACATGACATAACATGACATAACATGACATAACATAAATAATCTAGAAGGTTAAAAGGAGTATAATTTCGCCCAGTTATTGTCCTACTTTATTAACAGAGCGGAGGAAAGGCTGAAGGCAGACTGGGATGGGTTACCTGGCAATTGGTTTGCTGTAGGAGCCATAGATGCCTTCTTATCGGCCCACTTATCCCCTCCTCATCAGATGAATGGCATTAGGTTAGGTCCTATGGGTCGTCTCAGCAAGCAAGGGGCAGGTGACTAAATTCTCTAGCCAAGAGTACCCAGATGCGATAACATCACCCATCAGGCCTGGTGCTCCGACCGGCAAATTGCACGCGGTGGATGGAGTGGGTCAATCGACACTGGGGGTCCAATTGCTTCCTCGTGGAGTGTACCTAGTAGGGGGTCTACCATACGTGTGCACCAGTATGGGGGGCCGGCGAATCATGTGGTGTTTTGCAATGTACAAACTACCCAGTAAAGGGAACCTGCAGTTCTATCCTAGTATCGGCAATGGTTTGGCAAGACCCGGTCACCTGCTGCTCCCTAGGGGACTGAGTTTACAGCGAGGTTGAGAGGTACAAATCACCCTTGGAACTGGAATGCAGTGTGTCAACTTGAACATATTTATTCTTGGGAGAATAAACACTGATCTGTACTCACTCCTAGGCTTTCGTAGTTACCAAGCAACTGGCAGAAGTTACGTTACGAACAGGTGAAGGGAACCTGTTAGAGCAAGAGCAAACCTAGAGCAACTAATAAAGTAGTTGTGAGAACAACTCAAACCTTACTGTCGCCTAGTGTGGTCCTGATAGGACAGGGTGTAACACTCCCAAGTAGAGTGCATGTCTTGGGGATTGAAGCAAGCTTCACTGGTAGATCAGTTGTAGCAGAGGGCCCTAGCACGGCAGTGGTAGGTCGATCTGCTGAGTTGCCCAGGCAGAGGAAGCAAATGCGATGACAACTCAACGTCAACTGGTGTTCTCGGGGCTCGTCTGGCCCTAAATACAGACTGGTGTCTTCCTTAGGCTTCTTTTGTGAATCTTTGGCTGGCTGGCTCCTCTCCGAGTGGGCGGCGTCCTCCCACGTTGCACTCTTGGCAAGGGTTGTAAGCAGGGTAGCTCGCATTACAGTTAGTATCACAGCACTCTCTTAGAGGCAGACTGGTTCACTTCAGGTGGCACGGCAGGGGCACATGACTGGCATGCGTATTTTATTGCTACTGGCAATGGTGAGTAGTATTCATCTCAGGTGTAACAGTACAGGTTCATCCCCCGGTGAGGGTGTCCTGGCTTCCCTCAGGCTGAGCCGAAGTCTTAGATGCTTACATAGTGCATTGCCAGCTATGCATCATACTTCAGCAGTATAGGTAATTTTCCCCTTCAGGCCCACTTCCCAGCTTTACCTGCTAGCTGACATTGAATTCCCACCATTTTCACCACCATCCCTTCAGCCTCGGGCAAAGCGTATTCTAATCAGCTTTTCAGGCCAATAGCTATACACAAGGGAATATCACTCTTCCTCAGTCAGGGCATCCGGTTAGCAGTGCTAGTGCCACTTCTCTTGGGTGCTCCTGTGGAGAAAATCGGAGTGACTCCTTCCAATGGATTGTTGTCTGATCACCAGGCATCAGCACTAGACAAAGACATTTGCTTTCCAGAAGGCCCTCTCTGTCGTTACTACAATTAGCCACTTTTGCATAAAAAACCTTTTGTGTCTAAAACTGAGCTCATACCTTCCAACATGCCCCATCATCAAGCTGGGAGGAGAAAGGCGGAGAAAGTTGTTATTGCCTAGACTTGGGGCAAACTGAGAGCTATGGAACCAGCTCCCATCATACAGGTGTTAACCCTGTCCTTGTATTTGGCAGGTTTCATGGCCAACAATGGAACAAGAGATTTTGGTTATTCACCATCAATTTAAACAGCCACTGGTGACATTGCAACCCTAGTAAGAGTTTCTACTCACTCCATGGCCATGCATGGAATCCCAACCTGGCACCCAGAGATCTCAAGTGAAACTACAAAACCTAAAAAAAATCACTTTAAGCCATTTATTTGTTAAAAGCAGTTTATTGCATTTCCATGCAGACATCACCCAATATAATATTTATGTGCATACTCACCCTGACCCTCTGTCTCGCCTGCTCAACACCCTCCACCTCGCCTGAGATTGAGACTTGGTTGCTCTTCTCCATGGCGTTGTTGCGGTTCGAATCTGGGAAGTGGATGTGGCACTTAGTTTCCTCCATCACCTTCTTGATTGTCAGCCCCCCCTTACCTATTATGTGAGAATGGTCTGTATAACTTACGTCCATTTTCATTGTCACTCGGGCTGCCTGCACACATTTCACACATCTATTACTCACCCAATTATTTTGAAATTACAATCAGCAGTAAAACTTTTCAGATATTAGTATAGTAGAGTGGGAATNCTATTACTCACCCAATTATTTTGAAATTACAATCAGCAGTAAAACTTTTCAGATATTAGTATAGTAGAGTGGGAATAAAACTCTCCAATCCTAAATATACAAAATAATTACAATTTTAAAAATAATTGAAAATTTATTTGAATTAACTATAGCAATTTTTTTAAAGTATTATACGTTATTGTACTCAGGTTACCATAAACTGTAAAATATGAACACATTCTTTTCAGCTCTTTGTACATTTAAGTTAGTAAAAATTGGATGCTTTCCACTAAATTGTAACATGAACTCAGATGACCATGATATGAGCGCTACATGTTCATGTCAGGATGGTCTTCAGCGTGAGGCTATCAATGGTAGTTAGTGGAGCCCAAACCTCAAGAAATCATGGTGTTATTATCTATGCGATTCTCTGTGTATACTACTTTCCCTTTTGACTATCTCTGTACCATGGTGTCCACAGGTAATCTGCAACAACTTCCTATTTGGCACGTTTGATAATGTTGTGAATCGTGAGTTTAACTTTATTGTAGTCTTGTTAAATGTCTTCATGTTCCGCTGTCGCTCTTGCAGTGACTGGAAAACTCCTTTTAAGAAGATGCTAAGCTCCACCCAATCTCTTTAGTAAAACATGGAGCTGAGCTACGAAAAACTCAACACAACTGAGAAATACACCTACTTTTCCTCAGATAATGCCAACTTTATTGGAAGCATACCGATAGGTGTCGCAAATATGACCAAAGAGATGTTTACCATTTTTTAATTTTAAATGTTTAAATATATTATTGCAGATTATATTTGCAAGTCACATTTCATTATGTCCATAATACTTTCCCTTTACTGCTGATAATTTTGTTATTCATATTCATTTAACCACTTACCGAAGATGCAAGTCCTTGTGATTCTATGGACCATTCAAATGTATCAAGAATTCTACACAAATGAAATTAGGATTATGCAAATTGTTTTACCTGGAACTTAAGTAAAGTAAGTTATTTACATTCATTATTAAAGATTTAGTGCAAATGCCAGTACCAGACCCTGACNCCTGGAACTTAAGTAAAGTAAGTTATTTACATTCATTATTAAAGATTTAGTGCAAATGCCAGTACCAGACCCTGACAACACCCAACCTGTACTATGCACAATGGTTTTGTGATGGTTTGTTATTGCCTTCCTCATTATGAAATACTCAACAAAACTCAGAAAGGAAATTTAAATAACTTGCCTGAATAGTTCCTGGCCAAACTGGAAAAACAACCTAGAAATTGGCTACATATCAAACACCTCAACATCTCAAAACTAGAGAATAAACTGTTCGATATTTACATTAAAACCTAGAAAAAGTTTTTAATATTTACTACTTCCTTTTACACACATGAAAATGACTGACTAATTTTTATGCAATGCTTTGAGAAATGCACGTAACATTGCATCCTCCATAGAACAAGGTTTGAAAATTACCCACAAACTACTCGCATTGCAGTTAGTCAAAATTGAACCTGTGAATTCTTGAATGAAAGTCAGACATTAAAAAAGAACTGAGCAACAAAGATACTAAGTAAATATTCTTGAAATATTTGTAAGTATTAATAAGCTATAAAACCCAATAACAGCTATCACTTCTTTTATTACAGTTATGCAAACTTGGGGAATGCAGTGGAACAAGCCACCATGCTTTGAAAGGGACTGCCCCACTGACTCGCCAAATTTAAAAGGTCCAGTTTACCCAAGAAACAAAAACTATCTTAAAAGAATAAAACCAACCAAATTACACAAGTACCAGCTGTGTCATGGTTCTTTATTTACTGAACATACAGTAAATTGCAGGTCTGGACTGTCTACAACAGCATTTCCTGCATTTTGTGTCACAACACCCTATTATGAAGAACTGCATAATAAGTTGTATAGGTGGAAGGCAAGCAATCTCACAATTTCAAACTTTTGTAGCTGTTTTTTTGTAGAAGCAATCACCTGGGAGTGTTAAATAAATGTAACCTACATTTTGCTAGTAAAAATCTGAAAATTCAAATACATCACTAAAACATTTATATCACCCCAAGGTTTCTAAATTTTGTAATTAACAGCACCCTCTTTTTTCTGAATGAAAAGGAAATGGGAAGGTAATATTACCCATCCAATTTTTAGCTTTTATCCCTCCATTCCAACAAAACACTTAAGAAATCTGCTGCTTCTTATAGTAGTTTCTGTAATAATGAAATAAAGCATGGGGAAATCTATCTCAATTTTGAAGCATGCATACATTACCTCCCTGAATTTGTCATTCTGTCTTATGCCTAATTTTGCATACAAAATCATTTCAGTGTTTTGATCAGAAGTTGAGGATTTTGCTTTTTAGACATTTTATCATTACTCTAATTTCTGACAACTAAAACAAAAACATTCTTTCCCCCCACTTCTGTTAATTTTACTGGCACAGACAGCATATTCAAGGAGATACAGTGCCTCCAAATTTACTCTTTATGTAGCCATGCAACAAAGATTTCTTCATTTCTCTACCAATTATCAAATTTCAAGGAACTGGTTATGGACTTTTCTAAGGTTTTATAAAATGTTTGCTAGTAGGCTGCTCCTACACTAATGACAAAGCTGAATGAGTTGTGATTTATCTGGGTGATCTCCTATTACTTAGGAATGCTCCTGCTTGAAATATAATGAAATAATTCTATGTTTAACCACAAGACTAATTTAAACTGTTGCTATTAGGAAGTGCTTTGAGGCAAAAAAATGCAAAAGGACTTTCTGTTAATATTTTTACAACGTAAGATTACTAGCACTCAATGGTTATTTCCACCTCACTGGCTGTAGATCTGTAAGGAATAATAATTTCTATGTCCAGGAAACTTTACATGCTTGTTTTCCTCCAATTTCATTAAATGCATTGATAACATTTCCTTCCAGTATCCCAGCAAAAGATCCCTTTAACAGTGTGCTCCTCTTACACATGCACACAAATGTGCACATATTTGAGGCGACAAAAGTCATGGGATACCTCCTAATATCATGTCTGACCTTTTGCCCGGCGAAGTGCAGCAACTCGACGTGGCATAAACTCAACATGTCGTTGGAAGTCCCCGGCAGAAATATTAAGCCATGCTGCCTCTATAGATGTCCATAATTGTGAAAGTGTTGCCGGTGCAGGAGTTTGTGCACAAACTGACTTCTCGATTATGTCCCATAAATGTTCGATGGGATTCATTTTGGGCGATCTTGGTGGCCAAATCATTCGCTGGAATTTTCCAGAATGTTCTTCAAACCAATCGCGAACAGTTGTGGCCCAGTGACATTGTGCATTGTCATCCATAAAAATTCCATTGTGGTTTGGGTACATGAAGTCCATAAATAGCTGCAAGTGGTCTCCAAGTAACTGAACATAACCCTTTCCAGTCAATGATCAGTTCAGTTGGACCCAGTCCATTCCATGTAAAAACAGCCCATACCATTATGGAGCCCCCGCCAGCTTGCGCAGTTCCTTGTTGACAACTTGGGTCCATGGATTCNCAACCTGTACTATGCACAATGGTTTTGTGATGGTTTGTTATTGCCTTCCTCATTATGAAATACTCAACAAAACTCAGAAAGGAAATTTAAATAACTTTCCTGAATAGTTCCTGGCCAAACTGGAAAAACAACCTAGAAATTGGCTACATATCAAACACCTCAACATCTCAAAACTAGAGAATAAACTGTTCGATATTTACATTAAAACCTAGAAAAAGTTTTTAATATTTACTACTTCCTTTTACACACATGAAAATGACTGACTAATTTTTATGCAATGCTTTGAGAAATGCACGTAACATTGCATCCTCCATAGAACAAGGTTTGAAAATTACCCACAAACTACTCGCATTGCAGTTAGTCAAAATTGAACCTGTGAATTCTTGAATGAAAGTCAGACATTAAAAAAGAACTGAGCAACAAAGATACTAAGTAAATATTCTTGAAATATTTGTAAGTATTAATAAGCTATAAAACCCAATAACAGCTATCACTTCNAAAGATACTAAGTAAATATTCTTGAAATATTTGTAAGTATTAATAAGCTATAAAACCCAATAACAGCTATCACTTCTTTTATTACAGTTATGCAAACTTGGGGAATGCAGTGGAACAAGCCACCAACCATGCTTTGAAAGGGACTGCCCCACTGACTCGCCAAATTTAAAAGGTCCAGTTTACCCAAGAAACAAAAACTATCTTAAAAGAATAAAACCAACCAAATTACACAAGTACCAGCTGTGTCATGGTTCTTTATTTACTGAACATACAGTAAATTGCAGGTCTGGACTGTCTACAACAGCATTTCCTGCATTTTGTGTCACAACACCCTATTATGAAGAACTGCATAATAAGTTGTATAGGTGGAAGGCAAGCAATCTCACAATTTCAAACTTTTGTAGCTGTTTTTTTGTAGAAGCAATCACCTGGGAGTGTTAAATAAATGTAACCTACATTTTGCTAGTAAAAATCTGAAAATTCAAATACATCACTAAAACATTTATATCACCCCAAGGTTTCTAAATTTTGTAATTAACAGCACCCTCTTTTTTCTGAATGAAAAGGAAATGGGAAGGTAATATTACCCATCCAATTTTTAGCTTTTATCCCTCCATTCCAACAAAACACTTAAGAAATCTGCTGCTTCTTATAGTAGTTTCTGTAATAATGAAATAAAGCATGGGGAAATCTATCTCAATTTTGAAGCATGCATACATTACCTCCCTGAATTTGTCATTCTGTCTTATGCCTAATTTTGCATACAAAATCATTTCAGTGTTTTGATCAGAAGTTGAGGATTTTGCTTTTTAGACATTTTATCATTACTCTAATTTCTGACAACTAAAACAAAAACATTCTTTCCCCCCACTTCTGTTAATTTTACTGGCACAGACAGCATATTCAAGGAGATAAAGTGCCTCCAAATTTACTCTTTATGTAGCCATGCAACAAAGATTTCTTCATTTCTCTACCAATTATCAAATTTCAAGGAACTGGTTATGGACTTTTCTAAGGTTTTATAAAATGTTTGCTAGTAGGCTGCTCCTACACTAATGACAAAGCTGAATGAGTTGTGATTTATCTGGGTGATCTATTACTTAGGAATGCTCCTGCTTGAAATATAGTGAAATAATTCTATGTTTAACCACAAGACTAATTTAAACTGTTGCTATTAGGAAGTGCTTTGAGGCAAAAAAATGCAAAAGGACTTTCTGTTAATATTTTTACAACGTAAGATTACTAGCACTCAATGGTTATTTCCACCTCACTGGCTGTAGATCTGTAAGGAATAATATTTTCTATGTCCAGGAAACTTAACATTCTTGTTTTCCTCCAATTTCATTAAATGCATTGATAACATTTCCTTCCAGTATCCCAGCAAAAGATCCCTTTAACAGTGTGCTCCTCTTACACATGCACACAAATGTGCACATATTTGAGGCGACAAAAGTCATGGGATACCTCCTAATATCATGTCTGACCTTTTGCCCGGCGAAGTGCAGCAACTCGACGTGGCATGAACTCAACATGTCGTTGGAAGTCCCCGGCAGAAATATTGAGCCATGCTGCCTCTATAGATGTCCATAATTGTGAAAGTGTTGCCGGTGCAGGAGTTTGTGCACGAACTGACTTCTCGATTATGTCCCATAAATGTTTGATGGGATTCATTTCGGGCGATCTTGGTGGCCAAATCATTCGCTGGAATTTTCCAGAATGTTCTTTAAACCAATCGCGAACAGTTGTGGCCCAGTGACATTGTGCATTGTCATCCATAAAAATTCCATTGTGGTTTGGGTACATGAAGTCCATAAATAGCTCCAAGTGGTCTCCAAGTAACTGAACATAACCCTTTCCAGTCAATGATCAGTTCAGTTGGACCCAGTCCATTCCATGTAAAAACAGCCCATACCATTATGGAGCCCCCACCAGCTTGCGCAGTTCCTTGTTGACAACTTGGGTCCATGGATTCGTGGGGTCTGCGCCACACTCGAACCCTACCATCAGCTCTTATCAACTGAAATCGGGACTCATCTGGCCAAGCCACGGTTTTCCAGTCGTCTAGGGTCCAACCGATATGGTCACGAGACCAGGAAAGGCGCTGCAGGCAATGTCGTGCTGTTAGTAAAGGCACTCGAGTGTCTTCTGCTGGAATAGCCCAGTACAGCCAAAGTTCGCGGCATTGTCCTNGTGGGGTCTGCGCCACACTCGAACCCTACCATCAGCTCTTACCAACTGAAATCGGGACTCATCTGGCCAAGCCACGGTTTTCCAGTCGTCTAGGGTCCAACCGATATGGTCACGAGACCAGGAAAGGCGCTGCAGGCGATGTCGTGCTGTTAGTAAAGGCACTCGAGTGTCTTCTGCTGGAATAGCCCAGTACAGCCAAAGTTCGCGGCATTGTCCTAACCGACACGTCCGTCGTACGTCCCACATTGATTCCTGCGGTTATTTCACGCAGTGTTGCTTGTCTGTTAACACTGATCATTCTGCGCATACGTCGTTGGTCTCCGTCATTAAGTGCAGGCGGTCGGCCACTGCGTTGTCCATGGTAGGAGGTTATACCTGAAATTAGGTATTCTCGGCACACTCTTAACACTGTGGATCTCGGAATGTTGAATTCCCTAACCATTCCCAAAATGGAATGTCCCATGCGTCTAGCTCCAACTACCATTCTGCATTCAAAGTCTTAATTCCAGTCGTGCGGCCATAATCACATCAGAAACCTTTTCACATGAATCACTTGACTACAAATGAAAGCCCAACCAATGCACTGCCCATTTATATATTTTGTACGCGATACAACTACCATCTGTATATTTGCATATTGCTATCCCATGACTTTTGTCACCTCTGTGTACAATCTAACACACAGGGATAACAGAAGTCCAGGACTATTCCACAATAACAAATATTGAACATAATATGTAAAAAATGCAGACACAGTAAAATATATGTTCATCTAATTGATGTAATCTACATTCGTAAGTTACATAATCTATCAGCATACATGATTCAGGGTGATGATCACAGTTCAAGTAGAAACATTTCTGACCAAATCCAAAGTATATTGCTGAGTTATTGCTGTGTAGATAATTCTGTACGTGAAAACAAAAGCAAGAATATATACCACTCCCTCAACACAGCAATGCTTAGGTAAAAATACTTACCCGTGTGTCCAGCGTGCTCACCACTCTCTCTTTGGCAAGTCTGACATCGTCGGGTCGACCTGCGATCCTGACGTATGGGTCTAAAACACAACAAAACATTTTTGGACACACATGATATTGTAATTTCATATTCCTCCAAGACAATTGATTCTGAACTTTCACTTCTGTATTTAAACTGTGGTGCATTAATGCAGTCACAAATATTAAGGTGCTGGCAGTTACTTCTCTGTAGCAAATTAACCCTACAAGAAATAGTATATGCAAACTACCTCCCTGCGAGCATTTTTCACATGCTGAACCCCTTAACCCAACAAACAGAATAAGCAACAAGTGTCCGGCCATGCAATCAGCACACTGGCCTCCCACCTATGTGGCCTTGGTTCAGTCTCAGCCAACATAAGTCCAGGTTTTCACGTGTGGCAAATGTGAAGTGTGTGATGGCCAGAGGGTTTTCTTGAGGCACACCTGTTTCTCTCACTACTGCTTCCTGCCAGTTCATAGTAGGGTCTAACTTCATGTCTATTTCAGGGGTGACTCGCCTACAGGCCCCACTCCAAGAACTGACCTCTTCCTCTCCAAGCAATCAGTTCCCAATCCCTTAAATGAAGTATAAATGGCTCATTAACACTTAATATTTAAGTGTCCTGCAANAGAACTGACTTCTTCCTCTCCAAGCAATCAGTTCCCAATCCCTTAAATGAAGTATAAATGGCTCATTAACACTTAAATATTAAGTGTCCTGCGACCAAAATAAGGTACAAAAATCTTTGAGTTATGCATTATGAAATACAGTGATATTACTACCCTAGAGTAGTGAGACCTTAAACTCAGATATACTGCATTTCATGTATGTACACTAAAGACAATGTGACCAATTTATACACTATGTACAAAGTAAATGCTCTCATTTGTAAAGTATTGTGTCAGATGATGAATTGTTGTGGGATGTATGTTATGTTGACGATATACATTATGAAAGAAAATAGTACTTAGTAATGAAGGATGTAACTCCAAATTATGTTTTTAAAGTACTGTACAATTTTTTTGCTTTTATCGAATTTGTTAAAAAACAAGTTTTGCAATTATGGCGGAGCATACGGACGGTTACATTCAGTGAAACTTTTCCAGCTCTGAACGCCATTGTGCAGACAATCTTTTTTCAGTCACATTTATGAGAGTACCTTACTGTTTTTATCGGAATATCTTATCAGCAGTTAAAAAATGTTGTATTTAATTTCATTAAGCATAGATTGTTATAGGAGTGCCTATGCTATTTTCTCGAGTGAAATTTAATATTATTGACTCATGTATCGCTTTGTCCGCCCTTTTCGGTACCTTTGTGTGTTATGAATCGCCAATTTTTATTTTCGTTCAACAGTTTATTAGTTTCAGGAAACTTGTGGAGTGTTGTATTTACTGAATAATTCTGCAACCTATTTTGTATCAGTGGCAGACAAACTTGTCAAAGGACTTGTTGGAGGAACTAATTTTGTATTTGGCGGTATAAACCGCGAGCCAAATCTGATTGGTTAATGTCTAGAGCCCTCAGCCAATAATAAAACATTCTCTGTTAGCAATTTTTTATCTCGTGTGTGTTGTTGTGGTTAAAGTTTGTTAAACAAAACTTACATTTCTCGATCTGCTGCGTGTTCTTTGTGTTAATAATTAAACAGGTTATGGGCCCAGATGCACCAGTGACTCGCACAAGTAAAAGTAAAACATNAAGAGATGGCAAAGTTGTTTTTGAGGACAGTAAAGTCGAAATTTATCAGGGTAAAGAAGTTGTTCACACTGGAACCAAAAAAGCTAGGACTCTTTGAAGTAAAATTGGGTTCTCAGCAAGAAGCCCTGAATGCCTCAAACAATAATAATGCTATGTGGCATAGAACGCTCGAACACTTGGGACCAAAATACCTCGAGAAACTTTTGAAACTCTCACATGGTGTAAAACTGACAGATGCTGACCTAAAACCACTTGAATCTTGTGAAGTCTGCCTCAAGGCTAAAGCTTGCCGCAAACCCTTCGGTTTCAATCGTGCATGTGCAACGAAATCTCTAATGATACTTCACACAGATGTAGTAGGACCCCTGGAGACACCTACTTGGGACAACTACCGATACTTTGCGTCAGTCATGACTGGTCACATTTCTCAGCAACGTTTCTCCTGAGGAGCAAAGATGAAGTAAAACAAATATTGTAAAATTGCATCACAAAAATTGAAAACAAATGGTCCTCAAAAGTTGAAAAAATACACCTTGACAATGGTGGAGAGTATGTTTCAAAGGATTTCAAGGAGTATTGTGATGAAAAGGGTATCGAGTTAGATTATACTCTGCCGTATACACCTCAGCTCAATTCTCATGCTGAGAGACTTGGCAGGACTTTAATGGACAAAACCAGAGCATTACTTTTCGATTCTGGAATGGAAAAAGACATGTGGGGAGAAGCCCTTCTCACTGCAACATACTTACAAAACCGCAGCCCTACAAAAGCCATAAAACTAACACCTGCGGAACTTTGGTTCAATAAAAAACCTGACTTGTCTCGCCTCCAAATCTTTGGATCAGTTGNAATGGACAAAACCAGAGCATTACTTTTCAATTCTGGAATGGAAAAAGACGTGGGGAGAAGCCCGTCTCACAGCAACATACTTACAAAACAGCAGCCCTACAAAAGCCATAAAACTAACACCTGCGGAACTTTGGTTCAATAAAAAACCTGACTTGTCTCGCCTCCAAATCTTTGGATCAGTTGCGTATTCCAAGGTACTCTCTCGCACTAAGAAACTGGATCCGAAAGTGAAGAAATACATTCATGTGGGCTACACCAGCAACGCCTACAGATTGTGGAATCCGGAAAAACAACAAATCATTGCATCCAGAGATGTCTACTTCACTAACCAAGACGTAAAACAACCTGAAGAAATAAAAAAAACCGTGAATCTTGACTTTGATGAAGATGAAGACATCAGCTCCGCAAAAGACTATTCTCTCTCAGACAAAGACGACGACGAGGAGTATGAGGACGAAATCTCTCAAAAAGAAGAGGAAACCGAAGTCACAACTGATACTCCAAATACATCAGATGCATCGTCAGTTCAAGAGACCCAAAGGAGATCGAAGAGGACTAAGAAATTGCCAGACAAATTGAGCGATTATCACCTAAATCTGGACTCTTTAGAAGAACTCCAAGAAAGCGCTCTCTTGTCATACAAAGAAGCTGTCTCGTGCAAAGAANTCTCCAAGAAAGCGCTCTCTTGTCGTACAAAGAAGCTGTCTCGTGCAAAGAAAAAATATTTTTGGCTTGAAGCTATTGAGGATGAGAAACAGTCCTTTGCAAAAAACGACACCTGGACTATCGTCGACCGGAAAGCTGCCGAAAAACAGAAAATTCTGACTAGCAGATGGGTTTTTCGTATAAAAGACGACGGCAAATACAAAGCCCGACTGGTCGCAAGGGGTTGTGNAAGCTGCCGAAAAACAGAAAATTCTGACTAGCAGATGGGTTTTTCGTATAAAAGACTGCAAATACAAAGCCCGACTGGTCGCAAGGGGTTGTGAGCAAACACTTGGCTACAATGAAGAGACCTACAGTCCTGTTGTAAGCAGTGATGCTTTGCAACTCATTCAAGCTTTGATCGCTCGAGAAAACCATCATATCACAAAAATCGACATAAAATCAGCATTCCTATACGGAAAAATTCTAAATCTTGTATACATGGAGATACCAGAAGGCTGGCAAAAACTTAAAAATAAAATTTGCAGACTGGAAAAAACCCTCTACGGACTCCGTGAAGTTCCGCTAAGGTGGAACAAACGTTTCTCTGAATTTCTCATGAAAAGTGGACTAAAAGCTCTCAAAAATGAACCTTGCATTTTCAAAAACGCAGATTCAACCTTGCTTCTTGCCATCCACGTAGATGATGGAATTATCGCTTCTGACAGTGAAGATAAAATAACACAACTACTCGCTCAGCTGACTAAAGAATTCGAGATGACTGCTGTGAAAAATCCTGTAACTTTCCTTGGACTAGAAGTCACACATGAAAAAAACGGTCTAAAAATTTCACAAGCCGAGCATGGCAAGCAAGTGCTCAAGAAGTACAGAATGGAAAGTGCTAAACCCGCAACCACACCATTCGTCAAGCAAGCTACCAACGAAGATGGTAATTTGGTCACCGGTTTCCCATTCAGGGAGGCTGTTGGGAGTCTTTTGTACATCTCAACGAAAACTCGACCGGACTTGGCCTATGCTGTAGGTATGAGCAGTCGACGTGTGGAAAAGCCCACGCAAGATGACCTCACCAACCTAAAGTCACTCAAATACCTTAAAGGCACGATCAATGAAGGTATTCGCTACTCGAAAGACTCTACTGATGAAATCATTGCCTATAGTGACTCCGACTACGCAGGCGATACCGAAAACAGAAAAAGTACGTCAGGGTATATCATTTACTACGCCGGAGGTCCTATAAGTTGGAGTTCGAAGAAGCAGCCCATCGTCGCCACTTCAAGCACAGAAAGTGAATATATTGCAGCTGCTGAATGCTGTAAGGAAGTAGTGTACCTTAAAAGTCTCTTTGAAGAACTCTCAGGAAAAACCATAACAGCTACGATTCATGTTGATAATCAAAGTGCTATAGGTTTGGCTAAAAAGGGTAATTTTAACAGAAAAAGTAAACACATTGACGTTCGCTTTCATTACATAAAAGAATTGATTGAAAATAAAATCATTCACATTTAATATATTTCAACAAGCAAGCAAATTGCAGATTTACTAACCAAAGCATTGGGTACAAACAAATTCCAAGATTTTAAAAAACAGAACTAACCTAACATTCGAATTTTTTTTTTAAAATAAACACTTAAATATTTATGAAAGTTAAGCTTACCCTTGTATTGCCTTAAGTTAAGCTTAGTATTTTGTAATTGAAATCTTGATAGCTAAGATGTGATATTCATGTGAAATAATTNTTACATAAAAGAATTGATTGAAAATAAAATCATTCACATTTAATATATTTCAACAAGCAAGCAAATTGCAGATTTGCTAACCAAAGCATTGGGTCCAAACAAATGCCAAGATTTTAAAAAACAGATGATTGGATTGTAAGCTTAAAAAAAAAATTTTATTTGTGAATTTAATTTATGAAAGTTAAGCTTACCCTTCTATTGCCTTAAGTTAAGCTTAGTATTTTGTAATTGAAATCTTGATAGCTAAGATGTGATATTCGTGTGAAATCATTTTTTCTTATCTACAAATGTTTGCATTTACAAATTTTTGAAATATTGTAATTACAAAATTAAGAGGGTTGTGTTGGAGGAAACTAATTTTGTATTTGGCGGTATAAACCGCGAGCTATGCTCCGATTGGTTAATGTCTAGACCCCTCAGCCAATAATAAAACATTCTCTGTTAGCTATTGTTTATCTCGTGTGTGTTGTTGTGGTTAAAGTTTGTTAAATAAAACTTACATTTCTCAATCTACTGCGTGTTCTTTGTGTTAATAATTCAACAGGATTGCCACATAATGTGTGTTCAGGAGTTGCAAATACAAATTACGAACTGTAAATCAAATGTATTTTGAAACTTGTTAGAATTTTTTTAATNATTGACACAAAGTGTGTTCAGGAGTTGCAAATACAAATTACGAACTGTAAATCAAATGTATTTTGAAACTTGTTAGAATTTTTTTAATTTACTTGGCATAGAAAACCCCCATATCAATGCTGTTTTGTAGTGTAAAAATTACAAGTGGAAGGAAAATTCAACAAGTGTAAGGTTAACTTTGCCAAAAATATTTACATACATACGGAATGTGTATTATTAGCATCAGTACAAACGTGATATTTATTGTAATTTTTTTCCCCGTCAGGTTAAAACTTTAAGATAATAATCTGAACGTTACTTCTTTACGAACAAAAGTTTCTACTGGTCCATTAAAACAATAAGTACAAATAATTCAAACTTATTTTATCTCTTTAAGAAGTGCTGCAAAACTATGTCAAAGACATTTAATTTAAGTCTCTCCCAACCGTATCCACCTGCAATAAAATAAACAGAGCCTCAGCAGTACTACTTGGCCAAAAAAATTAAGTAAGCTGGAATGCAACCTACATCGATCATTGCATTTGTTTACACACAGTTTTCTTCATATTTAGAACAGCTATGGCAAAAGGATACATGGTCGCCACACTTCATTTCTATCCGGGTCTGTCAAATTTTAGTTAACTTTCATGAAATTGAGTATTTACACCTTTGCAACTAACACCAAAAGAATCTTCAATGAACATTTAAATGATTTTTTTTCCTTGGCCCGTAATTGATAAACATAAAAAAGTTAAGTTAAATTGCCACAATGGAAGAGAATCCTTTGAACATTAGACATGCAAGCTTGCGTGCCCGCTGGTATGGATGCTTTTATTGAAAATTTAGCCATGGACTTTTTCGTAGTTGGTCGTGTGCAATTTTTAATGGTGGGTTTCCTACACGATTGATATTTTAGACAGATTTGTTTATTTTGTTTTAAGAAACAGCAACAAGACTAACATGAATAGTGAATAAACACGAAAATGTTTACTGATGCTAAAATAGTAGTGCGAAAATTATTATAAACGTGCATGATTAACACAATACTGGACACAATTTATGTCTAGCGAATTTGAAATAATTTTATGTGCCAAATACCTTATTGTAACTTCAGACTATGGTAATGCTGGACGAAAATAATTTTGAGACAATCTTACTGGAAACTGCCAAAAGATGTTTATTTACGTCGGTTGAATCAATTATCGTACTACAATTTTTTTTTTTTTTAAGTATGAAACAGGCACTTACCTGCCCATTTGAAGGTTAAAACTGATGACGATTTCGTGCATTGGGCGTTTAATTATTTTAAAAAATGTGTTAGATACAATATATACGAAATACGCCTTGTTTGAAAGCAAAACCGTATTAAAGTGCTTTTATATGTACAAACACTACATTTGTGATCTAGTATACACCCAAGTCCACGCCCTGTCGCAGCACCTTTTCTATAGCGCACACAGCACGCACCCACGAAGTGTTGCCACAGTTTGAAAATCGCATTACAAAACTGTTTTGCCTTTATTAGTACAAGACGCAAGAATTAAGTTTTTAAAAAAGTTGGTGAAACTAGCATTTACAAATTACTTCCCAACTGGAACGAACTGGAATTAAATGTCAATATTTCGAAGGGTATATTCTAAGTCTAAAGCAAACAATTATTTGTTTGTGTAGAAAATTGAAAAATCTTTTATACATGCGATACTAGCACTTGCCTAGTGGCGAANCATGCGATACTAGCACTTGCCTAGTGGCGAATATTTTCCTTTGTCAAACACTTGAGATTTATCCTCCCAACATATAGTAGAAGTAACATTGTGGGAAAGTAGCTACATTTCTCATTAATAAAAAAAAAAGTTTATGAATATATTTTAAATAATATTTTATAAGATTCAGCAAATTGAAAAATGTTTTACACACAANATATTTCGAAGGGTATATTCTAAGTCTAAAGCAAACAATTATTTGTTTGTGTAGAAAATTGAAAAATCTTTTATAAATGCGATACTAGCACTTGCCTAGTGGCGAATATTTTCCTTTGTCAAACACTTGAGATTTATCCTCCCGACATGTAGTAGTAGTAACATTGTGGGAAAGTAGCTACATTTCTCATTAAAAAAAAAAAGTTTATGAATATATTTTAAATAATATTTTATAAGATTCAGCAAATTGAAAAATGTTTTACACACAANAAAAAAAAAAGTTTATGAATATATTTTAAATAATATTTTATAAGATTCAGCAAATTGAAAAATGTTTTACACACAAGTGCACAATATTTTCATGGTGCTGTAAACTGTGCACTTCTGAAAGCAAGCATTGCTCGATATCTACTTGTGTTCATACTGTATTTTTCCATCAAATGCAAAATCAAGGCATGGCCTTGTCTGCTTGTGTGCATAATAAAATGATTAAACTTGACCACCATATTGTGACGCCCACAGCATTGGAAACATAACCTTGTTTAAAAACTTCNATAATAAAATGATTAAACTTGACCACCATATTGTGACGCCCACAGCATTGGAAACATAACCTTGTTTAAAAACTTCCCCATTTTACATGCACTAAACACACAAACATGACGACATTTTCAATGTTTTGGATATCACAATATGGTGAACAAAATGAAGCTTGAATGAAGTCATAGCATACCATCTCCTGATATTCCTACCTCCATGGGTAAAATTAACTCTGCCATTATTCATAGATCTGTCACATGAAACAGTGAAATTATAAAAGCAAATATATTACTAATTTGCTCATTACACTCATGTGCAGTAAGAAACAAATAGGTAAACATCTGTGTAAACAAATTTCTTTCTAACGCTTTTACTTCAATGTTAAGACATCACTTTTCCTTCATCATTAATCAATCTACTTGGAGCATATCATTCACGTGCATCCCCATTAAAATAGGGGCAGTGACATTTTTCAAACGATTGCAAAAATTCAATTAACTTAACAGCCTATAGATCTAATGCAAGTTGGTCTACAAATTGATTTTAAAAAAAAAGTTTTTTAATAGCATGCGTTACTGGACAAAGCATTTGAGCGAAATATGAAACTCGTGTCACATTGTCGTTCTTTAAAAGAGTCGCAAAGTAAGGAGTTTAAAAGCTGCGTTTTTGTTCTGATCTTAAGGAGGAAATACCCTTGCCATCTTGGATTTACGTATTCTCCTCCGTAACTTAACTTTTGGAGTCAATATTCAGAAACCAAGCCAGTCAAGGCATATGGAACATTTTAACAGTTATTTCGAAATCCCACTTATTTTTCTTACATGATTAGTTTGACATCTGTAGCCATAATCANTAATAAAATGATTAAACTTGACCACCATATTGTGACGCCCACAGCATTGGAAACATAACCTTGTTTAAAAACTTCTCCATTTTACATGCACTAAAAACACACAAACATGACAACATTTTCAATGTTTTGGATATCACAATATGGTGAACAAAATGAAGCTTGAATGAAGTCATAGCATACCATCTCCTGATATTCCTACCTCCATGGGTAAAATTAACTGCCATTATTCATACATCTGTCACATGAAACTGTGAAATTATAAAAGCAAATATATTACTAATTTGCTCATTACACTCATGTGCAGTAAGAAACAAATTGAAAGAAATTTGTTTACACAGATGTTTACCTAACGCTTTTACTTCAATGTTAAGACATCACTTTTCCTTCATCATTAATCAATCTACTTGGAGCATATCATTCACGTGCATCCCCATTAAAATAGGGGCAGTGACATTTTTCAAACGATTGCAAAAATTCAATTAACTTAACGGTCTATAGATCTAATGCAAGTTGGTCTACAAATTGATTTAAAAAAAAAAGTTTTTTTGATAGCATGCTTTACTGGACAAAGCATTTGAGCGAAATATGAAACTCGTGTCACATTGTCATTCTATCAACGAGTCGCAAAGTAAGGAGTTTAAAAGCTGCGTTTTTGTTCTGATCTTAAGGAGGAAATACCCTTGCCATCTTGGATTTACGTATTCTCCTCCGTAACTTAACTTTTGGAGTCAATATTCAGAAACCAAGCCAGTCAAGGCATAGGGAACATTTTAACAGTTATTTCGAAATCCCACTTATTTTTCTTACATGATTAGTTTGACATCTGTAGCCATAATCAAACATTACCTAATTATTTAATAATTTCAATCCAACATGGGAAAATACAGGTACAATGGAAACCCTACAAATTTCCAAAATTTGTTAAGTAGTTCTCTACGTCATGTCTAGCTTTGATTTTTTTTTTCTGGTCATACATTTCCATTACGAAGATTTGTAAGAAAATTCGAATATTGAGTGGATACTATCCCCTTAAAGTCTAGGTGTATTTATTCCAAGAGTCGAGTTTATCGCATTTCAGGAACAAATGCTTTATTTCCTTCTTATACTGTATCTAAATTTTTTATTTGGAATTACTCAAATTCATACATAGCTTTTCTTAACATGTGGCCCACTTCACCAGGGGAGAGGACACACTAACAATATAACTAGTTTATAATAATGGGACGAATGTGACCTTCCGAGTTAATGCCATATTAAGGCATAGCAGACATCCTGTTCACTATGTGTACTATGGTTTATTACTGTAGCCTCCTAACAGAGGGGTTGATACTGTGCTCTACTGTGGGTTAGATGTGATTATAAATTATTCAAATCACGAGATGCCATAAATGCATTTGACTAAGGCTTTCGGTCCACGGAATGTAAATGTAGTGGAAGCCAAGACTTCTTATGCTCACAGACGCTGGCGGGAACTAAAAAGTTTAGGTAGCAAAATGTGGGAAACCTGGCGAATTTCCCAATGGTAGGGATTTCTTGTTATCGTACCTTTTTCTAGCTATTGAATTCCACCATTTCTCCATTTTGCTTCGCACTTATCTATGATAAATACATACTCTTGACTCAGTCAAAATCTGCCTCTACTCAATCAGTTTTACTTTTGTAGCAGTCATAGAGGCTAGTATATGTTCGTTCTTTACATTTTGGCCAAGGGAGTTGATGATCCCTTTTAATACTACGAATTCCAGAGAACCTTGTTGCCCTCGTAATAATGTTTTGGCATTAAAGTGCTTAAGCCAATGAAGTGTTACTACTCTTAAAGCAGTTCTGTTTTACATTTTGCAATGTAATGGGATGCCAATGAGAGTTTTGGTAAAAGTTTTGAGCTTAGTTGCCAAAGGTGTTCAATTTTGTGCTCATATATTGTAACTGATGTAATAAGGCATGTTATAAGTTTCAGAAGTTAAAATTTCGAGTGTATTGTTAAGTTTTTCCATTTCAGCATTTAGTTTTGTGCAGGCTTATGTAACGCACTAACTAAATAAATGTTATAATAGAAAGGAGCACTAAAATGTTAGTAGGGGAAAGATGGGTGATATTTTGTGGTGTCAAGAGTTTTACTGCTAAGCAAAAAGAATGCCCATTGTTCAGTGTTGACAGCAGCTATAAAAAAAATTATGTTCAGGTACACACCCCTGCAGCTTAAAAAGGAAATGTATTAATAATGTATATAGGTTTATTTCGTTCACAAGATTGAGTAAAATGCATTTGATATGCGATATGTGGAATTTTCGTACCTGTAGCAGTTTTTGTTATCCAAAGGCATAAGCATTACTAATTTTTTCCTTGTAATCAAACTTTCGATAGTGAGAAAAATTATTTTCGTTTTACAACACAAAACATACTATTAATACGGGGGGGCGGTGGGGGAGGGGGGTTATAAAATGTATAATTTCTGTAATAGTTTTCTATTCTCTTAAAGTGCTCCAAATAACAAAATTTAAGTAAAATTATTCACAAAACTATTTCGAGTATAATCAAATTATTTTACAGACTGTATTTTGTGAACTGCTTTAGTCACAGGTGACATCTGAAATAAGCGAGTAATAAGTCGTTTTAAAATATTAGCTTTATAAAGTGTTTACAACAAATGGCATCGTGTTTCAGATGAAAAATACAGATATCTTAGAAATACCTCAGATTAATTTTTATTTGTTATGGCATTCATTGCTCAGACAATCGGTACTTTAACTAAAGAGGTTCAAGTAAACTGGGACTTTTTTAAAAACCTATACCAAAAATTTTGTAACAGAAAAGGATAATTTTCCTGGTTCATGCAAATTTCACAGTGCTTATCATTTATGTTGTACACATATTAGATGTTATTAATGTACGATATATATGCTATGTAAAACAGTTTGCAATCCTAGAAGCAAAAATTATTGTTTCATTAAATAATGTAAAGGATGTGTATAAAAGAATACCCCAACTTTGAAGGTCTATAATATCAAAACCAAACAACCTTAGTTGACCAATCAAATGATCCATGGAACTGTGAAGTTTACCATATCTTCATAAATGTTCAATGTGACCACCACGAGCGGCCCGAACGACATCTACGCGATAATCAAACTCGTCCCACACTCTTGTCAGCATGTCCAGTGTTACGGTTTGGATGGCGTCCGTAATTCTCATTTAGAGGTCGTCATTGTTAACCAGCAATTGTGGACGAAACACTTGATCCTTCATGTACCCCCATAGAAGAAAATCGCATAGGGTAAGATCCGGGCTTCTTGGGAGCCAGTGATTAAGACCCTGGCCACCAGCTGCGCCTCGACCAATCCAGCATTGCGGCAACATCTCGTTCAGGTATCCGCGAACAGCTAAGTGCCAATGGGGTTGCGCACCATCGTGCTGGAAAATGAAGTCCCCCACCACCTCTTCTAACTGAGGAAAAAACCACTAAGCATGAAATAAGTGATTCCAGTAACAGTGGGCTCGTGAAAAAACAAATGGCCGAAAAACAGTCTCTTTGGATACAGCACAAAATATATTCACTTTGGGGGAAGCGCGCTCGTGTTCGGTAGTTACATGTGGAGGCTCCTGACCCCATATCTGAATGTTGTCCCAGTTCACATTACCGTTTGTATGGAACGTCGCTTCATCGCTAATAACCAGCTTAGACATGAAAGCATCTTCTACCTCGTTCTGGGCAAGAACGAACGCTTAAAAATCACGTATCAGTTCTTTATCCCTTTCGGTAAGAGCCTTACACGCTGTAACCTGTATGGTTTGTACAGCAATCGCGTTCGTAACATTGTCCATACCGTCGATTGAAGGATTTGAATTTCCCAGCTAGCTTGTAGAGTTGATTTTCTCGGACAGCGAACAAATGCTTTTTGAATCCGTTGCACATTCTCTTCGGGCACATGCGGCCACCCAGAATCTTTGCCTCTGCAAAGGCACCCTGTGAAACGGAACTGACGAAACCAATGTACGATACTCCACCTATCGGGAGGACGACGTCCGTATTTGCGACGGAATTCACGTTTAACAGTCTTAACAGATTCACATTTGGCAAACTGAATAACACAGCACGCCTTCTGTTCCGTCGCAATCGTGATGTGGACTAACATACAACACACGCTCATAGTGCGATGACAGATGCTCCCAGTGTCATCTCTTAGCATATAAAGGATAATCAGACTGTCTCCTTCACATTTACGTGTCGAATTTGAGCTCGCTTCCTCCTCATCTCATCAAACAGAGCGTTACGAACGCCATCCAAACCGTATCATCTGCTGAGAAGAGCTTATTGAGAAGAGCGTGGAACGAGTTTGATTATTGCGTAGATTATGTTCGTGCTGCTCATGGTGGTAACATTGAACATTTATGAAGATATGGTAAACAAACTTCACAGTTCCATGGTTCATTTGATTGGTCAATCAAGGTTGTAGGTCGCGTGGTTTTAATATTATAGACCTTCAAAGTGGGGGAATTCTTTTATACTCAACCTGTATTTCGCAGTGTGATAGATTACCAAAATTTATTAATAACCCTTTGGGTTGAAAACGCTATACCTACCTTACATTCGCATGCTGACTTGTTTACAACATCAATTTTATTGTGTAGTGAGCTGGAGAGCCTCTTCCATCTATAGGTCTCTGGATTCTGTATAATTTTTGTGCTTTACAGCCACCACCCTAACAAAAATTTACAACAGAAACAAAAAAAACACAAAATAATTTTTTATTGGTTTCTTTGTCTTAGCTGTTGGTTTATGTTGTAACTTCTGTTGTATTTAATATGGGATTAGGTCTTTTTCCATTGGGTTCTGCTGGGTGCTGCATGTTTATTGTAACTTATTTATTTCCATTGTGTTATGATTGTTTCTTTTACACTATAGTCTGTTGGTTTCCGTTGCGTTTCCAGTGGTTATGCGTAGAGGAAAGAAAATCAATAAATTATTCAGCTGCAAAAAAAATGCTATTTTTATTATTATTCCTGTCGCTATACACGCCATACTTGACCTGCTCAGTGTTAGTGTCATTACTTGCCGGTACTGCTTGTTACTAACACATCATAAAATTATTTTCAATCAACACATCATGTCTGTTTGAAGTAATCAAATCGCCCACCAATCTGGTTAAATTTGTTATTTGCATTTAATCTAAAAAAATTTATTTGATAACTTTTTGCTCTCTCCAGGAAATTTTGCTGGATCCACCCCTGATCATGGCACCAATAATTTCGAGTCAATGTGTGGGCAGAAATACTTTGCAACAATCTAATATAACAGGTTTTTTTTATAGATTCATCTTTTATTTCCTTACAAACCAGTTGGTATGAACTTTTGAGAGACATCCTTGTATGTACGTCGCATATGATTTATGCATGATAGTGCACCACCCGATTTTAGCAGAACAGCAAGAAATTTCTTGAAATATTTTCGAACAAATGGATAGGTCATGCAGGGCATATTGGCTGGCATGCACGTTCTCAAAACAAATCAATTGGATTTTTTTCTGTGGGACCACTTGAAAACAATTGTGTATGGAACAACCATTCTCAACACCGAACCATTAGAGTATCCAAGAAGGCTGCCAACTTATTCTACAAACGGGTGGTATTTTTAAAATACGACGATCTACGATACTATATCAAGCGTATACTCGGGGTAAAGGTGGTCATTTTGAGCGCCGTGTATAACGATGGGTAACGCCACATTATTGCAGTACGAACAGAACTAGTAAACAAGGTCAAATATGCCTCATGTTTATATGAACTCGCTATTGTTTCATCTCAAACATTGAAGTGAGTACTAAATGTTCTGAAACATCACTGCAAACAAATGAGCTACGCAAACTTTACATACTCGCTACACAAGCAAGTAACGGCATGTAAAACAAACTGCAAAACTAACTGACTATGGGGCTGGTAGCTGAAATCTAGTGTTTCGGCTTCCATCTCATACATTTAAGTGTGTACAGGTAAGTGTATGTTTACACGTATATTTTTCGTATTTCTATTAGTCAGTCTCGTATATTTTCAGTTTGGATTGTTATCATTAAACGAATTTATTGGGCTACTTATAGTTACAATTTGCCATTTTACATCATATGTCACATTGACAGTCACAAGTAGAAAGGGAAATATAATATTTTGTGTACTGCAGGAACAAACATAGTTGTTATTCACAGACCTAAATTAAATCATACTAACACTTGGATATATTACCATCATACCTATAATGTTCTTTATGAAATTAAGAAGTCTTTCACACTGGAGGCATTTTAAGCTGAATAAAACTATTCGTACAACGACACTAAATCACACATCCAAAACAAAACGCTGCTTTAGTTTTTTCAGTACTTCGTATGCCTGCGAATGGCCTGTCATCCATTTGGGATTAGAATACACATTCTTACTGGTTGTGCCCCCACAAATTTCATGCGCATCTTGCAACAGTGTGTTTCTTCAACTGCGGTTTACTGGATACAAAATGTTTCCAATTTCTTTAGCTCACTCCAAATATTCTAAATCGGATTGAGATCTGGTGACTGGGCTGAAGTTTTCAGAGTGTGTGGCGTGTTATAAAGCAACCAGAGTCTGATAATTTCTGCCGTATGTTTGGGATTGTTATCTTGCTGGAAGTAGTAATCTGTTCCTAAATCCAGTTTCTCAATGATCTTCTTTGAGTTATATTTAAGCATGTCCATAAAGCAGTATCTGTCCATATTTCCTCTATGAAAACTAGTTCCCCTACATCAGAGGCAGCCAAAAAACCCCATACCATACTCCACCACAGTTATGCTTAAACAGTACTTGCAGATCTTGGATGTCAAGTTTTTCATTTCAAAATACGGCAATCATTTTGTAAAATATTAACTAACTCATCCGAGAGCAAAACCCTGTCACATAAGTTTTGATCCTACCATATGTACATAATATTTTGCCGATGTTTACCTCTTCTTTCGATTCGCTTTGCTTGTGTAAGACCTCTTTCTTGGTACCCTGGCTCTGTGTCCTACACGAATAAGAAATCTTCTTAATGTTCTCTGTGTTACTTATTTTCCTAGTACTTGCACATAAGAAAATGGTCCAGAAAACTTAACTTTTACATCTTTCTCACCACTTTCCCAGTTTCCCTGTCTACCAGTCTGTGTGGACGATCCAAACTTGGTTTGTTTATTAAGAATTTTTGATTCTTTAATTCGCTGGATTACAGTTTGCATAGTCGAACGAATTCGTACAACAATGTTTGCAATTTCAGAATGATTTATTTTTACAATATAACAAAACTATGATTAGTCTTGTTTTCACAGTAGTTTATTTTGTCTCGTGGCTCATTTAAACGTTCTGTAGCCAACAAATCACACCATACAACACTTTCAAAATGCAGAATGCAGCTTTAGGCGACGGAATGTGCCAGGGAGATATACTTTCCGTTGTTTTTGTATAAAAAAATCAATTGTGCGAATACTTTTGTCTGGCTTAAAATGGTCTTCATCGAGAAAGACTATTTCATAAAGAACATTATACCTATGATAGTAATACATTTACGTATTTGTGTAATTTATTACATTTATATCTACGAGTTGCAGTTATATTTGTTCCTAGAGCACACAAAATATATTTTATTTTTGTATTGGTGACTGTACAAATACTTCTGTCAATGTCTGTATGTTTAGGTAATGTCAATAGTGATTTTTAAATGTGTTTACTTTAATGTACATTTAACTAACCAGAATATATGCAAAATTTATTTATACCTACGTTACTTTTACTTATTTTTCTCTGAACAAGCAACCTCTTTTGAGGCACCCTGCAGAAAGCAATGTGTGGTAATGTGCATTATTGAAAAAAAAAAATTAAGTTAAAATACTTTTCAGTTATTTAGATAGGGCAGGTGTACTTTGGGCTGTTAATTTAGAAGGCGATGGTAAATTTAACAGATAAAAATTGAGGCTTTAATGATGGAACCAGAAAGGCAGAGCAGGGTTCGACAACAGGAGCAGGGAAAATAAAAAGGCTCCAAAACGTTAAAATTTACCTTTGAAGGTACGCAAAAAAATATAAATCGCACCTCCCGCGTCCCTATGGGAGTAATGTCCGCAGCCTTCGTCCAGTTACAGCTTGACATGAATGTGTTTTTACCTCTTTAATTTGTTCCTTGTTCCATGGTCCAGCACGATAATGTGGAATAACTGGAACCTTACGTTGAACTAATTATGCTTGTCTGAAATCCTAATTTTGAAACAATCATGAAAAACAAAAATTTTAGATTTTGCAAAACCCTATAGCCTAACAATTTTCAAACTCATTTTTGTCGAGATACACTTATTGACAGAGTTAACTTGAATTTTGATTTGTGCAATGTGCAATTTGTTTTAATTTCATTATAACATTGTGTATATTTGAAAGTTATTGACAGAACTTTTGACTTTCTATACATCATTGGTATAAATTTGCTTGGGTTTGTAGTTGCGCTTACAACAACCTAATTACAATCATTCAGGTGGAAAATCTGTAAATAAATATTACCCTCATACTATTCAGTTTTCATGGGCGGCATGATTATTTTCTCTTACATGCAACGAGTACAATGTTTTCATATTTAGCGTGTTAAGGTCTTGTACGTCAATTTCCATTAATTAAATTGTTATTATTTTACCTTTGAAGTATCTTATGTTCTCTGCTGGTGTTAATTGGGTTGTATAGTTCTAGTCTTTCGATTTTAATAAGGGTCGTTGTGTTTTACGTTGCCCGTAATATTTTACTATTCACCGATACACGCAACACATAATATCCTGTTATCACAATTTTACCCACCCCATTACACCACACAATAAAAAAAACCATTAAAACATAAACAAAAAACCCTTTTGGGTTGCCGTAATCAGTTAAAAACCTAGGCCAACATAGCATAATTTTATAATTCTGTTTTCACAAAAATGCATTTTCTTTTTCCAATTTATTTATTAGTGTATCACTGTAAAACTCAATTGTACCCAGGCGAAGCCGGGCCGGTTCGCTAGTTGTGTCATGTCATTCACAGTATAGTTGTTAGTCTTGACAGTCGTGATTCCTCCAGTGGATCTAATGAGAAGTTTGGGACAATATTAGCAAACAAAATAAAGTGGTTCAACTATTGGTGAAACCCCTAATGACTTCCCAAAATCAAGACTGATGCAACAAAATGTTTTGTTAGTATGGTGGACAGCACTGGGCTGTGACTAAAGAGATCTTTCGAGGTGGTGAACGTTAGTATTACCAATGTCTCCTATTGTGCAAAAATTTGCGAAATAAACTGGTAGTTTTAATACTATTCTACTTTATCTTTTGCTGGTAGTCACTGGTTAAAAAGGGGTTTCTACTGGTTCCTACTCAATTGCACTTGCCTGCTAGTAAAACCTGTGCTTAGAGTTAGTCAACAGGAAGGGGGCGCCACTCTTGGCAGGCAACACCAAGCCCATTGTGGCAAAAATTACGAAAATTGTTGCGTGACCTGAGGTTCTCCGGACCTGCACATTTTTCGGACTTTCATACGTAAACATGCGGTAGTCTCTTAGTGTTAAGTTACTTCCTGAGAGACAGGATGTTCAAAAACAAGGTTAGTGCAGAAAATTCCTTCCAGGACTTCCTTGCCTCGCAGCCATGATTCTTTGTTACTGGATTGAGAGCCTTATAAACTGTTGGCTGAGACGGTGTCACTGCAGACAGATTGAGTGCAAAAATACCTACCCCATTCTAAAACTAATTGTTCGCTAAATCAGAACCAGTGAATTCCAATCAGAAAAATTGTTTTACTGAATCTTTAGTGAGTGAGTGAAGATATTTGGGCGGTTCTTAACAGCGAGGTCTTGTGTCGATGAGGGTGATATGGAGCAGAGCCAGAATTAAAGAGCGGGGAAACTTGAGATCAGCGAGAAAATCCACCGACCAGCAGCATCCCCACATGCGAAAAATCTGAGTGACCCGGCCGGGGATTTAACCCTTTTCGCCTGGGTGGGAGGCGAGCAGGCTAATCGCTCAGCCACCTATTTCCAGAGAGAAAAGCGGTAGAAATAGTAAAACACGACAAAAGGAAAACATTTTTTTTCCCCTTCGAATTGTGGGCATTCGCCATAAAGGGGAAAAAACTACTTTTTCACAATGAAAATAATACTTTGTGGGGGCCACGAATTGTGTTGGTATTAACCCTGTCAAAGTTTTCGAGGTGTGCACAAAAGTTTTTGTAACCACCGCAAAATTAAATTTCTAGTTGCCACAAAGTTTTAGGTGGCAACTAAACAATTGTGTACACCATAAAAATATTTGCCAAGCTGAATACCAACTAAATACTTTGTAGCCACATCGAAACAGTTTTTTTTCGGTACACACAAAAAAAATTATACTACATGTATTTGCTGTTAACATTCAACCTGAAGAAAACTTGTATTTGACAGATCACGGTTTCGATCGAACTCGCACCGTCTTAATTCCTATAAAATACAAGGATTTTTGGCGAATCTCGCCATCGGCCTGTAAAAAGGAATCATGCAGGCCTCTAACTCAAAGAAAATTTACACCCCAACAAATACACTACAATGTCACCAGTACCATAGCAACTTTTATGCCCAAAAAAATAGAAAGTAAACAGTAAGCAGATGATAATTTTGGGAAATACTTTAACAGTAATAAAGTTATTTCAACCGCATCAAACTAGAAAGGGGAAATTAACCGGAAAGTCAGGAAATCGTGTAGACTGTAGGATGTGAAGTAACAACCCCTGAGGATGACGAGCTAAGCTGTTCGTGCGTGAGGTGAAGTGGACTGAATACTTAACCCAACTTCGTAACCGTAATCTGTCCAACTAGCTGCAGCTATTAACCCTATTTCATTAGGCAAGAACGTTAAGTAACATTTTTTTCTCCCATATTGACTGTTGATATCACCGAGTTCTATTTACTGCAGTATTTTAATACAACTTTTACCTGCATCTGTATTCTTTCCAAGTATTCAAAATGTTCTGTATGTGCCACGAATAACTTACCGAAATTTTAAGTCACTCAAAAGCACAGTTCATGCATTTTTGTCAAGTTTTAATGAAAAATAATCAAAGTTAAAGAGTCCATTTTAATGTGCCCTGGTGCCAGTTTCCGAAAATTAGAGTTTCAAACATAGCAGATGTGGATAAAAACTTGTATGATTGTCACATTTAAAGTTGGGATGTGTACTCGCCGTCTTCAGACAGGACTAAACAATTAGTGGACCAATTGCTGCAAGCATACTTATATGCAAATGGTGGCGTGCAGAAATTTTATATTCACATAACTGCAAAAACCACTATTCCCCTTATAAACGTGTTTATAAAGCATTATATTGATAAACACAGAACAAAACAGTATGATAACAAACGAAGTTGAACATGCAGTAGCAATCGATCGCCAGCCATACTATTGTACTATACGATGATAAACTATATCCGTGCATGTATCCGACAACATTACATCACGCATAATGGCTTTAACTGCCTTAAGCACGCCTTAAAAGTGAACATTATATATCGAATGTGGGTTAAGATCAATGTAAGGCAGCATGGAGTAGTTCAAATAACTTTTGAGTGTTTAAAGCTATTTAATTCCTCAAACAATAATTAAAATAAGATTGGTATTAAAGGCACAATTTTCCCAAAAAAAGAAAGGCAAAGACCAACAAAAAAATTTCATCTTTTAGCGCACCCTACCCC
>NQII01003317.1:66141-162664 GCA_002778355.1 Clitarchus hookeri
AAAAAAAAATATCTTCCCCCAAAACTAAAAAAAAAATATCTTCCCCCAAAACTAAAAAAAAAATATCTTCCCCCAAAACTAAAAAAAAAATATCTTCCCCCAAAACTAAAAAAAAAATATCTTCCCCCAAAACTAAAAAAAAAAAATATCTTCCCCCAAAACTAAAAAAAAATATCTTCCCCCAAAACTAAAAAAAAATATCTTCCCCCAAAACTAAAAAAAAAATATCTTCCCCCAAAACTAAAAAAAAAAAATATCTTCCCCCAAAACTAAAAAATATCTTCCCCTTGTTAAACAATCCAAGCTCTTGCACTCAAACAGGTTAAATTTAGGTTTAATTTTTTTCATATTACCCAATAAAATTACGTAGTTTAATATATATAATATAAATATTACGGAATTAATTATATTTATAAATTACATTGGCTCGTAAACTAAATTTGCTATAATATTGTACGACATACCACTTGCGTGACAAATTTACATAAAGGTAAACTGATTTGATATTCAGACAAATCCTTGCAAAGTCAATATTATCAAATTTAATCATTCTACATATTATAGCGTGTACTGAATAATTTCGTAGCCATAAAATGAATATCAGATTTGACTACCTCGTAACTGTGAACTTTCTTGCAATACTACGGCAGTTTTACTAAGATTCATCTTTTTGATATGCTTATAAAACTTTTAGCTTTGCGACACACCACTAAGTTTCATACTGCTACAGACTTGCAGCCAAATGACCTTTTCTGAATCCAAAGTGCCCTGCTACGCTCGTATACTGTATATTTACATTAGAAACAGCTGAAGTATAAATAAAGTGATCCATTAAGTAATTTTTAAGCCAAGGATTTGGACAGAAAATAGGGGAGTCGTTACTCTACGAGCAGTAACCGGAAATGCAAAGTTAAATTCATACAAAATGTTTACACAAAGTGTCATTCACGTGTCAAAATGAAATGCTTGGCAGCTAGTCAAAAAATCTGATAAAACAGAAACGCAAGTAAGTTATACGTTAAACATACGCTATAGTTTTAAGGAACGTACACAAGTCTAAACCAGTTATTTCCATCAGTAGAATTATTTTACTGAAACTTCAGTTAATGAGTTGTTATATACTGGCAAATCAGTGGAATTGCACTGAGGCCAATGCGATTCACTAGGAATCAGTAGAAATCACTAATCAGTGAATACCAGCAACTAAAATTATAGAAACTTACAGATCCAAGTGGGGCAGTTTCAACAGATCTGCAGTCGAATAAGCTGATTTTAAGCAGTTTTGACCGTTTCGATTTTAGTGTGTATCGCCACAATGTGATGGCTAGAAGTGAAACTACACATGCTTGCACGACCGAGAATCAGTTGCTTCTGACTAAACGAGACTTCGCAGCCGCGTCGCCTCTCCTCCTCGGTACGTTCTACTTGTTAATAACCTCACCTTACCCATGCCTACTGTGATAAATGTCCATTTGGCAAGTTTTCGTGTAATATGTATAATTCCGTGCTAGCTCTTATTTTTTGCCCGTATAGCTGCGTGTCGTACCGCCAGTCCTTAATTATATCTTTTGAAAATTAGCAAAAAAAAAAAAAAAAAAAAAGACCTACAAATTCAAAAACTATCCATATTAACTTCACTTAAAGAGTCAACAAACTACAAATATCAAGTACATTGCGTATAAATGAAACTACGATAGATATGTTTGAGTTGTATTTACTGCAATAATTTACAAGGGCAATGTAACAACAATTTGTATCAAAATGAAGCCAGACAATGTCAATCATTGTACACAATTGAAAAATAATTGATCTTTCGGCTTAGAATGCGGTAAGCGACAATAGTCAGAAAAAACTTAAGTGTAATAAGTTTAATGGGAAAATTTTTAGTTCAAAACAGGTTCAAGCTAAATTAAAACTCCGGTTCATTGTCAGGGTAGGCTTGAAAGTAGGTGTATTTTGTAAGGTGTCATTCCCTCGCCCCGGTGTCAGCTCTACAAGAAATGTAGCCTGTAAGTCTGTCAAGGCAGGGTTCCTGAGGAGGTCAATATTAATTTTAATGTTTGGTTGGTAACTAGTTGAAATTTTATCTGGACTTTTGGGAGATAAGACCACTTTCTGTTGCTATGTTATATAATTAATGTCAGAATAAAAAGGAAAGTTGAATCTCTTTACTGTTGACTTCTACAAAATTATAATTTTCTACAGATCAAATATATAATAAATACGTGACATATCTTAATACTCTGGAAGCATGCGTATTCTAAGACCTATTTACAGCCAGGTGATTAACATATATTTTATTTTAAAGTAAAATTCCTTCATATAGTTTGTTTTACATCAGAAGTCTTGAATCAGATACTGCAGATCTCATCAAGTTGATTGAATAGCCGGTGCAACTTATTCCGCAATCTTATCAAGTCGAGGAACATAAAGGTATATTTATTTAGTCTACAACAGTAAGGAGAATAGAAAACTGTTACAATTTCGTTGGACTAAGAGCAGGACCTTTACTTTTGAAGTCTGCATGTCTCGTACTACTGGAGTCACTTGTTCTGTTCTAATTATCTGAGGAGAGCAACCATAGGTGTTGCCGGAGTTAGCCAGTGTTCTTTTAACACAGATGTGTGTGCGATGTTTCTTTCATGGATACTAGAGTCCATGTTCATATAGTACAAAGAAACAAAACGAAATATACAGTCTGTTCCCAAATATGTGGTAAGTAATAGTGGAGTGGATAGTACACACCAAAACGCCAAATGTCCCTATGAACGTATGTCCTAAAGTCGATAGTTTCAGACCTCCCAATGTTGTACTGAATGTATTGGTAATAGTTCTCCTGACACATTCCAGTTCGAGTTGAGGTGAGAGATTTGGGCGGCTCTTAACGAGATATGTAGAGCCGATGAAGGTTAAACGAGGCGAGAATAGGTTAAACGAGGCGAGAATACAGCATCGCCGGAATGAAAGAGCGGGGGAAACCGGAGATCCCGAGTAAACCCGCCGACCAGCGGCATCGACCCGCACGATTCCCACTTGCAAAAATCCGGGAGCAAACTGGCCGGGGATTGAACCCGGTTCGTCTTGGTGGGAGGCGAGCAATCTAACCGCTCAGCCACTGTGGCCCCCATTCAACTTAGAGTAGTTGTAGCTATGTTCTTGTACCAGCAGTGATACATCACTCTACGAGAAGTGCTCAAAATTTCAACTTTGTAGAGTGCGCGCACGCCTTAACATGCCGCATCATTGATTGTCTGGCACGTTCACATACTCCAGGAATTGCACTATCTGCTGGCAACCTTGTTCTGCTCACTGGCAAAGCACTGCTATGTCCGGAACTGGAGTTCGATAAACAATGCCTTGAGATACCCCGTCCAGTGGATTGAGATCCGGGGAGCGTGCAGTCAGATTGGTCCTGCACCTGTGCTAGAAAGGTAAACACACTCACCTTTCCAGCTGATCACGTTAACAGACACACCTTGTAAAATAAACTATTACCAATACGTGTGGTACAACGTTGAAAGGTCTAACTTTTAATCTGCCGATGTTAGGACATATGTTCACAGGGACATTGAGTTGTTTTTGAAGTGTACTATTCTCTCCCTGATTACTTCCCACATATTTGGGGACATCTTGTATTATGAGCCTCGTTATATGTATAAAATGTACATATGGGGTTTATAAACCTTAAGGGAAAACAGTGTGTCAACCCTTCCCTAATGGGTGGTACTTTGCATATATCCGTACCACCCCGTTGACACACCCATGAAGTTTTAAAACACTAGCAGCCATCAGACGTCTCGTTGAATGGGGAACCAGGCCGGGAACAGGAACTACTCTAGTCTTGTGGGTAGCCTACACTCTGGGCCTAATGTCACCACAGTCCCTTGCATCACTGAACACGTATGGGCCATATTAATAAAAAAATTAATTATCTTGGCGCGAATCTTAGCCCGATAAGATTACATTGTTCGGTTCTTGCATAGCTTGATTCAAACTGAATCTGAATAGCTCGCTAAATAACATTTCTACCAAGAGAGAGTACTCAAACCCGTCTGGTCCTATCAAAAGCAAGATGGCCAAGATCGTCGAAACAGACACCAAAACTGCGTAGGTACGCCGAAAAATTGTAACAATCAAAAAATTTACGTTTATAAATAATGCACACAGCTAACAAAAAATGTCCCAAAATAAAACTAATTTTTTTAATTAAAAATTTTATTACATTATTGCTTTTAAAAAAACATTTTGTAAGCCAAAGTTTTGAAATAATAAATTATAATGAAGAGCTTAATTAGTAAAGATGTATATAGCTAATACATATATCATAATTTATATAATTTATAATATTAAGCTAATATTCAATAAATGGTTCATAACCCGTTACATGGTTCAGAAGTAGTCCGCTTTAGGGTTAAATTCACAATTTTAAAAAATATTCCAGCTGTGTCTTGTCCCATTAGTACTCTTTTGTATTGACTCCACAGTACTGATAGTTATAGTCTGTCCCAAAAATGTCTAAATAATCACAAAAATGAACACGTATAAACTAGCAAATGTGCATTGATTTCATTACAGACTATAGCCGTACCCATGTACATTAAAACTACTTTTGACTAGCAAACTGTTTACAACATAGAATATTAAAACTGACTTCGAAATTCTGAGCTTCTGAATTGTTAGTCATGCTAGAAAGAGAAAAATATAAAGACAAGGAAAATATAACCTCTACACTTTATTACGCACTGAACCAAATATTCTTATTTTGGTGTAAAATATTTTTTTCGTATCAAGGCATGAAGTGCAGCGTCCGTCAAGTCCGTCAACAATTTCCGGCATTATTTGCCATTAAAATAAATGTTTAAGTCATTGTATATTTATTTTTAATACGTGCAAAACCCCTGAATGACAAAAAAAAAACTCTCACGTCACGTTGGACCTACTGCGCTAATTTTGAATCTTAATATCTTAATTTCTTGGGATGTTACCATAAGGCACGGATATTTTATATTTTAACATTTGTTGCACATCATACTGATATGTTTAATTAAGGACAATTGCAATTGTGTGATATTTACAAATTCGTTTAAATTCTTAACAAAGGTACTTAGCTATCACATGCAAGTAATTATTACACGTGTACAGATGTATCCCAACACAGCCGCACTATTTTTACTTTTGATGTAAGTAAAACTTTAAGGGGAGAATTATAAAGTTTAAATAATAAAATCTTAGCCGGTACTTTTATTACTAGTTACTGTTCACGTGCATACTGTCCAAAGGAAAATTTCTATAGATATTGTGAACATTCATGAAATGTAAAAGTGTTGTTAAAAACCCAAGAATTTGAAAATATATTTTGTGTATGGAAGGTTTTTAAATATGTGGACTGTCTTCTGTTAAAACTACAAATAAAGTCCAACGTGTATAATGACTCCCAAACAAATGGATCTTGGTAATTTGAATTTTATTGTGAGAATTAAAATCTTAGATAATGTTTCCATATTGAGGTTACCAGAAAAAAAAACTGCGATAATGTCACGCAAATCGAAAGTTAATTTTCATTTTCGTACTGTAACAATCGCACACACATCCAGTAACTAGTGTCTATGGTACTGTCAGTTCGTCCATACAAATCTGCTTGTAAACTACTTTCCGGCAACAACTTCCAGTTTCCATATAATTTGGCTTGTCATTCGTAAAATCAAAATTATAAAATTTAAAATTTACTTCAAACTAATGCCATCTTTTCGATAGTGTAATCTATTTTTTTATTCAACTTTGTTTGCTAAATTTGTTAGATGCAAGGGTTTGTTCAGCAGCCAAAGCACTGCCAGTTCCTATTGTCTCTCTTTTAAGTTGCAGAGATTTTTATAGTTTGACGAAAGTAGCGGTCAAATGTTTACTTTTCATTTATGTATCCTTTCGCCATTAGCTTGTGCGTCAAGTGGAGGCTGTATTTTTTTATCAGCTTACTGTCAGCCAATATACTTGCCATTGTACTGTAATGCTAAACAAACTTTAGGGTATTAATAGACAGACATCGGTCTAAAAAATTCGTGTGTTATAAACCTAAAAATTTAAATACTTGCTAACTCTATTTTAATTTATCCGAGACAGAGAATATGGGTAAACATTTGCGAGACGGTAATTGTAGTTCTTATCACACTTTAGACGTTACAACTAATGTCAAGAATTGAAATAAAAATCATTTTGGGAACTTTCTTGACAACGCACTTTCATTCGCCAACTCACCAATTACTTTGCGCAGCGGGCGTTGGAACATTGCGTATTATACGTAGACATAACGATTACTGAAAACACAATTCAACAATACCGGCCTGCAATATTTCTGTAGGCTTTTGGAATTAATATCAAGCGTGTATGGAAAGCATGGATGGAGAGTGGGGATACGTGAAAAGAACTCCAAAGGTTTGAAGTTGTTTCATTTTAATGCGGATTGTTTTAATGTGCATTTCATTTTGAACACTTTTACATTAGTACTTTAGCGCGAAGTTTAGTTTGCAACACTACAAACTACTGTTTTGTGACCTCGTAAAATAAAATGTATTAATTAATATAAGAACTCTCTTATCCGCATATTTTCTGCCTGTCTGATGTGTGTCGGCAGTGCACTCAGAATACCCAACGTAATATTAATTTTTGTTCGTTCATGAATCAGGTGATGCAGGATTTTGTAAAAGGCACGTGTTTTTTTTCGTATACGTCAAATTGCCACTCACCGACTGTCAAAATCTCGCCAACTTATATGAGATAGACAATACTGTCGCGCAGCGCTGAAATTCTGCTGAATAAACTATTGCTAGCTACAATACTGGCGTTTATAGGCTGTTCACGGTAAAGTGAGCACTTCTTGAAAGCTCTGCTCAAGATCTACTTTTACTCTTTTTATATTCTTACCCCATATGTAATACTAAAGTTGCCAAGGGCCTGATAACTTAGTTCATGTTTCGGCAAACAAACAGTTAATTATTGAAAACTTAAATGTGTTGCAAATGTATTCATTCTTGCACTCATATGCATTAAAAAAACAAACTAAGCAAAATAAATAATTTCAATATTCACAAAAGTTTATATCACTTTACTCAATGGTGAGAAATGGGATTATTTTCCTTACGTTGTTACCGACTCTACTGGGTGCATGCCAGTCAGTGTACTCGTTAAAATGTATTCAGGTAGGGGTAGTAGCATTTTTCAAAGGCTGGTTTCATAAGTGCTCAATCGACCGTGAAGAGAGTATGTAATTCGGACGTTTGCTTGTTAATTTTTGCTGTGTGGTTAGTAGATAGGCAATGTTCCAAGGAAGGGGCTGGGAACTGCGGATCCGCCACCATAGACTTTCCAGTTTTTCCATCGAAAAAAACATTTATGCCCCAACATAGCAATAGCGAGCCCCCGAAAGGTAACTTTCGAGTCATTTGAAATATTTGGGTAGCTCGCTTAATACTTTAAGGCCACCGCACCCTTAGCCGAGCTCACCTCACCCCTTTCCCAACCCCAACCTATGGCAATTATTATAAAAATCCCAAAAATCTAAAAAATCTAAGAACATAGAACATTACACTACCCTACTCCTCGCTCACCACGCCAACCCCCCTGACAATTAAGACACAACAAAATATTCAAAAAGTGGAGGATCATTAGACTTTTCCTTTGTTCGCCCATCAATCCCCACCCTCAAAAGAATGCGAGGGGTAAAACAGTAAATTAAGTGGAAATAAGGAAATTCCAAGATGGCGGTAGCTCCGCAGATTTGCAGTCCCCAGCCCATTGCATTTTAAGAAAAATTACTTATCTACTGTGTTTTTTTAACTTTAGGAGTTACATTTTTTGTGTATCCAAAAGTGAAATTTAAGAAAAATAATTATTATTGCAGAAGTTGGTAACTTAGACGTATTTCGTGTGCATCCTTCAGTCTATTGCGATAATGTCTTACTTCCAATAGGGCTGTACTTAAAGCCATAAAACCACATTTCACACTTCAGCTACTATTTGTTGGCTGCTTGCAGCAAGTAATTTTTTGCTTAAACCAATGCACGAGCGCTGCTGAAGTGCAGCACTGCAGCTGACTTACAAGTTTGTCCTGTCCGCTGAATGCGATCTTGCAGGAAATCACTGTTTTATAGATATAATGGAGTGCTTTAGCGCGTTATAACAGTCAAATTTTGTGATGTCACAGCGGTGAAATCTGCCTAGAATGACCAATAAGAATGTATACAATTCCCGCGCTTTATTTTGATTTGAACAGCGATGAATAAATAAATATGAAAGTTAGGCTAATGCTGTTTTCATAGGAGTACAGCTAAATAGACGCTGATGATTAAATATTACTCTCAAATGCTCATTTAAATTTAAGGTTTTTATAGATGGTGAAATATATACCGCCGGTTGTAGCAAGGTAGTAATTTGGATTCAGTAAGAACTTTGCGGACTTAATTTTTTTTTTTCATAGGCTACGAAGCTTACATTTATATATATATATATAGGCTGTTTTAATTAAATTCGAGGCAGAAAAGTAGGCGTTTTAATATGTAATAAAATTGTTTTACCTATGTAAAAGTTCTCCTTAGGCACGTGTACATTGTTTATTAGCATACTAGGTTTTAAAGTTATATCGTTAGGTGTTATTTGAAGTATCGTAGCCTTCAAATTGTGACCTTTGGCACGACCGTGAGAAATAAGAGAATATTAGTCTGGGGAAAAATAGGCCTAAGCGAAATTTCAGTTATTTCATGCAATTAGCCTAACCTGTTACCAAAGGACCTTTATTTACTTTGTGCCAAGGAACATTTGTTAAATTGATTGGCGTTTATACAACCAATAATATTAATATCACCGACGACAGGAGAAATTTTATTTATAAAAAAACTGAATTAAGACTTGCCATATGTTTTTTTTTAATCAGTAGTCCTCTAGTTAACGGGGTAAAATTTAAAAGCAGACAAAATTTAACAGCCTGACCGCTGTCATGTCTGAAGAGAGAGAGAGAGAGTACCTGGGCTTGCTTAAGACATTCTTCTTTCCTTAGCAAAATCAAATAAATAATTTCCTGATAAGAGAACCTTACCCATAAACTGTTTAAAATTAATTATCTCGTAGGCATATAAATTAACAATATGCAAGGCACTAGTTTTACAAGGAGGAAACACCTAAAATAAAACAATTATACTATCCGTGACATTAAAACGTTAAATTAATTAAATTTTCATAAATATTTGAGACTATTAATCAAAATAGAATTATGATATAATTTCCACCATCTTTATTAAAGGTAAACAAACAAGAAACATACTGTCAGCTGTAAACATTGCAAAGGAATCTTAATATTAAACAGCATAAGTGTCAAGCTGAAACGTAAACAAGTGAAATTTTTATCTTATATCCTCACTATAGCAACACCTTTCTTCCTGCGCATAGAATATAGTGCCTCCGCCAATCTCTCATATGCCCCCGGAAGGCCGTGTTGTCACGAGACCAGGATCCAAAGTTCCTATGACTCATTAAGTGGGTTTGCAAATTAGTTGCATCCTGACAGACTTGGGTCAAATTATTGGGCCGACGGCGGACTGCCGTGTTTATGTTTTAGCTGGGCTCCGAGCCTGTATTTGTAGCTGTTAACCATGGTTATTCTCTTGGTAAATTTACGTGTAGTTGTATCGCCAGGCCTACAACAATACTAGTAAGCACCAATGGTAAGTTGTAAAATTTAAACACGTGAAAGGACAGTATGTGTTGTGGCCAAGTCCTGTGACATAGTATTTTCTGGATCCCATGGCGGTGTATTTGCTTTGTGTTCTTTTAACAACTATTTTTGGTGTTTGTAAGTTCACTATGAAAACGTGATCTACAAAAAACTATTGTTTTTACAATTGCACCAAAATAATTACACAATTTAATCAATATTGCATGCATAATCACTGGATAATATTAGCCATTCTGCATTTAGATGTACAGTGTAACATAGCCAACAACTATTCCTAAATAAACCTAGAAAATTGGTCGATTCAAAGGCGTTCAGCCTTCGCCTAAACTGGGGTTAATCACAAGATACAAGCAAATATATAATCGAATGGTGTTTTACAGAAGACTAATTTAAAACAAAGTTTGTCTTTTTACCGATCATTTAGAAGTATATTTTGTTTCGTTTGTCTAAGTAAGTTACCTAGTTCACCTGATTGTACCTTATGACTTGCTTAAAATATCGCAGAATGGCTCACTTATATTGTTTTTGCTTGCCACACTGTAATTGTAATGGCTCAGGCTCTGCAAACATTTAGAAGAATCACAGGAGCAAAGAAGTCGGGTTTTATTTTTGTTTCCATACTAAGATTTTGTTTTCGATGCGTTACAAATTGCTAGATGATAAAAACTTTAGCAGAGTACAGCTTGTTGCATAGTCATACTAACAGTAAATTGGTATTCTTAAATGAAGTATAATTTTTATAAAATAAAAATAAGTGTACACTAAATTGATTCCAGCCATCTGTAGAATTACAATACAGAAACTCATTCAGGAAGGGCCTAGATTCATTTGATTATGAATTGAATTTAATAAGTACTATCTTATGCAAGAATAACCCGTAAATTTTGCAACATACATGGTGGTATTTTCATATCTTAATTAAAAATAATACTCATCTGTTTTTCTATGCTTGTAGCTCTAAGTTTAATTAAGGTTATGTAATATAGTTTTGACACAACTATCATAATTAAGATTTACAGCCTGTTAATTTGCAGGTCCAATTTAGGCCTATTTAAGATTGCATTTTATGATCAGAGTAAGTCATACTCGAGTGTTTTGTATCATTAGGGTGAAGTTATACGAAGTAATTTACATGCAACCGTCCATCCAATGAAGTATGAATAACTCGCCATATGTGCTTGACCCATCATTTTTGTTGTTCATAAAATCAGTGAGATTCGTGTATTTTGTTCTGGTGCTTGTGTACATACATTGTTGGATAATTTTTACTAACCAAAAATATGTAGAGAGTTAAAAGAAATAGTAATTTAAATTTTATCGTATGTTCTTAATTGCTCGAAACCTAACTCTATTAAGTTATTTAATTATTTAAATTTCAGTTTATATTAGATATGTATAGTTAAAAATAAATTAGTGGGTCTGGGAGTGTGATAAATAAGTCTTAGAAATCTGTGGGGCTGCCAAATCAAAGGATGGGTATGCTCACTAACAGTTTTATTTTATTTTCTATTGCTTAATACAAAAACCATGCGTTTAGCGGATGAATATATGCGTACGCTACAACTCTTATGAAATATACAGCATGATTGGTCACTAGATGAATAACCTGTCAGGAAAATTTCATTCTCGTTGTCTATAAAATTACGTGTTTCCGACCTAGCGCGATAATTTGCCAATAGAGGTGCCCCAGTTAGTTGATTCGGCGACACACTAATTCGTAATAACTGGAGAGAAGTGTTAGTAAATGCGGTATTTATCAACGCCCGACAACAGAAGTCCCCGATTAAGTTGTAGTCTCCTTTGCCATGTATAAATAAATATGTTTTCTGAAAGAATGTGAGTTGGAATTGAGAGATGAGAGATTTGGGCGGCTTTGAAAGCCGATTTTCTGAAAGAACAAAGTAAACCACGAAAGCAAGCTAATTTTTTACGCTGAAATGTACTTTCAGTTTTTATTTAAAGGTAAACAATGGTAATAATACATTCAATTAATTTAATTTGCTGCAATTAATACGTTTAAAACGCAGTTGTTCCTGTATTTACTTTATCTTCATATTTGATGAATATAAGAGATTGTCGTATTAGTTTTCCTACATTAAGGTTTTTTTATAATAAATAGTCTCGTGTGGTTTGTCTAATTAAACTATTGTAATTATTAGACTCACAAAACGCCATAAAACTTCCATTATGTTTACACTCGTATGTGTGCGGAGTGACGTTGTGAGTGAACGTTACGCATTTCAAACTCTCAACAAGCAGGTCTTTATATTCTTTCAGCCATGTCTGAAATTAAGTCACTTCTTATTTACTTGAATTGAAGCGGCACTGTTAAAACATAATGCGCTCGGCAATATTAAATTATTCTTCTGATAAGCTGTTCTTGATAAATTTGTAAACCTGCGGTATTAAAAGTAATTTATTTTCACGTGCGCAGAAAATGTCCTAAATTTCAGACACTGCTGTTACATATTCATCACGTAGTTGACAACACAAACCACGGTTTCGTATTCAACTACGTCAATATCTGAGAAATATTAGACTATGGATTTTTCCACATCTATTAATAATGTATACTACTTTCCGAATGTTGAAACCAAAATATTTAGCTTTAAATAACTTTAATATGATTACTAAACAGTTACTGCAAATGAATAGGGTTTCTTCATCGCGGTGGTCCCGGAGCATTAGAAAAGCGTGTTCGGTGGAACCAGCACCTCAGCAGTTAAGTTCCGGTGTGACCAGTCAATCTATGATTAGCAATAAGCACTTCACTATCGTGCGACCACCCAACAAACTTACAAGGTTATCCCGCTATCGGTAACTCTTTTTATATTTGTATTTACAACTCTGTGGTTTAAATAAAAGGCAAGGTTTCAAGTTTAACATCTTGGCAGAGTTTTATGGAAATGCATTGACTACAGAGGAGTCACAAATGCGCAACCTTCTATTTATCATTTTGCAAGCTAAGATGGAAGTTCAAACCCGATAAGCTTCCTAACAATAGCACATGAATTAAACAGCAGGTACCTCCGTACATGGCAAGTTGTTCTATAAGTATGACAATGTGTTCATGAATAATTTACGTGATAGAATAACGGGGAAATAAAATCTCACAAATGAAGGCAGATTTAAATTTAACGATTCTCACACATTTCAAACTATCTAAAAGAATGTATAAATTAATTACAAACCGGTCATTTTACCTGCTAAGCGTTTAAGACTATGAATGAACTGAAGAAAAACTTACCCGAAACCGGCCATGAAAATAAGTTGGGTTTTGCACGAGCAGAATACGGTTGCCACTCATTCCAGCTATAAAACGGAAACATCCTTCATCACAACCTAACCACTGCAAAGAGTCTGCCCAAGTGTTGCACTGAGAAGAATTCCAACAGTCGACAATCTCTTATAAAAATATGAATAAAAATCCTGCCTGCCGGTATTGGCTATTAAACAAATTTAATTTTTTTTTTTTTAGTTTCCTTAATTATTTCTTTTATTCTAAATAATTCAGGTACCCTAATCTTTCTTGGGCGGCTCAAGTTTTCTGCGCTTGGCGTTTATCCGTAATACTTTCATAACTGTACAATCCATACTGTGTCCATTACACTGATTTTCTTTTGTCTATCCTCTCAGTGCTCAAACCTTTATTGTATTCTTAATCGTTTTCCCCCCAATACCGTAGTTTTTGCAGCAATCGACTGATTTTTAATATCTCAGGTTTATAGTCTGTTTCAAAACATTGGTTTAATTTTTTGTAAAAAAAAAATTATTCCCACCTCGATATAAGGTTATTTCACAGTATCTTTAAAACAACTTGCTATTTTATGCATTTTTCTTGATCATTTAGTCCAATTTTCTCATTATTTCCACGGCTAAATAATTAATACCAAAGGTAATTGAACTATTTCACTTGCAACAAAACTATTTTTAACCAATTAACAGAAAATTAGTTCCATTCTTGTCTTACATTAACTTTTTCCCTGACCTCGTGTGTGTGATGTTTATAAATCATTTTTACTGCATTCATTTTTCTCTTGACTCAGTTTTTTTCGTTCCGTATACCTTGATAAGTTGCAAAACTTACGCTTAAGGAGTTCTCTTTCTATAACGGTTATTGGCATATAGTTGACTTGAGTGGGTGTAAATTGTTTTTGACAGTAAATGGTTTTTGGCGAGACTTTCCTTCCATAAAGTTTATGCACCACAACAGGATAGTTGCTTCCAATGAAATACTGCGCTACATTGTACATAATTAAGAGATCCAAGAGTATCACACAGGCTATCAGAATTATTGGCAATGTTAGACTCTCAGCCACGGCTGTACAAGACAGGTCTGGACACTAACTTAAAATGTTGACGCCCTTGTTGACCCATTTAGTTCATGAACCCAACCACAAAGCGCTGTTACCAAAGTAATGCTGTTTGACATGGCAAGCATAGCGAGGGGCATTACCATGTTTTCTTAAAATGGGAAAATTAGGTTAATATATCTATCTATGGCGTTATCCCTTTACCAGCAATGCTAACAGCACTATTTTTGGTAAAACGCTTTTGCAGCCACTTTATGAACTAAGTACGTCACTTGGGGCGTCAACTCGCTAACATTGTTTGATAGGAGAATGTCCAGGCCTGTCTTCTACGGCCGTGCTCACAACCGTCTGGCAGTCGTCCGTCTGGGTTTTCGTCCGTCAGGTGAAAGCGATTCACAACAATCCGTCGTATGTCAATCCTCCTGTACGGCAAAATTTTAGTGTAACAACTTAAAGTCGTGATCTTACTTTAATTGGAGGTATGTTTTGATTGAAAATTCATTTTTAGGAGAAATGTTTTGGAGGAATAATTTTTTTACGTGATAAAAATTTAGACTGCATTATTGTTTAAATTTTAAATTCCTGAATTTACCACCAAAGATAAATAAACAAATATCCACCGCCTTGCATTTTATTTAAAAGTGCATATTCAAGTCTACGTAATGTCGTCAGATGGCGGTGGCCCACCCGTCCGTCCGTCGAAAGTTAAAGGCCGTTACTCCTGATGAGCATTGAAATCACTGAAGGTTCATCAGTGTTCGTCAGCAGTACGGGAACAGCCAGCAGTAAACAGTAAATATTTTGTTCGGCAGTAACTTCAATAAAATTAAAAGGAATTAAATTATGAATTTAAGAAATATCTTAATTCTCTAGAGTTAAAATAATTTTTATGCATAAAAAAACAATTGTTCATAGTTTTTGGACTACAGAAAGGCAATTTTTGTAGCATGCAACTGTTTTGAGTTTATTTTGTATTGAGTTTGTTCGGAATTTCAGTAGGGACTCTTATTTAATGATCCTGCCATATGTATATTTTAAATAGCTCTGAGAACCTACAACTTTCATCTTTCGCCAAAATCGTGTTTCACTGACACTGCATAACCTTTGCAGCATCAGTAAACTCAGCGTTTTCAGTTATTCAATATAGCCTCGCGCAGGGTGCCGCCGAGCGGCACGCAGAAACTAGTACCAGTGATCAGTAGTATCGGAATAATAGCCGACGTTACGGAAATTACTGGCCAGTGAAATATGTGAGTAACGGGAAGTTTAGGAAATATTTGACTGATGGACAGGTAGAGAAAAGTTTCCCTGCGATTGGTTGAAGATCGCGTGACTTCCGGACAGAAGGGACTGGCGACTGACTGACGCGACAGAAGGTTGAGAGTCCAATTTAAGATTTGTGTTGCATTTTGCAACACAAAAAGTTTGTAATAGAATTTTCTTATTTAATTTATCCATTATTTGTGCTTTGTTCGTAAGCATGCGAATGTCCATGACAAATATTACGAAAATAAATTAGCACAAATAAGAGGTTACAACCAGGTTCATAAACTGCGCAAACTTAAGAGTCAACAGGAAAATTACGGTCGTTTATAAGTATCGCACGACGCAGGTCGTTACCAACAATGCAAAATTAAAATTAGAAACTTTTATAAAAATTAATTTCCTTTACGCTTCTTAGTGATCATGTTTTGCTTTTTTTCTAAAACGTTTGTTTAATAAAAAGTTTTTTTTTTACAATTTAAACTTTAAGTTACTGGCATATAGTTTTTAAACGCCTGAATAACGAATACTTCAATATTGTGATACGTTTATTATACTCTATTATTCAAGGCATAAATTCTTTGTACAAGTAAATAAAATAACAAAAAATGTAAGCCTTCGGTGTACGTGTAAAACTGTGTTTGAATTGCGTGCGTTGAGACTTTTTGCGTCATTGTGTTTCTTGTGTGCTTGAATTTCTTGCGTAGTTTATAAGACACGCCTGAGTACTGTATTACAAAGCAAATGTTCTTTTCATTTGTTTGTTTACGTAAACACACACAACATAAGCCTTTTTCATATCCCAGATGCAGTATATTAGGCAGGAACGCATTAAGTTTAGAGTAAATTAAGAGTAGAGTGCGCATACCAGCTGCTAATTAACAATTTGTGTCCCAAAACTGAACAGATTTTCTTCCTTAAGAGCTGTAAAAACCACGTGGTTTCAAGTAAGGTTAGAATAAAGTTTCCATAAATAGGCGTTTTGTCGGGTTAGTAGAAAAGCGAAATTTAAAAATTTTACGTCATTGTTGAAACACGAGGATCTGATAACTGTTTGGGCAATTCTTGAGTCAATGTAGGGGACATGCACTGAAGAAATTAGTATATCGATTACCATCTTATGCACATGTACGTAACATTGACCTGTACCCCACACCAATACAACTGTCAAAGTCACGTGCTCAACACTGATTAACGTGTTTGTGTATATCTTAATGTTCAAAAGACACGCGTTTTTATAAGAATAAAACATATATTTGCTTATTTGAAATTAATCTAATTTTACTAAAAATTAGTTTGAATGAGGAAGCATACAAACATATAAAAGCACTTTTAACTTACGATAATCTGGTATTTCTGCCCACCTATTTTTTTTTTATTTCCACTGCAAATTTATCGTTTTTATTTCCTATTTGCATGAAAGGTCTATTGGCAGAATACTTTGTTATTTAGTTACTCTATGTACTTTTAATGTTTTGCAAATGTGTTTATTTTATTGTTTACGTCTGAGTATGACCACAGATAGGAACTTAATGTTTTAATGCAGCATTTTAAGATAGTGTTAAACAGATTGCCAAAAGAAATCTATTTAAATGAAAACATTCGTTAACAGTTGGCAGCATAGTACTATATATAATATTTTGCAAAGGAACTTTTGGAAGTGCTTCGCCTATTGTGCTATGGTAAATTCAAACTGGAATGTGTGTAAAAATTATCTCTGTTTTTGAACTTTTAAGTAAGCATCTTGAATCCTGGAGCTCATCTAAAATACATTGGAAAATTGTTATTTATTGTGGATCCTATCATCAAGATTTATTCAGGATATTATTTTAGGACCCCGGTTACGCGTGGTGCATGAGAAGAATGCCCTGGTAGTCAATTAGCAGATAAGGGTTCTCTGAATTGCTGCATTTCCTGTGATAGCAAATATATTGCTATCATGAACTTGCAGAACGTCTTGCTCCAGAAGAATTACTGGTGCAGATAAGTAAAACTGAAGTAAGTTGCAGATGGCAGCAGTTCGATGTAATATGATTTCAATAATTGAGTGTTCAAGAATTCTGCGTATCCCTTTCTCTACAGCTTTCATTGTAAAATTGGCCCACACTTCCTTCAAAAGTAGAGATCTAACGCATCTACCTAAATATTTTATAAATCTGAGAAGCAGAGGCAAGAAAAGGTATTTACTGATTAATGGAGTAGAACCAAGCGAGATATTTTTATTGGACACAGAATAATATTTTCCATATCGTGAAAATACTACCTTAAGCTGCCAAATGTCAACTTTAATTATAATTATAGTCTGAGTTGAGCATTTGAATTTGAGCTGCATGTATTCTTATATATGAACATTTATTACATAAGTTTCTTCACAAAAATTTTAATCTTAATAATTAAAGCTCCTCAATGATTGGACTACTTTATTGGTGGGTAGTTTGCTCAGTTGTAGTATGTTTTTTATTATAATTATAGTGTTGATTATTGATCTCTTGTTACTGTGGTCATTCTACTACAATTTTTTCTACTATTTCTTTCACTCCAATATACAAGTTACTTATATGACAACTTGGTTCGTTAACAACAACTCCCAAATAATCACACATACCCCAATACCACACTCTGTAAAAATCATTTCACTGGCGCCATCAAAATGGGGCAATACAAACAACTTTTCAGTGGCTCCCATTAGTGGGGCATTTTCATAACAAAACATTTGCACACCTAGTAGTATCCATTTAATTGTTTACATAATTAGTGTTCTAACCTCAGATCATATCCATGTCGTTTACTATCGTATTGGCAAAAAAAGCAGTCCAATGTTGGAACATGGAGTGGCTACTGCGCACCTTGGGCGCACACTCACCCCCCATTTTCCTTCTACGGTTAACACAGTTAAGAGTTTATTAAAAAAAATCTACGTAGAGCTAACTGTAGAGAGAAAATAACGAGTGCGTATCCAAAGTGCGCAGTAGCTACTCCGTATCCCAACATTGGACTATTTTCTTTCAAGTCCATCAAACGACGTGGATAGAAATTGAGGTAAGAACTTATTTATGTAAAAAAAAAAAAAAAATGCTTTCAGTTGTTTGTATACTTATGTGGACTAATTTTTTGAGCTATTAGAATATATTCAAATTGGTAAAATTATTTTATTTATTGCAAAGACTAGTCTTAAAAATTAAGAATAAACAAAGACGTCCATCACTGTTGACCATGTGACAGTTTTATTGGTGATGGGTAGGTAAACGTTGGGTAAATACGCAGAAGACAATCTGTCTACCTCATCTTTATGGAGTCAAAAAGGGCCCTATGTTAAATTCAAAGTGAATCTGCCTTAAGTCTGTGCGCCACGACAAAAATTTTCCGTTAAAGCTCCAGCGGAAGCTTCCAAGAGACCTGTTACTCGGGCGATCGAGCCTGCATGCAAGCAGTTACGGAGCGTTCTTTGGAGTAACCTGTCCAACTATACTTGCCGCAAATGTAAAGAAGAGTGCATTTTTTTTTAATGATTTTATCTGTAACTGTGGTTCCAGAACATTCTTAAATCACTTCGGTATTGTCTGGTTATGCACAGAGCCTACTCGTTTTGTTGTAACTGGAACTTTTGTACTAAACACGGAAGTTTACCATAATTTTCACGCAACGCTGTTTTATAATCAGTTAACACTTTCATTGTTGTAATTTACTAATAATTCGGGTTTAATAGTCTTATCGCAGTTTTTCAAAACAAAGTTACTCCACCACTCTCTCTCTCTCACTCTGATTGGCTAAGATTTCAACCTTTTAGGAAACCTTCCATCAAAAATTACACATGCACTATTACGAAAACGTCCAACAGATGGCATCATTTTCCATAGACCCATACATACAAGCGGCCATGCAGGCTTGGCTGGAGTCTTCCAAGTAATTTTCCATCGTGGCACATGGTCTTTAAACAGTGGTCATTTCGCAGCATCGTCACTGCCTTCTTGATATCACTGCGTGCAGGACAACCAAATTTATCTACGCTTTTGCGTTTCAAGCAAACAAACAAAACGCAAACAACAAAAAGCAAACAAACAAAAAGCAAACAAACAAAAAGCAAACAAACAAAAAGCAAACAAACAAAAAGCAAACAAACAAAAAGCAAACAAACAAAAAGCAAACAAACAAAAAGCAAACAAACAAAAAGCAAACAAACAAAAAGCAAACAAACAAAAAGCAAACAAACAAAAAGCAAACAAACAAAAAGCAAACAAACAAAAAGCAAACAAACAAAAAGCAAACAAACAAAAAGCAAACAAACAAAAAGCAAACAAACAAAAAGCAAACAAACAAAAAGCAAACAAACAAAAAGCAAACAAACAAAAAGCAAACAAACAAAAAGCAAACAAACAAAAAGCAAACAAACAAAAAGCAAACAAACAAAATGCAAACAAACAAAATGCAAACAAACAAAATGCAAACAAACAAAATGCAAACAAACAAAATGCAAACAAACAAAATGCAAACTGTCCAGTCCATTGCATTTTCCTCAAGAGGTGCTTATTTTTTAAATTAGTTCGAACCATGGGAATAATTCGTTTTTATATAAACATACTTTCTTCTTACAAAAACACTCCCAACCAGTGGCGGATTTACATATTGGCCACCAGTAGGCTATTCAAATTTTGCCGCCCCTACCGACCTCTACAATTGGATACCCTAGTTCACAATCACATTATTTACAATTTTTTTGTCAATGAAATTGTAACTTTATGATTTGTGCACTATCGTCCTAATTACACCACCTTTTTCCCGTAATTAGTATGATTGTGAACTAGGAGATCGATGTGTCAGTTTCTAGATTATTTTTACAACCCAACGATTTAGTTAATATTGCACAAGAAGTAGTTTTTGGGTATATTTCTGAGCTAATAAAAGCTCAATCATGTACTACTAATAAGGCGGGGTAAGGTATGCCTCAATAGTACTTACACAATGTGTATTCGGTAAACGTAATTAAATAATTTTTATTGCGCTTACTTACAGTTTAAAAACAATATATCCAATTATCTGGTAACAATCCGGCTGATGATGTCGATGAAATTCAATTAATTAAGTTATGAAAGTTTTACAATACCTTTTTGCGCGATTTTCTATTGGCAAAATCATCAATTATAACGTCGTATGAAATCTTTTTCATTATTTCTGACTATGCGCAAAAGAGCCAAGGCGTTTAGCTTTTCTTGGCTTAAGGTAGATCTTAGATAATTGTTCACTCGTTTTAAGCACGAAAAGCTTCTCACCCGAACAATTTGTCGCTGGTGTACATAGAGCCATGCGAACTGCTTGGATAAAAGTTTTGCGAATTATGTTTTTGCATGAACGAAGATAGGCTTTTCAATGATCCAGAATCTGCTTTTGCCAAAATTATTTCAGAAGAAAGGTGGCATTAAAAATGTATGCATTCTTGAACTAAGTCAGTCTCTAAATCATTAGGATACATTTCTTCCAAGAAAAGGGCTTTTTCCGTAAGGGTTGATGATGACAATTCACTCATTTTGGTCAGAAATGAAAACTTTTCATTGAACCTGTTTTAGGCCTCCTGCCGTTTTTCTAATTCGGATAAGAGTATCAATGAGGACGAGAAATGTGTTAACCCTTAAAGTATCACTCGCAGTCATTCTCATTTCTTCATCGGGTGTTTCATCATAATTTGTTTCCTTTTCGGTTGTCTTTTTCCCATGTCTTTCGTATACTGCTTCGAAACACTTAATTCCATCGCCTTTTGTTCGAAATACCTAAAATTTTCTCGTTCAGCTACGAAAATCTTACAAAGAGATTCGTAAAGATCGGCAACAGTGATCAAATATACGATAGAAGCCTGTATTTGAACATTCACTTTGTTTATTCTTTCCAAAAAAAAACATTCCACACAACAACCATTACCGCCGTTTCCAGTTTTTTCTAAATTCAGAAGTATTGCCGTCTCTTCGTTTCGCGTTACAGGCTTTTCGGTACAATCATCCTTGATTTATTCCAAAGTTTTAAGGACTCCGTGCCAAGAATCTTTTCGACTTCCACATGCGTCCTCTCTAGCTGACCAACGTGTCAGATTTACTCTCTTTAGCGTTTTCCCTTTCCCGATTTCAGTCATTAATTTTTGCCAGCGCTGTGTCGAACTTACAAAAAAACGTATATTTCTTGAAGCAACATGAAGAAGCGACAAGCTTCTGTGCAATATCCAGCAGCCGCAGTTGCCACTAAATTTAAAGAGTGGGCAGAGCAAGGAACGAAAAAAGCAAAAGGTGCTTGGCTTTGAATTTGAGCTTGTAAGCCATTGTACANTTACAAAAAAACGTATATTTCTTGAAGCAACATGAAGAAGCGACAAGCTTCTGTGCAAGATTCAGCAGCCGCAGTTGCCACTAAATTTAAAGAGTGGGCAGAGCAAGGAACGAAAAAAGCAAAAGGTGCTTGGCTTTGAATTTGAGCTTGTAAGCCATCGTATACACCAGACATGTTCGCGGCATTGTCATGATTGTCCACGACAGTTTTCAATATTTATTCCCAGTGTTTTGAGTTCCGAAATAATGGCAGAAAACATTTCTTCAGCTTTATGTCCCACTGAGGGCAAAAACTTGAGAAGTCTTTCACACGGTTCGCCTGTTTCCAAAACGTATCTAATGACGAGGGTAAGTTGGTCCATGTGCTATATCTGGTGTTGAATCTATGATTAAGGAAAAATATTTCGCCCTTCTTATCTCGTCTCCAATGTGTTAAGACTTTATGGCCAGTCAAGAGAATAAACTCATCGCAAACTGTCTTTGATAAATAACTGGTACATCCAATTCCTTGATTCCCAAATCGTTCAATATGAATGGTTAAAAAAGGATCGAATTCAGCTAACAGTTCCAAAATCATACAATAATTTCCGTTATGCGGATCACAGAACTTTTCATTTTTTCGTCTGAAAGCGAAGCCTCTTGAACACAGTCGCTTCACTACGGCAACAACCCTCTTCAGAACGTTTCTCCAATAAGTAATTTCTTCATCAATCTGGACATGCAGTAAATTATCGAGTCGGCCATCAATCTCACTTCTAACTTCTAACTTTCAAACTAAGGATACTAGATTTATGACGCGCAGAGTTTTCATGCTGAGATACTCTGTGTTCTGCATTTTTCCAGTCATTAAATCCTTCGTTCTCAAACAGTGTCATTCTCCAATGGACCGAATGTCAAACAGGGCCCACAATATACAGATCTTTTACTTTCAGAATAAACCAGCCAATTTCGGTCATTCACTTCATTATTTTTCATTTTTCTTTGGAAGATACTCGCTGGCAAGAAACGGCGCTGATCAGCATATATTTTTTTCACTTTTAGAGAAGTCACAAGACTTGTTTTGATCGAAGCCGTACCTTGCGATAATCTCCCTTAAGATATCGTTGTGATTATTCCTCTACCGCCTCTACGTAAAAAAAAAAATATCAGTTTTTTTAAGTAGATGGTTCAACAGATGACTGACTTGTTGGGCCGGAGAGTTCAAATCAGTTTCATCTTTTCCAGATTGTATTGTGTCAGTGCATTTTGTTTAAGTTCCTGGTCTTTCAACACTACTTCCACTTCCACTTTTAAAAAACTCAATTTTTATCGTTTTCCGGATAATCTGTTATTGTTATTTTTTCATTTTGGCCTTTTTATACTCAGCTCCACTAAGTCACTTTCTCCCATCACTCATTCTAACAATCTATTGGATTCCAAGAACTGAAATAAAGAAGATTACATTGGGAGTTTTATTTCTCGTACATCCTTTGTTCAGACTTCAGACATTGAATAATTACATAACATAAGTACAAAAAATTTATTTAAGTAGGATATAACAAAAAAAAAGAAAGAAATTTCTTTGCATAGCTTTCGAAACCGCTATTTATCAAGTTAAATTACGTCTTACTGATTCGTTACGGATGATTTATTGTAATATATTATGATTACTTAACTACTATAAGTTTCTACGCACCGGTGATATTATGCTATGAAATTATTCATACAATCCACAAAACACTTTGAAAAATTACAGCACGCAACCAGAAAAAGTAAATACGGGACGGGACTTGCCCGTTTGTATCGCCGGCCGCCGCTCTATATCTATCTCTCTGGAACTGAATGCCACCACGCGGCGTATGCCTACAACAGCACGACCCCGCTTCGGCTTCCGTGGCGGCCGCGCCGCGCTGCGCTCTTGCAGTCAGTTCGGCCAGACACACTTAGCGAACGGTCATGTCACTCGTTCCCGCGCCGCAACCAAACGCGACTACGCAAATTGTAGAAACATTTATCTAATTGGTGAAACATATTACATGTTGAATTGTTTGTGTGGATCTAATAACGTTTAGGTATATAAATATGAATCTTTTTAATTTCTGTAAGACATTAAAAAAATTTGGCCCCAAATTTGCCACCCCTAAAATCTGCCGCCCTAGGCTCCAGCCTACTCAGTGTGCTGGTAAATCCGCCACTAGTCCCACCAAACCACGATCTGATTTTGTTACAGGCTATAATTTTCGAAAGTTCTGACTAACTTAAGAAATAACCATTTCATTATTTGTATTAAGTCAACTTACGCGCAAGTACATAGAAATAGCTTTTTCTGGGACAGGATTCATGAGTAGGATTCAGGATTCGTCCACCATCACGGTTTACGTCACTGCCAGAACTCGCGATGGAGGTATCTAAATGGCCCGTTTTTTCCTCAAAATAACCCGTAAGGCCTTCGAAAATTTCAATTTAACCCCCAAAATCGCTTCAAAAATTTGACCAAAAAAATTTTTTATTTTTTTTTTTTTTTTCAAAAAAAATTTTCGATTTTATTTCAAATTTAATATGTAAAAATATTTTTTGAAAGCATTATCTTAANATGCGAGAGCCAGAAAGTCCTCAGAGAAGCAAGATAATTCTGGATTCGAGGCTCCGAGCCAGGTCCAGTTGATAGAGGGATCAGCGGACATGGACCCCTTCCACCATCCTGCACCTACCCCCTACCCCCCTTCCTCAACAATATCACAACACTATGGGAACACCACTCAGTTTCCGAAACAAAATGTTAAAGAGTTCTTTAAACTAATTTTTTTCTCCAATTACTCTTTACACAAAGATACTATCTACTCTTCTACCACTATGACTGACATATAGGTCGTCACAAGACTAGCAGAGAACGACCAAAAGAATTACTTGTATCGTGCAAAACTCTCCTGAAGATATAAAATGCATCTCCTGATTTCGTACGAGATCTGCTCAGCAAAATATATTCTCGTATGAGATTTAGTATGAGAGTTCCATCTTTCACAAATTTTGCATGTATCTTGCATTGTGTAAAAGCTGCTTTACCGCGACCACCCAAATCAGCCAACAAAATTCCAAAGCAAAGAAAATGCTCGCCGTAATTTTTGATTATAGAAAACTGATTCACCATGAATTTGTGCATCCAAGCTACACCGTCAGGTTTTGAACAGCTTCAAAGACAAACGGGATATGCCAGAAAATATTTCCTGAATTAGTTGCTCCTTCATGACTATGCATCAAGCACTGTGACAAAAGCCTCTCCATCTATCCCCTCATTCACCTGATTTGGCAGCGGTACACACTTATATCTCCAAAAATAAAAATCAGCTTAAAAGGATCAATTTGAAAGGATTTGTAAGGCTTAAAATGATGTTCAGGACACCCCAACGGCCCAGTATCACACCATGTGTGAACTCAAGGTGACACCGGAAGACGCATTCTACAATAGCTACCAATCAATCATTGAATCTAGTTTAAGAAATATATTTTTATATTTAATAGACACTGCTTTAAAAATTGTTTTCATGAGATTTTATGATGACTATTGTGGATATTCCTAGTGGACCGACATTTCTTATGCAAGAAGGTGTGGAGGAAANCTGTGTTCATGAGATTTTATGATGACTATTGTGGATATTCCTAGTGGACCGACATTTCTTATGCAAGAAGGTGTGGAGGAAAATTGTGTAAAGGTACACAGATACACACACACGACCCAACAAGAAAGGGATAGCACTAAGAAAATACCAACATTTTACTAAAAACATAACAGCAGAGATGTTTCAGTAAAAGGTAATATTTAATTTGGAACCTTGTCAACAGAAAACTTTCAATTTAAAAATCAAAAATTGAGCAAATTAAAATGAGTAATTATTTCTGAAATATGTGGATCCAATTTTCAATCAAAAATGTGAACTTCACTGTTTAATTATTGGCCTCGGCAACACTAACCCCAGTCATGAATTGAATACTTAATTAGATTTAGACTTTACAAAATTTTTAAATTTATAATTGATTTTTGGTCGTCTTCTCGAAAATTGCTCAAGGTATTACTTGAATTATGACAGGGGATCAGTGTACTAAGAACTTATATATAAACATAAATACGGGAATAGCAATCCAATCTAAAACATGATCACTACTTCAGATTTGGGACTTCTGACAAAATGAGTTTATAATCTTGATCTAAAATAATATATTAATAACACAAAAAATCAATGATAAAAGTTTAAAAAGGACATGCTTGGGTATAAGTAATTTAATTTTCAAGTGATATAAAGAGTTAGTTAATCTTACCTCAGGGAGAAAATCTAAATTATTCCTAGCGAAAATATTTTAACTTCATTGCATGAGCCAGGGAAACTGAGGGAAAGGGGAGATTTCCCCACTAACACAAAGTAAAATGTTTCAGGTCACCTCAGTGTTGGCGTAGCGCCGTTTTTGATGATGACATGGTTACTGTAGCCTGGTATTGGGCAAGTTCGTTAAGAGATTATGAAGAGATTGAGATCTTCGTTGAATATTTCTAATTTAATTTCCTGTCTTCACTTAATCACAGTCCGCTGTTAAACAGAGTAATTATACTCAGTACCATATTACAGTAATTAGCTCTGCTTCACCTCTTTTGCAGATATTCTTAGTTTCCTGACAGTTTCGGTTTATCACTGTGTTTGTCTCTTTGCAACCAGCAAATAACCCAACAATTAGGCACAAAAGTGATTAACAACTCGTAAAATGTAAAATTTCAATAATCAAACATTTCAAATAATTTCTCTGAAACTGAAATTATGACCATCAGAGTGCACCAATTATAAGTCTGTCGTGAACGAACTGCTTCCCCCTATCTGCCCTGTCTCAGCTAGATCAGGCCCCGCAACACTAGCCCTATCCACCTCTACGACTCCCCATAGTCACTTCCGCTATAAAGGTCGCTGTCTTGGCGCTGCCAATAACCGCTGTAACTCTTCGAATCGCCACACACAGCCGTTCGTAACTAACTCTCCTCGGATAGGTAAAGGGCTGTACTTACACCTCCCTATTTATTTATGGATTATCCCACACCCCCAGAAATTACCCAATTCAGCATTGAGTGGTTTCTCAGCAAGGAATAACAAGCAACTGCCTTCATGAATGCGTTTGTCTCTGCCAAGTCACGGCTGTTAACCCGGCGTTGGTCGCGCCGCACACAAGGCCGGAGTGCTAATTTACGAGGACAAAAATCATATTTATGTTTTATATGACTATGACTTTGCGAAGTTTAAACTTGAACCTTTTGATGTGAATATGAACAAAAAAAACCTTTTAAGGTTTTTAGGCGGTTTTACTACCCTAAAAAAAATATATATTTTTTTTTTTTACATGAATACAAAGTGGTATCTTAATTTAAATCATAAGCTCTAAATATCATCTTCGTGTTCATCAGATTCATCCTCATCTTCGTTCATATGGTCCTCAACTCCGCTGAGAAATGTAGGCACCCGCAACATCCCAACTACGACATCATTGAAAACCTCTTGTTTTCTTGGGTTTTTTTCCTTTTGCTTGTAATTATAGGATCTGAAGATACAAACATCCAGTGGAAAATGTCTGTATTTGTATTTATTCAAGACGTCTTTCTCGAGTAAAACTGTCAACTTTTTATAGTCTTTGTCTGGCTTCTATTAAGTTATGGGCAACGCAAAATATTTTATTATATCAGCTCCGTGGATCAAAATCTTATGTACACCTGCACTCATTCTGTACCAACCATAAAGATTGACCACCATTTCAGCTGTGGCATAGCAATATGTCACAAATGTTTCTTCATTTATATAATGGCCACATGAAATCTCACATAAAATATTTGAAAATCGTTCAATCAACGTTTGCGAGATTCCTGTTATTCGGGATACTTTATCAGGGTTTTTGAAAAACTTTCTAGCCGTGATTCCATCATTACTATTACCTCCTTTTTTTGGTTGGACAACAAGCCCCATTTCTTTGTAAAAATCGTTGCAGATAGTTTTCTTCCTTTCTTTAACCAATTTTTGAACTTCTTTGCCTCTGGCTTGCCATTGCTTCAGTTCTACATTATAAGAACTATGTAGTAAATATTCGTAGCATCTCAGATGAGCATGCAAGAGAGAACGACCAAATCGGTATGTATTTGTGTCAACTGCTCTCCTTTTAACATTTTGTAAATCATTCATTAAGACAGGTGTGTCTTTGCAAACTTTAAAAGTTTGTGTGCTTTTTGTTTCAGTTAAAACATTTATCATTTTGCCATCTAGCATTGTGTAAATCAGAATGTGCTTGAAATGGATTGTTCTGTCTCCCATAACAATGGATGTAGGTGTCAATTGCTTTATTTGTTTCTCGATGTTATTATACTCCTCTTTAGTGTTTTCGTCACTCCTTAAATTTTAACGGAATTGGACGACAATATCTTGTCGAAGATGGAGTGTGATTTTTCCAGTAGAATTTCTTGTTTCCTTCTTTCCCTTCTGAGACCTCCAGAGGCACCATGGTACATAATATGTTCGAATCAGCCTAGATTTAATTATTGGTAAAGTTTTGCTTGCATATGCTGTGCCCTCCACTGCCATCTAAGCCCCACTTCTAATAGACATCTAACGTGTCATTTTCGTGCATATTGTTTAAAATAACGTCTTATTGTACTTCTGCTAGTCTCTTTATAGTGTGGTCTACTAGATCTTATAAAGGCACCGCAGCTTCATTTTCTGTTATTTCCATATTTAGCGGATAACATTTATTTTTTGCATCGGCCACCACATGGTAGGAAGGGCATATATCAACAGCTCTTTTTTTTTGCCCCTAGCCGCATTGATACACAGTCTTCCTTCGTTAAGCTTAGATCCACCATGAGACCTAAAGCTTCTTCAGCACTGTAAGGCATGACACTTAAAATATGTGTGAGCCTTTTTCATCCTTTTTAACCTTTTCGGGGTAGAATTTATGGCAAGTTTCATAACTTGAGCTGCCGTCCTCTCGCCAGATTTTACCAAGCTTGATTCAGCCGCAGAACAAAGCTTTTCGTGGGTAAGACGCGAGACATAACTCTTAAGCATTCTTCTCTTACTTCGGTCGCAGCTAACTTCAAATTCTTTTTTCGGTATTCCTCGCCTTTTTTCCGAAGAAGTAGGTTGTGGTAAGGTTGCATGCATGCGTTGAATGCATATCCGGGAGCTTAAACTCTTTATTGAGCCAATTTGCGTGCTTGTCCTGGAAGCGGTCGTGCATATATTTACTTTCTCGCCATTTTGTTAGATATTTTGTCACAAACACTTTCAAGACATCTTTTTAATGTTTTACGAATGTCTCAGATGGGTCAATTACGCTTATTTGGTCTACTATTTATTGCACTAATCATTCATAACATTTAAAGGACGAAAATTTAAAAAAACGAGCGTCTCTTAACACTAAAAACAGTTCCTTTCTATGAAACTTTCTCTCCTGCAGAGTAGGGTGAGCGCGACTATATTCTGTACCATATAAGAAGGCCACTTTTTGACAGCTCAGTGAAAGTAGCGCCACTGTTTACGTCTGACTACATCTAACTATGTATCCTTCCGCATCAGCTGGTCCGTCAAGTCGGGGCTGTATTTTTTATCAACACGCTGTCAGCTAATCCTCTTGCCATTTTACTGTATGCTAAATAAATTTTAAGATACTTTAAGACTGACATCTGTCTAAAACAATAAGTAGATTATAAAAGTAAAAATATAAAATGTTGCAGATAATTAAATATTTCCTAATTATTTTTTTTAATTTTTCCGAGATAGTGAATTTGGGTTAACATTTGCGAGACGGTCTGTTGTATCTATTATCGCACTTTGGACGTTACAGCTAATATATTCGAGTTGGAAATATGTGACTTGGAATAACGTTAGAATTGCTCAAAAACTATTTACGTCTGTCTCACTTTCTACGGAATCAAGGAGATGGGTTTCGAGAGAACAATGTGGTGTATAATTTACGTAGACGAACGATTACCGGCCGAATATAAATTACTTACTCCAAATCGTTGTACATGAAATATATGTTACTTTAAAAATTATGCAGAGCTCGTGGAAAAATATAACTATTGGCATATGTTTGTAAATTCGTTATATATCGCGCAGGAAAGAGGTTCATTTCTGGCTGGTAATAGCTCGCAGAATATCCGATAGATAGCGCGCAGCACGTCACGGCGAAGTTTGAGTAACTTTTTATGGTCAACAGATAACGAATTTTTAAAGTTGATAATTCTTATGTTACGGGCTGGAAATATATTTCAAATCAGTGTCGTTTCGTCAAATTATAAGAAAAAATAATTCAACAATATTATGCAATATTTCTGTATGCTTTTGGAATTAATATCATGGACGTGTTGAAAGCAAGGTTGGGGATGGATGATGATACGTGAAAAAGCTTTCTGAAGTTAGCACAACTTCAGAAAACTTTTCCACGTCGTATCGTTCTATTGTACATTTCATTTTGAACACCTATACATAACTACATTATCACGAAGTTTAGTTTTTAACACTAACAACCATTGTTTTGTGACCTTTTAAAATAAAATGTATTAATAAATGCAAGAACTCTTTCTTATCCGCGTATTTTCTGCTTTTCTGATGTGCATCGGCAGTGCTCTCAGAATAGCCAACGTAATTGTAACTTTTGTTCGTTCGTGCATCAGCTGATGCAGGATTTTGTAAATGGCGCTTTGTTTGTTTCGTATACATCAAGTTGCCACTCGCTGACTGTCAGAAAGTGGACTTCTTATACGGTATGGACCGTACCTGGAAATAAACAGCTTTATTTAATAAACAAACAGTGAAGGGGACCGGTTTTTTGATTTTTTGTAATTCTTATTAGTTGTCACTTAGGAATTGTAACCTGTAATGGAAGTACGTGGAACGTTTTAAAAAGTCTGCAAACTAAATTATCTTTTTTTTTTCGTACAAAATATGTATTTTTTTCAAATCGATATAACTACCTGATTTATTGAAACGATTGACAAAAACNAGTTTTTTGATTTTTTGTAATTCTTATTAGTTGTCACTTAGGAATTGTAACCTGTAATGGAAGTACGTGGAACGTTTTAAAAAGTCTGCAAACTAAATTATCTTTTTTTTTTTCGTACAAAATATGTATTTTTTTCAAATCGATATAACTACCTGATTTATTGAAACGATTGACAAAAACCATTAATAAAAAATACACACCTGACGCTTCGCCTTCCATGTTTTAAACTTCACAATTTTCTGACACAGAACACAACACATGCGTAGTTACTCCGTCAAAGTTATGGGCGCAACTGGCTTACGCTTGTCGTGCGAGAAACAGTGACGCAAAGCGCACCAGCACTGGCTATTGTGTTGGTTCCTCGAACCTTTTTTTATTGCGGTTCTGTCTTTACTATTCTAATACCTAATGCCAAGTGTTTATTTTATTTTAAAGCAACGAACATTTTCATTTTTATCCCCTTAAATTAGAAATAATCAATTGTGTTGTGTTAATAAAGTTTAGTTGTTTTTATTAATTTTTTTCAATATATTAATATTAATTTCACAATTTTATGAATAAAATACATTAAATGGGTGAATTATTTATTGATGCACTTGTTTTAAATAAAAAAAACATTTAAAAAACAGTAAATAATGGAGATAATTAATAGAAATGACTAAAACCGAGATGTGAGGAAAAATCTCACGCACGACCAACGATGTCTCACGGAGGAGTGCGACCAACGCCGGGTTAAGGGCTATTGAAACTTCTTGTGCATGAATTTGCGGAGCATAAATTCAAAAACTGAACTTTAACTAAACTTATGTATTGACTTTAAACTTGCGGTAACAAAATCACATACAGCAATAGTTAATGTAACTTATAGTTTTATAATTTAAAAACTGTGGACTGTTTTTTCGAAAATGACTTCTATAATCCACAAAATTAGTACACGCAGACGTGGACAGAAGTATTCCTACAGTCACAAGTACAAGAGAAACAAGCTAAGTGTGCTACAAGAACAAAACATTGCACCTCGCAGACAAGTTAATAAATCACCGTAACATTTAAATATATTACTATCGTAGGTATAACGTTCATTTTGAAATAAAGAAATACTGGGGGCATTTCAAGCCCTACAGAAGTATTTTTACACCAACACAAATCCCACTTCTAAAACTAAACTGCTTTCCTTTTCTCAGGACTTCATGCTTTTGTTAATGACCTCCCTCAACCATTTGTACGTGGAATAAACAAGCTTTCTGGTTTGCTTCCATCACTAATGTTACTCCATTCTTGCAGCAGTATGTCCTTGAGTTGCGATTTACTGGATATGTAATGTTTCCTTACTCTTTTTCTATAGCTCGTTACTCGCTCCACAGATACTCGATTTGATTGAGATCTGAAGACTTATGGATTTTTCTAGGTGTGTAACGTATTGTAAAGCAATCCGAGCCATACAGTTTCTGCCGTATGTTTGGGATCATCTTCTTGCTGAAAGTAGTAATCTGTACGTAAACCCAGTTTCTCAATGCTCTTCTTTAACTTACATTTAAGTATGGCCATAGAATCATTTATGTCCATATTATATCTATGAAAACTAGTTTCCCTACACCAGATGCAGACACAAACCCAGACCATATCACCATCGTCATTCTTAACAATAGCTTGCAGATCCTGAATATCAAATTAGGTCTTGGGGTTCCTCCACACCACAATGCGGCCATCACTGAAAAAAATATTATACTTTGCAGGGAACAAAACGGTTTGCCAAAAGTCCTGATCCTTCCCTGCCTAGTTTTTGCGAATGCTAATCTCTTTTCTTTTGTTTCTTCTTGCTTTGTTTCTTCTTGGTGCTATGACTATCCGACACGACTGAGAAGTCTTCGCGGAGAATAAACTGTATCTACATGTTGTATCGACTATTTCTTAGATGTTTAGAAATTCTATTTATTTCTGTTAGCCAGCATTGGCATCTATAGGGCAGGTCTTGTCAAGCCTATTCCTATTTATATTCGTTGTAATTTATTTCCAAATCCCCAAGTATCTTACTTGATGGTCATGCAATATCTAATCTTTGGTTTAATGATATGGCAGTTCAGTATTCGGTTAATGAACCTTAACTAATATTATAAATGCTAAAGTGTGTTCGTTTATTTGTCCTTTCACGTCGCAACGGAGCAATGTGTCGACGTGATTTTTTGTACAGAGATAGTTTGAGGGCCGGGAAGTGTCCTAGGCTACTTTTTATCCCGAAAAAATGTGTCATTCTCTCAGGAAAAATGTTTTAGTAAAAATAGCTCTCAGGGTACAATGCTGCGTCAATTTAAGTTGTTAGTGGGGGACGAAAGTACAATGTCACACAGAAAAAAAAGCGATAGAAGCCCTAAACCGAACTCTACAGGATATACGAAACAATACCGACATTATGGGAGGAATGGTTGTATTACTGGCTGGTGACTTCCGCCAAACTCTACCGTGATTCAGAGCGGCACACCTGCAGATGAAATCAAAGTCTGTCTCAAGTCGTTAAGCTTATGGTCAAATGTCAAGAAATTCACCTTGACGACAAATATGAGAGTGCACCTCTACAAGCTGATCAAATGATCCACCACAGAATGATTTCGGCAGAAACCACATTGAGATGATAAAAGTGGCCAGGTCTCAAGGCAGTATACCACACATGCATTAATCATATACTCCATGGTCTTGCAGACACAGCTTGTGAGGCTGATAGCTGGAAACATCCTCTTTGATCTTTCCTGGTTTCAAGATCGGTACAAGGGTTGACTCACGCCACTTCAAGGTAAAAATACCATAAATCTAAATGTTATTAAATATCTTCAGCAAAAACAGTTTCCCATCGAGTGGGAGGCGTTTCAACATAATATAATGGATATTGTCTGAGCCAACCAATTTTGCTTCAAGTACGATAAAGACAGCTCCAACTCTAAGGGTGAAAGGTTGGTTTTTGTTCTTACCCGAGCCGCCAAGGTGGACACCCATCGTTTGTCTCTTTGCGTGTCTAAATAACTTGCACTGCTCGAAACATCTGCAAAATATTGACCCAACATATCTACTACATTTGTCCCTTCAGTGGCAATACTGTTACCGACATGAAGGAAGGGTACCTGTGTGCTGAGATATTGTCCGCACAGCTTCCGAACATTATCCCAGATAATCTTACTGGTAGCACATACCATAAGCGACGAAATAAAGTTTGTCCAGGATTTTTGCCGGATGTCCTTGACACATCACGCCCAAGCCCGACAGATGCGGATGAGATCCAGTTTAGCTTGAGTAGAGTGAGCACTAAATAATATGAACGCACATCGTCTGACAAAGATTGCATCCCTGCATTCATCACTCCACCAAGTAACATGCCTACAGCCACTAGGTGAAGATTGAGGGATGCCAGCCTCCCCATATGACAAGACATAGTTAAAGAGTGCCATCACCACATTCGCATCAAGGGGAACCTCAGCAGTGAGGTGGAAGGGATGCTGGAAATGAGCCCAGTCGGCTTTCTTAAGTACTCACCGAGGTTGTATGGGTAGGGCATCAAAGGACACATGATCCAATTTAATTGGGCAACGATCACTTCCGCAGAGATCGGGGTAAACAGACCAATAAAAGTGGGTGACCAAAGCTGGGCAACAGAAAGAAAGATTGATACTATGCAATGTGCCAGTGGGGGTGGTGAAGTGTGTAGGAGTACCAGTGTTCAACAGGGCAATGTTAGAACTGATGAGCCATGACTATTACACGATCCCAGCAATCCCTGTGGTCAGAGCCCCATACCGGATTGTGGGCGATATCGCTAACAACCAGAATGGAGATAGGAGCTGATATGAAAGCTCCTCAACATCAGTTAAGCTGACATACTGGTGTGGGGATTTATATGCGCTTCAAATGGTGATAAATGCACAGAGGAAAACCCTGACTGCCACTGCCTGCAGAACAAAGTTTAGGACAAAAGCTTCATGGTGAACACAATCTTTCACCACAAAATGGACACCACCACAGACATGGTCCATCAACAAGCTATCCAGGTAGTAAAACGTGTTTAGACCTCTAAGAGAGGCCATATTAGTGGGATGGAAGTGTTTTTCCTGAAGGCAAATATCTGTAGGGGTAAGGAGACTAGGGGCCATTTCCATTCAAGATTATGAAAGTAACCTTGGCAGTTCCACTGTATGAGATACATGAGCTATGGAAAGCTTACTGGCGAGATTTACTAACAGCAGGTTTCTACAGTTTTTTCTCAGCTGACCCACACTATTTACCGACAGTCGTGGTTCGGGTCCTCAGTACTCGCTGTAGGTTTGGTGCACTCACTTCTGTCTGGGAAGCCACATCGACTGTGACTACATGCATCATTTACTGCTGGTCGAGCATTGGCAACACTGAATGGAACATCAGGCTTCGGAACCCTGGAGAGCATGGAAGCATATCCGTGCCACGACAAAGGAAACTATTGGCCCGGATTCGCTGAACAGCCTGCTCATACTGGAAAACAGGGCACTCCTTCGATCAGACAGGGTGTCCTTTGCTGCAGTTCACACACCACAGCAGTTTGCTGCATCGAGGGGCAAGCTGGCGAGTTCCTGCATTTTGCATATGTGTGATCAAACTTGACAGTTATCATAAAGGAGCAGGAATAAACTACTAAATAAGCACATTCAAGTACCTTACTTTGATAATTGAAGGAAGGTCATGCACACCAAAAGTCAAGATGAGAGTAACTGCAGGTAACTTTACACGATCAGTAGTCTTCAGTACATGGCGAAGATCAGTAACGTACTGAGTTTGCAGCTTACTTAATATCTCTTTTTCCAGAATGTAAACTAGGTCGGGACACCAAATGATGCCCTTGCTTGAGTTGAGGGACACCTGGGACTTGATCTCAACAGGGAACTTTGCAGTTGCCCGACTGAAAGTCTTCATCGCCAAGAACCCCCGCGACTGGGCAGCATTCGACATCTTGACCAGAAGCTCGTGCCTTTCATTGATCTTACAGTCCGCAACAGGACCACCAGCTACTCCGTCAATTACTTTTTGCAATTCGAAAGGCAACACCTCTTCGAAAGTGCGCCCTTCTAAACCTCTGATAACTAAAAACTGTGGTGTAGGTAATTTAACAGCAGTAGACTGATGCACTACAGAATCATTACCAGTATCATCGTAGTGGCTGTTGACAGTGCCAACCCTTTTGGAGAGTGCTTTTAGAAGCCATGGTGTAGGCCCCCCATACTGGGACTGGGACTCTTCTGCCTCAGTCTACTGTTAGGTTTGGGGGGGGGATAAAATAAGCTAGCAGTTATAACACCTCATGGGCTATGTTAGGAGGGGGACCACCCTCCCACATACCTAAGCAGTACTTAGGAACAGCTACACTTCTCCGCTATTCACTGCAAATTACTACCCCAGCAGCACACCAAAGTGTACACCAGAGCAAACTAAGGGCAAATCTTACACCCTGAGCTAGGCCAGTTTTATTATCTTACCTGGGAAAGCATCACAGGCTCCCAGTATAGATGTCACACTTTGGTGCCATTTCAGGGGACTTGTGGTCGACTACACTGGCCTCCTCCATACAGCGGTAACATCTTCCTGGTAGGTCTAGGTGCACGAGCTAATCGGCCATGACAACCCCTCGGGCCAAGAAAGCACCAATTGATGCTATGTGGATGTACATGTACATGGATGTACCGCGTCCCGGTTAGTCACCTCTTACAACAAGCATGGGGGGGCCATGTGGTTTTATTCTAAAACTCCACCACCACGATGGGTATTCGTTTTTAGATATCCGGTTGATGGAGGGGTGTCAATTTAATCATCCTTGGTGGTTTAATAGGTGCGGTAGGTAGACAGTGAGGTCTGAAGTGGTGCAAGATTTTTGTTCACAGAAGCAGGAAGGGGAAGAAACCTGCTATAACCTGTACTATGGAACTATCCCAGCATTCATTTGGAGTGATTTTGGAAAACCGAAGTTGAGACAGCCAGACCGGAAATAGAAGCGGGATCATCCAGATCCCAGTTTGGTGGTTTACCGCTGTGCCGCCTTGCTCTGTTTAATCATATTGGATAACAGTGAGAACATTTTAGCTATTAAACCTCCACTAGCGAGGTTATCGATTAAACTGGGATGCTATACTAAAGCCTGCCCATGTTTTCACATATTTTTTGTGATTTTGAGTATAATTGCATATGTTGAATGGCATTAGCATATCCGTATAGCCAAAAGATTTCATCAGCTCAGCTGTCTAATATATTGGGATTCTTTGTGGACATTTTATTACCGTATTGTACTCCAAGTGGTTAAGTGTATAATGTTGAGATTATATTTTTATTATATATTTCATGTTATCTGAGATTTAAAGCAGTAATAAAATTGCCGAACAAGCGATGACTGCTTAGTAACCAAGACGAGTAATTAAAAATAAGGAAAAATAGTTACACATTTAGAGAAATGAATTTAGCTGCTTATATACAAAAATGGTGTGCACACGCGCACACTTGAGAGAAACAAAGGCAAGTAAAAATGACACCACCCGCAAGTCTTATTTTGCAGCAATAGAGCACTAACAAATAGCATAGACAATTGAAAGCAGCGTTCTTTGAAAAATTACTAGGAAGAACAGAAGAACTCGAGTTAGGAAAGATAGCGTACGTAAAGAATGCATAGCGTACGTCTCACATTACTGAATGGATCAAAATTCTAATACAGAATCAAGGAAAAAAAAACACTTCAAGAGTAGATATAAAAAATTACAAAAACTTTTGTGGATTAAGCCTCTAAGTAAATCCAAGCATGTCTATTTCAATTAACGCAGGTTTATTAATTGTGCGTTTTAAAAACTTAAAAATTTTGCTTTCTATAAATTTATACAAAATCTATGAAATCTAAAAATAACTTACTATAAAATGTGTTATAACACTGTCAAACTGCGTGAGTGGGACTAAAACTTTCTAGCTTCTAGCAAAATCAATGTAGGTAATATGGCTATGTATAATAGTTAACTAAATTCATTCAGTTCAAATATGCGAAGTATTTTTTTTGTTTCAAATGCTTTATTCATAAATATAAAAGTGGCAAATCAACTTCTTAACATTAGATAATTAAATGATTCCTCTCTGAAAATCGATGATAAACCAAGGTTTTCATAGAGAAACTTTCAACGGTAAATATTTAAATTTAGCGTAAGCAAAGTTTCATAAAAAGGTTTTATATATTTCATTAATAACGGAAAATTTTTTGCATTACAGTTTAGGAAAGTATATTTAAAAGAAAATTTTTCACGCATAAATCAATAAGTGATTTCCTGATGCTAATTATGTCTACAAATTTTTTTCTTTATTACAACCTTAAATGCAGTGTGCACAGATTTACGAATTCCTTTCTTATCCAATCGTTCAAAAAATTTTCTAAATACTCCAGAACTCACTGAAGTCAGTCTGAAAGAACTTTCATATGCTGTGAATCATTGTAATATGTATAAGGTTGGCAAAAATAAATTCAAGCTCTCTTGGCAGGCTCTCTTCAGGGTAAATTATATATTACAAACAAACAAACAAACAAACAAACAAACAAACAAACAAACAAACAAACAAACAAACAAACACGCACACAAACAAACACGCACACACACAAACAAACACGCACACACACAAACAAACACGCACACACACAAACAAACACGNACACAAACACGCGCACACAAACACGCGCACACAAACACGCGCACACAAACACGCGCACACACACGCACAAACACACACAAACACACACAAACACACACAAACACACAAACACACGCACACACAAACAAGGTGAATTCACAAAAACCACAAGAGTATTTTATCGGCCTTGGAAAATATCAAATTTCCAAAATACCAAAACTGTTGTCGCCAAAATAGTACTTTTAAGATTATATGCTAAAAACCAGGTATCATCTTACCTTTCTTAGATTTCGCGCCTATTTTTAGTCGTGAAGGCCATGCTATATGGGTGAGCGTATCTTTCGTAATCTGAAACAAAATAATTTACAAATTAAACAATTTGTGCTAAATCTTAATTCCACAATCATTAAAAGCCAGTTGATCTCTTTTCGTTCATGGACGGAGTGAAAAAATTAATTTTTTGATTTATAGATGCCCAAGACTTGTATTATGTATTTTTCAACTTAGTACTCTACTGTAATAAGAAAAGTCTCAAATTTGGTTATAGGCTGAATATTAAAAATAAACAAAATTGTTGTCTTTATATCTTGAATGTGACATCAATCCTAGTACAAATTTTAAATCTTAGACACACATTGCAGATAGAATTTATTCTAGTATTAAGGAAAATACGACAAATAGGGCACCTTAAAATGAACCATTAGCTACACATGGGCATAAAAATAGGATTACTCTTATACCGCACTCGCAGAAAACAAAAAAATCGCAGACGCTTTAATCTGAAGTTAATTCCCCATAAATAATTATTCCAGCTATTTTTCGAAACTGAACTGAAATTACAATATATTTGTAATAACAATTTGTAACAAGAATTTAAGAAAAACTAGCATAAAGCTATCAGTTTTTTCCCCGTGGGATCAAACAGTTTGAGGTTTATTAGTCATATTTGCTAGATCATTAAAAGAATTATCCACGATACAGAAATGTTAACATTGAAAGGAATATAAACTGACGAAATTTTATGTGCGTATAAAAACACATGAAAATTTAGTATCATTCTTTTTGCTTAGTTTTTCAATGCCTTAAAAACGTTGTTAAATAAGTAAATATATATCATTTTCAAATAAGACAAGTTCTGTCAACGAAAAATTTAATAGCGTGTAATACCTACAATTTAAAAAAATTGCAAGTCTTCGAAATATTTTGTCTTATTTCGTTCAAACTATTATTCCCTCAATTGGTTAATTTGACTTACCAAGTCTTTGCCCATAATTTTATTTGTATAGATAAATCTTTAAAAACNTGTCTTATTTCGTTCAAACTATTATTCCCTCAATTGGTTAATTTGACTTACCAAGTCTTTGCCCATAATTTTATTTAAAATTTTATCTAAAATTAAATTTATCCCAGACTAATTTTGTTTTTCTTGGGCAAATAGTTTAATTTAAAACTTGACTTAGTAAAAATGTATTAATTTATAGTTAAATATAATATGGCATTCTATAGTTTAATAATTGTTATAACTGGTCTAAAATATCGCCAAAGTTTTAAACGTGTTTATGAATCTCATTTTCGTGTTATATTAACAATTTCATAAAACTATTATTTCAATACCTGTATTAAAATAACCTATAGCAAAATCATTTCTGTAACAATTTCAGTCATAAAAAATTATGAAAATAAATGTGAACAAACTTAAAAGACAATTCTACATTGCAGTCATAATAATTTAACTACCAATTATATAAGTTTATTACATTCAATATATTGGCATCATTATTTATTTATTCATGTATTAGAAATTCGATACTTTCTTTTTCCTTGTAATGAGTTCATTGATTTAATTCTTAAATATTTCATCAAAGTTTTCTTTTAATAATTTCAATAAAATTTTACTTTTGGACCTCTAGACTATTGGATTTAAAATAAAACTTTTATGCTTCATGAAATTTNTAATTTCAATAAAATTTTACTTTTGGACCTCTAGACTATTGGATTTAAAATAAAACTTTTATGCTTCATGAAATTTATTTTCCATAATATAACGTTAATGACTATTTTAATTAAGTTATATTATTTGTTATATCTTATTTGCATATTATAGATATCTTAAAATAGGATAAGTGTCTATTTTAAATGTATTGTTTTGGGGCTGGGTTTTCAGATAAAAAACAGCATAAATTATAAACCAAACTTTCATACAGTNATTTTAAATGTATTGTTTTGGGGCTGGGTTTTCAGATAAAAAACAGCATAAATTATAAACCAAACTTTCATACAGTTTTGAAAATTTTTAGTAATATTTACAAAATTTATTTGGAAATTCGATATTTTTTTATTGATTTAATATTTAACATTTGTGATTTTTAATTAATGTATAAATGCATTCCAAATTACTTAATATGCTTTATACTTGTAGGGGGAACCGATATTTGTGTAGCTATACCTTCATTAAATATAATATAGCTATGCTTTCATTAAAAACAATAGTTATAATTTTCTTTTTCATGTTTTAATGGATGCTTAAACTATTTTTATCATAAGATGTAGACCCAAATATGTTACTTCTACAATTTCAGGTGAATATTCAAATTTAATCGTTTTTCGTTTTAGTTAACTTTATTTTACTATATCTTTAAAACTATCAAGCATAAGTTTGTTAGAAATTATTTTATTATACAAAAATACTTTTTGTAATTATTTTTACATTAATGTGAGTTTCTCTTAAGCATATTAAAATCGTTTAAGCATATCAATAATTAAATCCAGTTTTTTTTTAACTCCAGCCTAAGCCTGCTTTTCCAAACTCATTTTACTTTTATTTCTTTTATTTGAATTCAGGAAGTTCTTTCATAATTAAAATTCACAAGATTTAATTACAGATTTCTTGACATTTGTGTAGATGAATATTATAGTTTATTCAAATACTTTTGATATCCACGACTACATATCGTTTCGTATCTATTAATGTAGCATTATTAGCGATATTAGAAGTTATATTTTGACAAACTTTTAGCACTAAATTTATTATATATATATATATATNGTAGCATTATTAGCGATATTAGAAGTTATATTTTGACAAACTTTTAGCACTAAATTTATTATATATATATATATATCTGTCTATGTTGTTTTAAAACATTAGCAGAAAACGACAAATTGCCTTTTTTGAGGGGGTNTATATATATATATATATCTGTCTATGTTGTTTTAAAACATTAGCAGAAAACGACAAATTGCCTTTTTTGAGGGGGTTAAAGTATATGTATGCCGCGTATATAATTTTCAGTATTAATATCAAGAGGGCAAGTTATAAATTCACTCTTTCTTCGAATGCAGTTTGTCTTTTGCAAAGATGATTCCCTATAAAATTTAATTAAACCATATGTTCTTAATTTCCAATAACTTATGTTCTAATCTCGCTTCAATTACTGCCACATTTTTGTGTTCCTATTTATGAGGCAAATATTAAAACACATTTTAAAGATTTAAATATTAAAATTAGTTACATTTTAGTACATTTTAAAAGTTCGTTTTTTCCATGTAGTAACAAATATTTTCTTCAAAATTGTTTTTACAGCAATTTTACCTCGTTCACAATCTGGCACAGTTTAAAAAAAATATTTTAAAATATACTGTCTATATATAAAGAATAATCTCTGGTGCGACTATATTTTGAATAGTTGCATAGTATTTGATTATTTATCTTGATTGGAAACTTGCTTTCAAATATCTACAAAATTATTATTTTTGTAATCTAATGTCCAAATTCACATAACACTGTCGTTTTATTGTAATTAATATGGGGAATTTTGTACTTCCCCAAATGAATATTTTGAATAATTACAAAACAAACATTTTATATTATCAAGTCTTAGTTTTTAAATATATAATTTGAAAATTTCGTATGTCAGTTTATATAAAAAACATTTTAAGAAATGCAAATTTCAATTCTTTTGTGGATATTAATAAGAAATATAAAATACTTTTTGGTCGTGATCGATCTTCATATACTGGGTGTAAATAAATTCAATGTTCAAACTTCAAGGGATAATATAAGAGACCATAAACGTTTTTTTTTTGTTAAATAACCAACAATATTACATACCCCATTAAACACGCCATGATATCAGAGTGCAACGTCATTCGTGAATTGGTTGAATTAACAGACTTACACTTTTATAATGGAGCATGAAAAGGTAATTCAAGAAACTGCACGTCTATTCGGAGCGATATCCTGGACAGCAAGTGCCGAACCATCTTAAGTTTGCTGAAATTGATCGCCGCTTGCACGAAACTGGTTCATTGCAGGTAGCTAAGTTTATCAAAATTGATTATTACCACCCTTTTGCACAGTAGCAATTCAGCTGTGTTCATTTTAAGGTTCACAGACCCAAATATGGTCGTCAGCGCACAATGTGCACACCATAGTTGAAGATTTTGGAAAAGGTATATCAACAAGCTCTCGACGTGTTGCAAAGCAATTGTATGTTTACCATATGGATGTTTGGCAGGTGTGGCATCAACAGTTGCATCCATTTCATCAGAAAGGGGTGCAAGTACTCCAACCGAAATACTAGGTATCTCCATCTGGTTGAGTTTTGTCAGTAGTCCCTACAAAGATTTACTATGGAACCTCGTTTTGTACAGTATGTTGTTCAACTAAGCATCGTTTACCCGAGATGGAATAGTCTATAAACAAACAAAATCTGTGGGCAGATGAAAACCATCAACAAACATTGGCTGTCAACATGTGGGCAGGTATTGTTGGTGTTGGGGATCATTTTATTGGGCCGTACATAGTGCCATTACTTCTCAGTGGTAACTTTTACCTGCGGTTCTGGCAGAACACGTTGCCTGAGCTCCTCCAAGACTTCCTCGTGATTTTAGAAGACTGTTGTGATTTCAACATAACTATCCAACTCCTCATTTCTCCCATGACGTCCGAGAGCATTTGAACCACAGATTCTGTGAGCAAGGTATTGGTCGTGGTGGACCCGTTGCATGGCCTGTTCGTTCTCTCGACCTCACTTTGCTCTATTGTGTGGAGACTTTTGAGGCTGATACACGAGACTCCAATTGAATTGGAGGAAGAGTGGAGTGCAGGTGTTTGGGCGGCTCTTACCATCGAGGTCTTTAAAGTTGTCGAGGGTGAAGCGAGGTGAGTATGGAGCAGCGCCGGAATTTAAGGGTTGGGTAAACGGGAGATCCCGAGAAGACCCACCGACCAGCGCCATCGTCCAGCACGACTATTACTACGTGCGAAAATCTGGGAGCGACCCCATGGAGAATCTAACCCTGTTCTTGGTAAAGGAGAGCTCTCTAGCCATTGCACCCCCGCGACCCCCTCTGAGGATGAGCTCGTCGCTCTGGTGAAGCTGCTTACTATGTACAGCACAATTAATTTACACTGTATGTGGAAAGAAACACTATGAAGATATTTCTGTTCTTGATTAAGCGAAAGTATTTGTGGATTACGCAATATTTAACAATTGTATTAAAAGTATTGAATTATAGTATCTCGATACCGACAAGTATGTTAACGTAAAACCGTAGAATTTTACCGATATGTAAACGATCATTGTGGTACAAATAACTTCCCAAAATTTATTTAAATTACTTCAAAAATAGGTACTAAATAGGAAATGAAAAATTTCTAATTTGCTTGATGAATTGTAAAAATGCATGATATAAAGTTATCGATATAAATCATGAGATAAAAACTATGTTAATAAATATTACACTGAAAGAATTATTATGCCTTTTTTTTTTAAATAGTATCTGACAAAAGAGTTTTGTAGAAAGAGTATTTGTAAATCACTATTGTGAACTTTAAAGTTAACACCATTAACAAAAGGACCATCTCGTTTAATTTTGGCTAATTTCAACAACATAATATCTATGAAACCAGGCACAAAATTAGCTTTAATACCTTTTTGTATTTTAGACTTATACATGGCACAAGCTAAAACACAATATAATTGCAGAAGAATTAAAATTTAGTAATTTATATAAGAGACATTAAATTATTTTACTGTATTTTTAAAGTCAAACTTAATAGATGAATAATCTTAGAGTATATGTATTAATTTATATGTAACTTATTTTTAATTTCATATTCCAAAATAAAAGTTAGTTTCATCAAAAGAACTTTTCCTAGTCAATCATTTGTGCTTTCAGAGTAAGGTATGTACAAGATTTGGATTAACTAATTATTTTTTCTATATTTACGTTTGGTATATGGGTTTGACAATTAACGCTATTTTACTTTAATGGAATAATCTTTTAATTCTCTTCAAATCTAATATATGTTAACTTGAGACATTTTCTTTTTTATAATGTATATAAGATACATTAAATGGCAAGAAAACTACTTGCCGAGTTATATTTTATCTTTGAGTCAGTAAAAAACAATCATTGAATCTTTTATTTAAAGAAAGTTTGCTTAGCTCTTAAATAAAACCCGCTATACTAAGTAAAATTTAGGTTTATAATTTGAACACTACATCGTGAAGAACGAGCTGATTTATGACATCCACGTAGAGCGAATTTGTAAAGTACTGTGTTCTAACGACTGACTGCAGGCAAGACAAACACTTTACCAGCTTATCCAAAATCACATACTTAAAAACCCATGGAATACAAACAATAATACAAAATAGAATTACTTAGGCTGAAAATGAGGTTCAGCAACAAGGAATGCTTTTAGAGATTTTAATACGAAATCAAAAGGCGGGGAAAGAAGATGCTTAAGGTAAAATTGGATCATCCTTAAAATATCCAAAAATTAATTTCATATTTCAGTTCAAATGCTGAAATGTTGCTCTAAATCTGCCTTGCCAACAAGACTGCTTTCATGTTATGTAATATAATCTCAGTTCCTTATTTGTAACAATGCCAAAACTACAGATTTTCCTATGTATTTCCAATTTACTTTTAAATGTTAATTTTTGGTTTGCCTCGGCTAGTTGAACAGAATATCAAAGGAAACTTAGCGTGCAGTGCAATATTTTCCTACTGCAAATTACTATTTAAATTTTGCAACAATTCCTGGAAAGGGTTCTAAAATGCAACATACTTGCTAAGTTCGAGTTAGTGTTACTGTTATTAACCTACCTATTTCAACAAAAATTATCTTCCGGTTGACTTCCAGCTCAGTCCAATTTAACTACACAATATTAAATTGCTATGACAAACAATACTTCGCGGTGCATTCCGCAAACACAAGCGACTAAATTGCTGCTAGTATAAACAACCACTAGAATTACTTTAAAACTTAACTCTAAAAACTGAAGCAACTGCAAACAAAACTTAAATGATTAGTTCTGACTAACAGAATCTCTGCACAATATTTGTGACTAATAACACTATCCAGAACGAGTNAAAACTTAAATGATTAGTTCTGACTAACAGAATCTCTGCACAATATTTGTGACTAATAACACTATCCAGAACGAGCTCAATCATGATGCTCAACGCTTTACTGGATAAAATCCAAAATGCAAATATTTAGACTCACCTTCTGGAAAAATGCGTCTGCAGTAAGTCCATTTTCATTTTCTCCTGAAACAAGGGAAAAAAAAAACATGATAAATGTTTTTTATGTGTAACTTAAGTAAAGTTGGTTTTAGATAATTAAAATCTTTCCTGTAAGAAATTAGTATATGTAAAACAATTATAAACACTAACATACCAAAAGTCACGATATANAAAACTTAAATGATTAGTTCTGACTAACAGAATCTCTGCACAATATTTGTGACTAATAACACTATCCAGAACGAGTTCAATCATGATGCTCAACGCTTTACTGGATAAAATCCAAAATGCAAATATTTAGACTCACCTTCTGGAAAAATGCGTCTGCAGTAAGTCCATTTTCATTTTCTCCTGAAACAAGGGGAAAAAAAAAACATGATAAATGTTTTTTATGTGTAACTTAAGTAAAGTTGGTTTTAGAGAATTAAAATCTTTCCTGTAAGAAATTAGTATATGTAAAACAATTATAAACACTAACATACCAAAAGTCACGATATANAATTAAAATCTTTCCTGTAAGAAATTAGTATATGTAAAACAATTATAAACACTAACATACCAAAAGTCACGATATAACAGTGTGTATGTGGCGCCATCGTACCGTTACGTCTTGGAAGTGCCCAGACTTGTATTGTGCGTGCGTGCTGGTTATGGCATTGCATTGCAGCCCTTCATAGACTTCACACACCTCCATAATGATTAGATATTCCAGTAGGATAGTGCACCATATAATCGGCCCAAATTGTCCAGAATTGGTTCCAGGAGCATTCTGTAGTGTTTCAATGACTGCTGTGGCCACCTCGCCCGATGTAAACTCAATATAACATTTATTGGACGTGATGTGGATATTCATTCGCACCCAAGATCCTGCACCTACAAACAGCAGCTGTGGGTAGCTATCCTGAGTTTCTGCACTTCGCCGGGCTAGAGGAGGGTCCACACGATACTGGACCCATGTCCCATGACTTTCGGCATGCCAGTGTTACGTGTAATGCAGGATGTTCTGTGGGCAACATGATTGAATATGCACCTCAGTGCGCGCTTTTTATTTCAATAAATTCTTCCTTGATGATTTGCTGAAAATAATTTTTCTTACCGTGTACTTGTAAATTGCTCTGTATAGAATCGCGGTACGTAATTTTTACAAGGAATCTAGTACCGTAATATGATACGCAATGGGAACAGTGATACAAATAACTGATTACAGTATCAAGACAGTATCAAAAAATTAGACTGAAATATATATTACGGAAGGGCGTCACCACTCTTTAAAATGCAGCTGAAGATGGCGTTTATTACTTGTAACACTGCCAGAATTACAGACGAATCTCTCAGTTTCTCGATAATGCATAATTTAACGACGATGCATAAACCACAAAACATTGGGTGTAGTTATCAACCTCCTTCCATAAAAACTAATGGGTTGAAAGCTCATTTGTGCAATAAAAAATTTAACTGTCCGATATTGCTTGCTTCTTCCTGCGGCTTAGTAATATACCGTGCATTATAAACGAAAGAACAGCCTTTTGTTTTTACGCCAAACGCCACCGTTTGAGAAATGGATTCATTGTTTTCTAACACTGCAAATGTTGAAAATTTGTATGCATTTATTTCTCTAAAACGATGGCATGTAGGGTTAAAACTAGGTTATTTATTTATATGTACGGTCGATTATTAACCCGCAGGGAACTGTCCAAAAATTCCACGTAAGTCAGTTACGCTTGTAAATTCACATGTGGGGTACCAGTCTAGCCATTATGGAAAGGCTATGGTTTGCACTTCGTCGTTCAACGATGCACNGTAAATTCACATGTGGGGTACCAGTCTAGCCATTATGGAAAGGCTATGGTTTGCACTTCGTCGTTCAACGATGCACTATCCAGAAACAGAGATTCGTCCTCAATGAACGTCAGCTTCAGGGACACTTCCAAAGGTGGTTACACCCTTCCAGAATAACCCTAGGGTAGAAGTCCTATATATATTCGACCTATTTTGTAATTTATCACCTGCTGAAGTTTATCGATAGAGATCATATTCATCCTGCATATCGGACTAATCCCTGTCCCTGTCCACAATCAATGTCTCAGCTGCAGTAATTCTGTTTCCAATGAGTTTACAGACATGGAAATAAGTATTCGTATAGTCAAGTGCAAAGAGAAGCAATTAATTTTGTGCGCTCCAGGAACAATCACAACTGTACCTCAGATATAAATGTAATAATTATATGAAAACCTGGCTTCGTCTTTTTTGTAGAAACCCTTAGTTTTCATGTCATAATTTCGGATTCAGAGTAATTATTACAATGTACAATTTTATAAAATTTATATTTTTGTAGTTTTATATTTTTGTGCTTAATTTCTACTGTGTTTATATGCTAGTTTTAAAAAGTCGTGAACATATTTATATCTTAAGTTTCTATCTTTTTTTTCAAGTAGGATATAAAACAGTGGAAATTAGGTACAAATGTATTAAACAACCAGTAAATTGTAAATTTTCTATAATCAAACATTTTCAATAGTACCTTAAACTGTAGTTACGACACGAAAACTAAAGGTTTCTGAATAACGGGTGAAGCCGAGCCTTTATATTTATATATATACTATCACAGGTATTATGTTCGTACGAAATAAAGAAAGTCTCATTGGAGGCATTTCAAACTGGACTAAATGTAAAGTATTCGTACAGTTGGTTTCTAATACAGAAATGATAGTCTAACTATGATACAATTCGTTACCTTCTTCTGTATAATACACTTCAAACGTGTTGTATGGTGTGACTCGTCTATATGGAACGTTTAAAAGGGAAGTTAGTTAAAAGAAAGGTAATTATCAAGTTTAGGGGCTTTTCTGAAAAACACAAAATAAAATTCAAAACTAAGATATATTTCTACTCTACTAATCACGTAGAACACGAATATACTAGAGGCGTAGCTTTAAAATAAGTACAACATATTTAAAAAAATTGAACAAAATTGCGAAATGAGCAGTATAGCCGGTTTGTTTAAGTTTCTGAACGAAACGTCCTAGACCAACAAAAGTTGCATTAATGGGTTCTGCACAGCTTACCTTGTTCATATTCAAGAGGGCGTAATGTTAAAATAAGTATAACATATTTTAAAAAAACGTGCGAAATATGTTTGTCTGAGGAATTATACCAGCCCTCTACCTAGGTGAGTCCATTTACATTCTTTTGGTGTGTTTTGCGGTTCCTTTAAATATCTACAATCCTTCATTCGTAGTTTTGTGTAAAACTTAAACATCCTAGGTTAGTGTAAAATCCAAAAATCTTAGGTTAGTGTAAAATCCAACAATCCTAGGTTAGTTTAAAAATGTAAAATAGTGATTCACCCATCGTGGGGTTAGGTTCTGTCAGGTTAGGTGGGCACATATTACGAAATTAGTCTGACGTTAATGCCCCTAGTATATTCATGTTCTGCATCATTAGTAGAGTTGAAATATACCATTTTCCGTGAATTTTTTTGTTTTTTACAGAAAAGCCCCTAAACTTAATAATTACTGCAATCTTTAAACGAAGTCGTTCTACAGTAAAAAGTGTAATCCAGCGATTTTAAAAATAGAAACCTTTAATAAACATTCCAAGATTGGGTCGTCCACAAAATCTGGCAGACAGGGGAAACACGGCAAGTGGTATAAGAATCGTCAAGAAGGATGCAAAAGTTACGTCCTCTAATATTTGCTAGTGTAAGAAAAATTTGGAAAAAAAAAGTAACACCACGAATAAGAAGAATTCTTAGGCGTTCACAATACAGAGCCAGGGTACCAAGAAAGAAGTTTACAAAATCAAGACGAATTTAAAACGCGGTTAGCATTGGCCAATGAGGGTGTAGTGAGGAGAGTATGGAGCAGTATGGGTAAAGGGGAGATCCCTANGTAAATTCACATGTGGGGTACCAGTCTAGCCATTATGGAAAGGCTATGGTTTGCACTTCGTCGTTCAACGATGCATTATCCAGAAACAGAGATTCGTCCTCAATGAACGTCAGCTTCAGGGACACTTCCAAAGGTGGTTACACCCTTCCAGAATAACCCTAGGGTAGAAGTCCTATATATATTCAACCTATTTTGTAATTTATCACCTGCTGAAGTTTATCGATAGAGATCATATCCATCCTGCATATCGGACTAATCCCTGTCCCTGTTCACAATCAATGTCTCAGCTGCAGTAATTCTGTTTCCAATGAGTTTACAGACATGGAAATAAGTATTCGTATAGTCAAGTGCAAAGAGAAGCAATTAATTTTGTGCGCTCCAGGAACAATCACAACTGTACCTCAGATATAAATGTAATAATTATATGAAAACCTGGCTTCGTCTTTTTTGTAGAAACCCTTAGTTTTCATGTCATAATTTCGGATTCAGAGTAATTATTACAATGTACAATTTTATAAAATTTATATTTTTGTAGTTTTATATTTTTGTGCTTAATTTCTACTGTGTTTATATGCTAGTTTTAAAAAGTCGTGAACATATTTATATCTTAAGTTTCTATCTTTTTTTTCAAGTAGGATATAAAACAGTGGAAATTAGGTACAAATGTATTAAACAACCAGTAAATTGTAAATTTTCTATAATCAAACATTTTCAATAGTACCTTAAACTGTAGTTACGACACGAAAACTAAAGGTTTCTGAATAACGGGTGAAGCCGAGCCTTTATATTTATACATATACTATCACAGGTATTATGTTCGTACGAAATAAAGAAAGTCTCATTGGAGGCATTTCAAACTGGACTAAATGTAAAGTATTCGTACAGTTGGTTTCTAATACGGAAATGATAGTCTAACTATGATACAATTCGTTACCTACTTCTGTATAATACACTTCAAACGTGTTGTATGGCGTGACTCGTCTATATGGAACGTTTAAAAGGGAAGTTAGTTAAAAGAAAGGTAATTATCAAGTTTAGGGGCTTTTCTGAAAAACACAAAATAAAATTCAAAACTAAGATATATTTCTACTCTACTAATCACGTAGAACACGAATATACTAGAGGCGTAGCTTTAAAATAAGTACAACATATTTAAAAAAATTGAACAAAATTGCGAAATGAGCAGTATAGCCGGTTTGTTTAAGTTTCTGAACGAAACGTCCTAGACCAACAAAAGTTGCATTAATGGGTTCTGCACAGCTTACCTTGTTCATATTCAAGAGGGCGTAATGTTAAAATAAGTATAACATATTTTAAAAAAACGTGCGAAATATGTTTGTCTGAGGAATTATACCAGCCCCCTACCTAGGTGAGTCCATTTACATTCTTTTGGTGTGTTTTGCGGTTACTTTAAATCTCTACAATCCTTCATTCGTAGTTGTGTAAAACTTAAACATCCTAGGTTAGTGTAAAATCCAAAAATCTTAGGTTAGTGTAAAATCCAACAATCCTAGGTTAGTTTAAAAATGTAAAATAGTGATTCACCCATCGTGGGGTTAGGTTCTGTCAGGTTAGGTGGGCACATATTACGAAATTAGTCTGACGTTAATGCCCCTAGTATATTCATGTTCTGCATCATTAGTAGAGTTGAAACATACCATTTTACGTGAATTTTTTTGTTTTTTACAGAAAAGCCCCTAAACTTAATAATTACTGCAATCTTTAAACGAAGTCGTTCTACAGTAAAAAGTGTAATCCAGCGATTTTAAAAATAGAAACCTTTAATAAACATTCCAAGATTGGGTCGTCCACAAAATCTGGCAGACAGGGGAAACACGGCAAGTGGTATAAGAATCGTCAAGAAGGATGCAAAAGTTACGTCCTCTAATATTTGCTAGTGTAAGAAAAATTTGGAAAAAAAAGTAACACCACGAATAAGAAGAATTCTTAGGCGTTCACAATACAGAGCCAGGGTACCAAGAAAGAAGTTTACAAAATCAAGACGAATTTAAAAACGCGGTTAGCATTGGCCAATGAGGGTGTAGTGAGGAGAGTATGGAGCAGTATGGGTAAAGGGGAGATCCCTAAGAAAACCCACCTACCATCGGAATCGTCTGGTACGATTCCCACATGCGAAAGTCCGGGAGTGACCCCGCCGAGAAGAGAATCGAACCCAGTTCGCCTAGGTGGGAGGAGAGTAGTCTAACCACTTCAACACCGCAGCCCCTCGTGTAGGAAAGGATCATAACTTCTGTGATAGGGTTTTGTTCTCAAATGACTAAGCTCAATAGTTTTCATAGTGATGGCCGCATTTTGATATGAAGGAAGCCCAACACCTAACTTGAGATCCAGGATCGGTCCACTGATAGGTATGGCGGTAGTTTTATGCACTGGAGTTATATGGTTGCATCTATTGTATGAAAACTAGTTTTCGTAGCAGGAAATATGGACAGATGGTATTATGAACATACTTAAATGTATATTTAAGATTATTGAGAAAATTTGTTTAGCAACAGATTACTACTTCCAGCAAGAGGATGATCACAAACATGCGGAAGAACCTGTCCGGCTCCGGTTGCTTTGTAATACGACAACCCCTGAAAACTCCAATACAGTTTCCAGATCTCAATGCGAATGAGCATCTGTAGAGAGAGAGAGAGCAAGAGCAAAGAGTAAAAAAACTCCACATTTCCAGTAAATCGCAATTTAATGACACAATGTTGCAAGACTGGCATAATATTAGTGCGCCAAGCTGTATTCAAATCTACTGTACTTTGNGCAATTTAATGACACAATGTTGCAAGACTGGCATAATATTAGTGCGCCAAGCTGTATTCAAATCTACTGTACTTTGAGTTTTAGGAAATTCTAGTGGATGCAAGAAAATGGGCAAATATTTTAACTTTCGTATCTGTACCAGTTGGAATAATTTTACTTTATTTGCTTCGTATCGCAAAAATTCCAAAATATTCCTTCCCTAAGAGTAAAAACCACGAGGCATTTTGAAATATTTTTCTTTCCAGAGCTTCTAGAGGAACTGTTTGAAACAGTCTATCATCAAAAGTTTTTGTAGAACAGAAAACATCTTGTCAAAACATCTTGTCAAAACATCTTGTCAATTGTAGAACAGTTCTGAAATAACCATAAATGCCATAACAGTGTCTCAAAAATTATTGAATTCATTGCTCGTATTAGAAGTTCTTTATTTAAAATACTTAATTTATACTGTCCACAAAACTCTTCAGATTCTTTCAGTAAAAAATTACTCAAATCTTGGGGGACGGGGATTTTGCAGTGCTTTAACGGTTCGGCAGGTCTTTAATCTAGCAGTTAAATCAGATTACCGAACTGTGGGCTGCGCTTCTGCTGGCTGCTCGTTATGTATGTGCGTATTTGAGCAGAGGCGCACACGGGCAGCTCACTCCGAATCTGCCCTCAAGTTATAACATTTGTAACTGTGGATAATTTCTGTTAACATAACTTACTTGTGACTTCACGATGGTGACTGTATTTGCGAAGATGGTTTCGTACTAAATAAATTTAAATATTTCCTAGTCTAGTATTAAAGTTTTTACATAGCTCTTGGTTATAAACAATTTGCTTGATAGCATAAGCTTACAGTTACAATCTCTCTCGTTTGTGACACGCAGCCACTCAACAGAATTGTTATTTTAAAATGACAAAGTTCGTTTAAACATGTAATCATTACACGAACTCAGTGTGTTCACAGAAGCATACTCTCGAATTCACATTTACTATTAATTACCTAAAAAAATTCTTTGCTGCAGCAAAATATTATTCATAAGCAAATGCTTTCTTTAATCGGTACAATAANTTAATTACCTAAAAAAATTCTTTGCTGCAGCAAAATATTATTCATAAGCAAATGCTTTCTTTAATCGGTACAATAATGCATACGACATTAATCATGCTATTGCCAAAAATTGTATCATAAAACTGTGTGCAAGGAAGGATTGGTAGTATAATTCCAAGATTAAGTTCGTAGCTAATGTTTGTGTAAAGGTTTTATTCCCACTAAATTTGATGGTAAAATACACTGACCTCGTTTATACATTTACTCTACAACTAAAATAGGCAAAATTTTATTTTCTTCACTAATCCCAGNAAAATACACTGACCTCGTTTATACATTTACTCTACAACTAAAATAGGCAAAATTTTATTTTCTTCACTAATCCCAGAGCAAAAATTTCATTTCACATCCATGCAGCAATATTTTGTTCAGTATGCTATTCCTGCTAATGTTTGTTTATAGTATNGCAAAAATTTCATTTCACATCCATGCAGCAATATTTTGTTCAGTATGCTATTCCTGCTAATGTTTGTTTATAGTATTAGCTGCTGGCTGTTTTCCAAAGTTAAAACGTCAGGAATGTACGTACGTACGTGTGTTTGAACACTTAAAAGTTTACAGAATTGCGACCGCGGGAAATTGCTGTTTAAATCAATAACACAACTATTCTTGCTTAAGTGGCTTAGTGCCCACGTTTATGTAATAGGCTTACACTTGTGAAGAGGTAAGCTGAAATTAAATTTATACATATAAGTGTCCTGAGATACAATGACCAGCCGTAACCGCGCAACATTTTAGGGCTTTCTTTACCTAATTATGTACGCACACGCCAAGAGATTTCTTGCAATTCGGCCGTTTATGGGGCGAAAAGTGGTAAAATGTGTTTAGCTGACAAATATCTAACTATGTAAAATTGGATTGCCTTTTGCTTATAGGCCGTTTACGGTAAAGCAAGCATTTTTGAAGCCCTAGTTACTTTTTTCCTATCACCCATGTTTTATCCTTTAACCATATTTTTTAATATATTTTGTCAAGTAATAAACACAGTGCGTATATTCCACCGCACTCTGAATTTAACGTCCAAGGCTAAAATAAAACATATTTGTTGGCTATTATGACAAATGAGAGGGCTTTCAAAATTGTTTACTTTACCGTGAACAGCATATAAACGATTTGACACGAACGCCTAAAAATAATTTATTACTCCATAAAAAAAATGGTAAGGTTACTGAAGGGGCGAGGAAGCGTAGCTGCGAACAAAAGCTCAGTTTAATTTCTGTCCGCCACACATACATTCAATCACAAATCCAAATTCCGGGTGGGCGTATACGCAAAATGTCTGTTTACCGCGCAAAATGCTCAACGGGCAAAGTCAAGGAAAACTACTTTTTTAATCCGCCAAACCAAAATTTAAATTACGGTAAGGCCAATCCGTGATTGCAAGTAGTAGTTACATTAATACTATAGCCGATTCGCGGTTTCTTCACACATTTTGGATCAAACCTTTGAAAAATCACCCTGTGTATGCCGTGTTTGATTGATTCCAAAATATATCGCGTGTTACAAGCGTTATATTCTTTTATTAATATAAAAATGCCTTATTTTTAGTTAAAAATATTTTACTTTCATACTTTATGTGTGTGTGTATGTACATATATATATATATATATATATATATATGTATATATATATATATATATATNATATGATATTTAATTTATAATTAATATGGATAAAACAGAGGAAATAGGTCATTGGCAATCCCTAGTAATAAATAGTTCTTACGCAAAATAACGTTACATTGAGTGCGCACGAATCCAGTACGTTGACCCTTTGGTGTTATTTTCGATAATTGGTTAAGCTTTGTTTGCATGACGCAGAGCAATATCCTAGAAGTAGAATTTCAGCAGGGCTCCAAAAAAGTTTTAAGTAACCGTGAACAGACTAAAATAATAATTCCAGATTAAATCAAACTTTACTAGCTACGCCAACATTTAGTACGCGATTTTTAAAAGTATACAGACTACCGCGATACATGCTACTCAAAGTACGGTAAAAACATAAAACATTTGAATTACTATTGAAACAACTTTCAGTTCACCAGCAAGAAATAAAAATCCGATACTTTATAACCATAGAATAACGATCGTGGCAATCACAAGGCTGTGTTATGGTCGTAATAATTTGAAACCTACTTGCGTAATTTTTATGCCCTCTAAAGGGATATTGAACAATCTCTTTATCCAATAATTCTTATTTAGTTTTGTAAACTTAATTTATCCTTCAAATATATATTAAAGTCCTGCTACGTATACACAAAGGCGCACATTATGCAGTGTTATTTTCGACAAACATGACCGTCAAAACGTCAGAATTGGGTGCTCGTCTTTCTCTCCACTAGTGTTATAGCTATAGGGTATTGACGGTTCATTAAAATCTTCTGAAAGCCTTGCTCAGGAACTGCTTTTCTTATTTGATATATTGTTATAAGAATTAGCATTGCCATAGATTGTATCACTTAATTTATCCAACATCCAAGTGAAAACTTTTAATTTTTAGGACAATAAATGTGTTAACGTGCATATTCGTGCTAATCTGTCTAAAACAAATGACCGGGACTTCAGTAGCAATACATTTACATATTCCACACTCAACGAAAGGTCAAGCCTTAGAATTATTTGCATTAATCCGCTTCCGACTTTACTGGGAGACCGCAAGCCACTGTGTGCTGTAGCATAAGTTTGAGCTGTGTTCGAATTCATTGCCACGTATTATCGTTCTATTGTCCCGGATCCCTTCGTGACGAAGTGCGTATAGTTGCAAACACCTGCATTCGTTTCGCAATTTTTACAAGTTCCAGCACAAATGCGAAAAATTAAACGCAATTTCTTATCATTGCTTTATTTGCGTACGAATAACATTGTCCAGCAAATGACAAAGAAAACATGCAGAACAGTTATAAACAATTGTGTGGGGGACGTGAAGATGACACTAGGGTGCATCTGTTCCCTTTTCGCGAATTCGGACAGCAACAGTGTGACATCACAGCACCGATGCTCTTTTCTAGCGTACGGAGCCAGGCGAGGGCCCTCGACTGGTGAATTCTAACACCTGTATTTATGGCAGTGATATTTTTGAAAGGTTGAGTGCTTACCTACAGCACGGTGTTATTTTGGATATACATGGCAGTCAAAATGTCTAGACGGTGTACTTGTATTTCACTCGACAGGAGTGTGCAATAACGCTGATAGGTTATGACGAAGGGCGATGGGGAATGTTGTGGGGTTTCGAAGAGACTCACCGAGCAGCAATTGCTCTAACTTGCGGCGGTCGACTCGGAACCTGTCCTCGTAGAGCTCGCCCACTTGCAGCCCCAGCAGCGCGGCCAACTCAGCCAGCTCCTCCCTGCTGTCGCCGTACACGCTGCCCTGACTCGTACCGCAGTCCGACACCTCAGACACGGCGTCCTGGCCGCGCGTCTGCTCCCAGCTCGCCATTGCTCTCGTCTGCCGCCGTTACCTCAGCATGTGACCCGACGCTTCCCTGAGCCTCACTAACACTGTGGTCAAATGATCACCGGCTCTCCCGCGCACCAGCTGTGTCGCAGACGTCGCCAGCGCCATCTACCTACCACCTTCCTTTCGGCAACCGCTTTGGTTACGCCCTCGCACTGCAAGTTTTCGCCACACTTGCGGTTTTTAACAATTAGTTTGTAACACTGGTTTAATACCAAAGACTGCTTCTATATATATGGAAAACGTGGTAGAGTGCGCGTGCAATCTGCGCATAGCCACTCGTCATATTCCGATACTAGGCTGATTTTTTTCTGCCAATAACACAATCAAAAACAACGTTACTGGCATTTGAAGTTAGAACACTGTATAAACAAGTGCTTTGAGATGTTTGCACACTGCCTCTATCCTAGTTTCAAGGCAACTAGAATATATAAATCAAATTAATCACAGTATTTTATTCATATGAAAGGACGGGTCTGTTGGAAATTAAAACGGAAACAAACGCGTTCATCTCAGTTGACCATGTGACATTGACAGTTGTATTGGAACTGGTGAGTCAATGTTGGGTACATGCGCAGAAGACGAAAATCTGTATACCTCATCATCTTTATTCTATAGTTTCTACCGGTAGTACCGTGGTCAATACCAAACAGTTACGTTTCAGTCAACACCAGAATACCTTACAAACTGTCTAAAACATTGGTCTGACTTCTCACGATGATTGTAACAATGCACGTTAGTGCTTCCTGCGCGCGAAATTCTCCTGTAATCTGCGCAACGTGAGCTTGGCAATTACGTATTTCCATATCATGTTTTTATTACTTTATCGAGTAAAATATTATCATTAATTTCACATTTGTTTACAAACACGCTTTAAAAGGACATACATTCAACTTCCTGTCTGCTGCAAATAACTTGACTTCTGTGTATTACTTTGAGATTTCTCAGCAAAATATTCACGCGCAAGTCATACGTCACGTCTACATTTTTCTCAGAATATTTCCGTGAAAATAATACTTCCACGATTCTAAAATTTGATTTCTTTCGTCAAATCGCACTATCGTAAGGCTCAGGCTCGATCACAGAACGTATGCTCACATGTGTAATCACGAGACTTTGTATTACGCTCCTATATTACAAAGTTTGCTCTTATACGCAAGCTATTTGTATTAAGTTCGATTTCATGTCACACGGCAAGGAACAGAAATGCTGCTTGGGACTTTCGACTACAGTAAACAAAAACCAAAAAATTTTGTTTGGAAGGTGTTATTTTGTTATTTGTTTCCTTCCATTATACTTGTTTGTTATTGTCTGCCTTATCCGATAACGTGCAGTTGTGCATTATTTTAACTTGCCAATTAATAAATCTAAGACTTAAGAAATACGTTTGAAATAAATTACAAGTAAATGTGTTTTTAAAACATTTTAAAAATCTCAAACGTAACTACGCAAGAGCAACTGTAATTTTTTGCTCGCACTTATTAGCTAATCGCTTGTCGTAAACACATTTACGAGCTACGAACTGTTACGATAGCGTGAACAGGCCTTAATTCGACAGCTTGCTTGAATACGTCATCACTCATGAGAGGTAATCAGGACAGCCAGTTGCCGCAATCGGGAATCGCATGGCCCAAACCCCTGCAAGCAGGAATCCCCTCTACCAGCCAGGGAATCAGGCCATGTTGCGTTATGTCACGCCGATATGAGGGCAATGCAGGGCAGTGGAAGAGATCTTTCTCCATGTGACGCCGGCCGAGATGGACGTCACAAGAAGCCTGCTGTGCCGACCGCCGTAACTCGTAATACTTCATGAGTCTTCGAATACTTCTCAAGGTAATAATTACAATATACTAATGTGACTCTCAGTAAGGTAGTGGGTGTAGTCAACTTATAATACTCCCCCGACCTTAGATTATTTTTTGTAATATCCAGATGTTTAATTATATAGCCATATAGTAAACTAGATCTTCTTATATTTATTTACCCCACTTGCTCTACCATCATGAGATTCCCCCCAACCTTAAAAACAAGTACGGTTTGGCCAAAACATAAAAAAACTTTAACAAAACGTATTTCAAAAGAAATCAATTGGCAGCTCAAAATAAATCTCTGTTTTAAGTACGATTCTAATAGTCCTGAAAATCAAAATGTGGTAAAAGCTGAACGTGGAAATTATGAAATTATCGCGCGGAATGCTGTATTATTTCGGTCCCTAATGACCTTGCTGTCGACGACGTGGCGTTAATTCCTACCTACCTACGTACCTACATATTGCGTTAACGCAAACGTGACGTTGAATTCTTAAATGTAATCACAAGTAGATAGCACATTAAATCTTACCAAGTCAAGGTTTATTTTTCAAGTAAAACAAATGTGTTTTATTTACTCAGTCGTAAGACTTCAAAATCATCTGATTGGAAGACACTTTTGTGCTCATAACAGAGCCAAATGTACTAAGTCGTTAGTTTTGCTGTAGCCGCCATAGTTGATGGTTCCGTTTTTGTGCATGATGTGAGTGCGACACAGTTTTGCGTGCGTGTGACATCTGGAATGTTTGCTAGTTTATGTGCCTTTCATTTTTTTTTTCTTTCCAATTTTGAGAATTTCGCTGACATATTGTTCGTTTGTAATCGTTTCTATTGGCCGTGGGCGTATTATTATTAGCTGTTGGTCATTACAAAAAAAAGTACTGAGTTCAGTTTTGTATTATACGGTTACGCACAGTAATGCTATGTGGGACCTCCCGACTATATTAAACTTTGGGCCGCGTTGTACACATTTCGTACTCAATTGAGGATCATTTTGGGAATGGAAGAAAATTCATACATAATAACACACGGCGGAGCTTGAAAACCATTTTCACTAACCCATTTTTGCATAAATTTTTTTTTCCTGGCAGTGCTGTGTTTTTAATTTCTAACTTTCTTATGGCGCATACGCCTGATCTGACATTTCAGTTTTTAAAAAAAACCACTCTTAGCATATAACCTCCAATTAGTCGAAGTAAATTTAGATTTCTGAACATTGTAAATAAGTAAAGTGATTTTATGGTTTTTTTTAATGGCTCTCAAGATCTCGATGTTAAGAACCACCCAAATATATTCACTCCACTCCATGATTTTTCACATAGGTAAAATAGAAATGAGAGCTTGATGTAATTCATAATCAAATTCAAACAATTACAATCATTGTCATAAAAATTTGGACACCGGGAAAGACTCGTTAGACTCAAACGAAATGTTGTCAGTGTGATGCTGGATTTCCAATGCCATGACACTCCGACATCACAGTCCCGACTCCAACATAAATATTTCAACAGCCAATCAGAAGCAACGTTACCCCGACAAAATCACGGCTCCGATCGGCTGACAAGAGTGGATTCTATTTCTACTTTTGTCATAGTCGGACTCGCCGGGCAGTATAAATAATAACATAAACACAAACTTAAAAAACAAAATGTAGTGTATATGTCACTGCTGTGGGAAATTTTACTCTAAAAATATGTTACAGGTATATAATGATTATTGTGTAGAAGATCGTTGTTGATGTGACGGAAATAAATAATGATGTAGATGGTATATTTAGATAGCTTTCTACTGTTTTCACAACAAAATAGTGTACAATATGTTGTGATTTATATGCGTTCCAACAATGAGTATACCACATTACTGGCCATTTTAAGATTTGCTCACAGGCACGATACGCTTGTCGGATGGGAACTGTTGGAGTATTGTAAACACTTAACACATTTTGGTGGCCGACATTGTCAGATGGACATGTCGTGTCCGATTGTCGGAGCATGTTCGTCGTGATGTTGTANGTTCCAACAATGAGTATACCACATTACTGGCCATTTTAAGATTTGCTGACAGGCACGATACGCTTGTCGGATGGGAACTGTTGGAGTATTGTAAACACTAAACACATTTTGGTGGCCGACATTGTCAGATGGACATGTCGTGTCCGATTGTCGGAGCATGTTCGTCGTGATGTTGTAAATCCAGCATGATGGTGCGGACAAAAGAAGCAAGCCACAATTTCTTCAAGACAATGTTCCACCCACATTTAATATCTCGTGGAATTGATTAGAGACTTGATACATAACGATACAATCCAGCATGGAATCAAACGTCGTATGTTATTAAACGTCAAATATACTCAGTGCTTTTTTCAAAATCATCCACTATACAAAAACACTTCGACATGAAGGAAGCAGACGTCCCTTCTAGTACCACAAATGTTTTATATAGGTGACAAATCAGGTGAACAGGTAGGCCACGGAAGTGTTGAAACATGACGTAAATATTCCTGAAAAATCAGACATGTGTGCGGGTGAAACTTACTCTGCTGTAAACTGCCTCCTGGAAATCAAGCTATTAAAGGTAATACATGGGGCCGAAGTATGTCCAACGTAATACCGGTAAAAACGCTTTGTTTACAATTATATTTTCAATAATTAAGTGTACTTCTTAATTAACTTTATTATTGATCGCAAAGCTGTAATTGTTTGTATTTCCATTTTATTAATATTTATTAAATTATCTAATTTTATATTCCGTCATCGTCCACAGAGCTCCATGCCTCTTCCACTAATATACCACATCCTCACACACTTACAATAAGTTATAGTTATTTTTTTCTAATACTATAATCACTAGAAATACTTTTTATGGCAAAACAACGTTTGCCGGGTCAGCTAGTTATAATATAATTAGATGTGATGGCGGGACGGTTACAAATCTGAAGTTGGCAGAAGTGCGGCGACATGACGATGACAAGTTGTGTTGGCTGAACTAAGTGTTAATTTTTCTTCCTGTTAAATATACTTAACATTGCCACATAAGGTTTGTACACGTTGTGTTTTTTTTTTAAATCTACATTGCAAAGTTACGTTGTTGTGATACATCTGTTTTTCTACCGTAGGAATAGATTACTGAACGTGTCGTGACCGCTGTGTGTGAAAAGGTATTGTTGCAGCTCACGCTGGACTAGTGAGCGTGTGATTGCAAGTATTGGACGTGCAAAATTTATACGTTTTGACTGTATACTATTTTATAACGAAATTATTTGAAAGTCACGTCTGTTTATTTATTACAACTAAGTAACTTCGCCCTAGATGTTTGAAACAATTGTGTAACGTGCTTACGTTTCTGTTATTTGAATTTTTGTCACAATCCCAACAAAATACTAAGCTCAGCCAGATAAATTTAAACAAATAATGAAATAAACCTAGAAAATATTAAGTACCAATACATATAAATATGAGTGGAGTAAAAGTTACGGTAGGTCTATTGGTGCGCATGTTCATTACATCTTTCAAGTTTGTCGCTGCTACGTACAAAAAATAAGCGACACCAGTTGCGTGCTTGAATTTACTAAATCTGTTCGTTAGAATTGTTGTTTCTTCGTTTTAATTTTTATTCCAACTGAGACCGTCTTTTTAACGAAATAACCCAACATATGAATAACAAGAGGTTAAATACTACAGTTTTTTTTACCCCTTGGTTGTAACAGGGTTTTACTTAGTCGCGGCAAAATATTAACGTGTATTGCGTGTGATGTGCTATGTCATGTATAACAAATATTTTAACAATGTAAAATAATAACCGTAAGAACTATCGTCAATACAAACATTGTTAAAAAGTCATCAAGTATGGTTATAGGCCTAAATTGTGAACACTCGTACGAAATGGTTTTTGAAATATGACAAAATTCTTTGAACAGCTGAAAACAGTAAACAAATCATTTGACAATTAAAACGTAGAATACACATGGCAGTTTTCATATTTACATGTAGTGGAAGGATACGTAATCGGTAACCAAAAGTAGAACTTTAGTAGGTCTTCAGAAAAATGTGAAGTAACCGTGAATGGTGTGTACATGCTTTTGTATATGAGAAGTTGTTGGTGTCGTTTATGGCATGGAACCTCCACTGAATGCCATAAAAGTGCACTCGTTCGTGAAATAGATTGTACATACCACTGGCGAACGACGATCACATGCAATAGTTCTCTAAACCATCGCATCTGCAGTATGGTACGTGTGCCCCCGTAAAGTGAAAAATATATTGTAAGGCTCTCTTTCAGTCTGTCGCGGTGGAAAAGTGCGATTTGTCTATAAAGGTACTAACTATATCGCAACTCCGTAGCGTTCCGTATTGTTCTCTTCTGATGCCTCTGCAAACAAAGGAAATGATACTGATTATTTGTAATTACAAGTTTTTATGTATTAAGTTTACTTTGTTTACGTTCTGCCTCAAGTTATTTTACTCTGAACTGTAATAAAGTCAAATCGTTCGCAGATAAAGGTCACAGAGACTGCAGATTAGGCTACACTAAACCCCTGAAAATGCTTCTGGTACAGATATAGTGCTCTAAATAAGTGAGGGCGTGTTGCTTAACACCACCGTCTCTGTTGGGCTTGTATGACAATAAAACTCTCCACCCTTCTGGTGGTCTGTCGGGGTCGTCCAGAAATTATCCGCCATACACGGGTACATTCCCCTGACCACTGCTCCCAAGACAACCTGGCGTTCTGACTGAAGTGCGAAGGGGATAAATAATTGACAGTCCGACGCTCCGTCCACCCTGCATCTCGCAGCTCTATCATCAGGCTTCTCTTAAACTTCGCCAGTTGCTCGTATGGCTGTCTTGTGCATCGCATCTTCTTGGCTCGTATATCGCTCATTAATAAGTTTCTACAAGTTTTTGTGCTTTTAAATTCCATATAAAAGATAAATTCATAATTTTTGTAGAGAATTTAAAATAACTTAATTTAGAGCCTGTAGATTCTTAGGCAGTGTTTGCTGAAAATTCAACAAGCCATAGAATTTTTAATTTTTCTGAAATAATTTTACTTAAAATTTCTTAATAAGCTGGGTGCTGTAACGTCATGATTTTAACCCTAACTAAGCATAATATTTAACGAGATGTTTATTTACTTAATTTCATATGTATTATTATTATTTGTGTGCTTTTTAATGGCAAACAGTAATTATTTTATTTGTGACATTAATTTAACAACTTAGATATTTTTCGGTTTTTATTTTACAGCATATTTATAATTCCTTCAGGTTAAAACATATGTGTTTGTTTAAAAGGCTTAGATTCTGAGCATGTTTTTGATCCGTTGCAATGGCATCTGAGTGGCAATATTAATAAGTTCACCTCTAACTCTCTCGTGATCGGTCAGTTTACCGGAAGCATCTCAATTTAAGCTTTTTGGAGGAGGCTTTACTATCTCTTTTCTGAAACGACAGGATGTTATCCCGTGTGGGGTGGAGCGTAGAAATTTAAACTATATTAGTTAATCATTTTGGCGAGTTCGCCCCCTGAATACAGGTCGTCTCATGGAGACGAAGACGACAATCGTGTCGAAGAATAAGGCCTGAACGGTCGCCGTCTCAATTTTTATTAAGGTAATAATTATGTCGAACTACCGCGACCAGCTTAAATGTGCTCTGGACTGTCTTACAGCACATATAGGCTAGGTAAATAAGGATAAAAAAGGGCCTTTAGCGGAAAGTTTAGGTATAGTCGTAATCGTTGTCATTCCTTATGTTTTTTGGGTCGCTGAACACGAATCTGAGGTTTGCTGACAGAATTTTTGCCCGGAATATTGTTTTTTTTTTTTTGCAAAAAAAAACATAAAAATTTCGGCACTTTTTTTTATTTTCTGCCTATATCTGGGGAACTGTGCGTTTTTTCGAAAAGACAAATCTATACAAAATTAAAGTAGACAAAATTGCCTACATTTTTGTCCACAATATGTTTTTCTACGACCAACCTTTCCGTCGTTAGAGCGCGCCAAAAAATGGGCAAAATTCCCAAAAATCGCAAAAACGCCATATTTCGACTTTCTACTCCCGATATCCGAGTAAACGACTCATGTTATGATAGTTTTGACCATGTATGGTATTGAACTTGATGAAATTCACTTAAAAATAAATACGGGGTCCAATGAAATACACTTGAAATAAATATTGGGTCCAATTGTTTTCAAAGAACTGAAAGAAAGGAGACAAATTAGTGAAAAAAAGTAAAAATCATCCGGCCTGCTGCACACCACAAACTCACGGAAAGATGGTAAATGAATATTGGAATAAATTTTTGAGTGTTGGAATTTTGGTGATGTCAAATTTNGTCCAATGAAATACACTTGAAATAAATATTGGGTCCAATTGTTTTCAAAGAATTGAAAGAAAGGAGACAAATTAGTGAAAAAAAGTAAAAATCATCCGGCCTGCTGCACGCCACAAACTCACGGAAAGATGGTAAATGAATATTGGAATAAATTTTTGAGTGTTGGAATTTTGGTGATGTCAAATTTCAACGTAATGACCGTGTCCAGCCACTTGCCATAATGAGCAACGCAATAACAGTAGAAAACGAAGTTTTCCCCATTAATCCCACCACGTTGTTTCAACTAATCAGCGTGGTTAAGAATTCAGATGAAGAACTGGAATACTTCTTGACGTACGACCTGGGACCTTATTCTTTCTCTCTGTCTGAGAATGGTCTGCGAAAAGGTACCAAATCAAAGTTGTACAAAGAATTCGTCCCCATTCAAAACAAGGACTTCAGCGGTGAAGTGCAGTACGCGAACGATGGTGCGTTCTTGCTGCACAAAGTTGTCTGGCCCGACAACCAATCTTTTTCAAAAATATGTGACAGATACGTTGGATACGTTATAACAACATATGGATCCCAAACAAGAGTTGTCGTTGATGGGTACCCCGAACATGCGCAAGGTGGAACGAAAAGTGCAGAAATGTTGAAAAGATCTATGGAAACTAGTTCCGCGGACATCCCCTTTGATGAAACCATGACCCCGACCACAAATAAAGAAAAATTCCTGGCCAACCCAAATAACAAAAACGACTGATTGCCATGATAATGAAGAAGCTTGCCTCACACAACATGACTGCGAAACAAGCACCAGAAGATGCGGACACGCTGATAGTCACAGAAGCGCTGTCACTGGCTAAATCCAATGAGAGTGTGGTCGTGGTGGGAGAAGATGTAGACCTGTTGGTGATTCTCATTGGTTTGTGCAAGGAAAACAACGTTTTCTTCTTAAAGCCAGGAAAAGACAAAACTCCATCAACAACATACGCTCCACTCCTCGCTGTAAAGAACAAGACTGTTGCAGAGAACATTCTGTTCTTACATGCTAAGAGTGGCTGTGACACGACGTCAGCACCATTCAATCAGGGGAAATTGAAGTTTGTAAAAGCACTCACTAAAAATCGTGACCTTGCTGACGTCAGTGTTTTCAAAGACAGCAACGCCATTCCCCAGACCATCGCAGCAGCCGGAGAACGATTTTTCGTCGCAGTATACGGCTACAGTGGGAGGACTCCACCCTCTCTGAACCATCTGCGCTTCCTTAATTACAAGAAGGCAGCGTTCAAGGCTTCGTCGAAAATAGCTGCGCTACCACCTTAAGCAGCTGCAGCGGCACAGCACCGTTACAGGGTGTACCTTCAAGTGCAGCAATGGATGGGAGTCGAGAAACGAGCTGAGGATTGGGGTTGGAAGAGGACCAGCAATGGGCTAGAACCAATCAAGACTCTTCTAGCCCCCGCTACCCCCGAACTGCTCAAGTTGGTAATGTGCTAGTGCACCAAGACCTGTGCAAGGAACTGCAGCTGCCTGAAGGGGGGGGGGGCTAAAGTGTACTGATATGTGCATCCACTGCGTGCACAGATAATTGAAATAATTGTAAAAAAACTGTTAAAATGGAGAATGTGGTTTTTTTTTATTTCTTGGTGGAACATTGGATAAAAGCGTGAAATACAACGGTTTGTGTTTTGTAAATGTGTGCGTGTTGGGCAAATGTTGTTTTCCAACCGAAACCCAACCTAATATATTTAATAAAAATTGTTTTAAAACTTATAATAACATGTCAGCGATGTTGGATAAACATGCTAAAGGGAACAATTGGTGTTCTGTAAATGTGTACGCGTTGGGCCAATGTTGTTTCCCAACCAACATTCAACCATACATGTAAAATTAAATTTATGTTAGTACATATATTAATATATTAATTTTTTTGTCATTTTAAAAGAGACAATGTGATGATTTTGTATTCGCGAGTTGAGCATTGGATAAACATCTGAAATATAATGGTTGGTATTTTATAAATATGTTCAGATTGGGCCAACGTTGTTTTTGTTTTTCGGTCTGGTATACTGGCTAAGAGAGTACATCCGCGATTTCGCCATAGAAACAGCACAACTGACGGATATGTTTTCCCCCAAACAGAAATACCAGTGGTCCTCAGAACATGACAAGTGCTTCGCGGAACTGAAAGAAAGATTCCGACAATGCACTAGACTAGTCCGCCATGACCCGAGAAAACACCTGTACCTCCAAACTGAGCGAACGAGAAAGGATTGGGAGCTATCTTATTTCAGTTCGGGGAAAATCAGGACTGACAGATAATCGATTTCAGCAGTGCAACATTTGGACCGATGGAGTGTAGGTACGATGTGAACGAACACGAGTTCCTTGCTGTAGTGTGGGCCGTCAAGAGGTACCGAGACTACCTCGAATACCACTGCTTCACATTCTGGACAGATAATTGCTACCTAGTGTGGCAACATTCCATGAAAGAAGCACGTAGCAAATTAGCATAGTGGGCATTGCTTCTCCAGTCATATTATATTCAGGTACAACATGTTCCTGGGGACGAAAATCAGTTAGTCGATGAACTCTCATGCACGCCTGGCGAAACTGTAGCGGTGGACGAAGACGAGTGGGATGGCCTACTGCCCCCTAGAGCAACCACCCACCGAACACCTAGGGATTGTGTAGCTAGTTGTAACATCATTGAAGCTCCGATGGGAGTCAAACTCAGGCTGTACGACCTCCAGACCCAGGTGATAGGTGAACAACAACAGTGTCCAGTCACACAATGCCACCTAGCGGAACTGAAACAAAACATCGGGGAATGGTGGCGAGTGGAAGATGCATGCATGGAAACTGGGAAGCGCCATAGCGTTTCTACATGTCCAAGGGTGCACGTCCACAAGTGTTATGTCACATGTGTGACTGTCAGTTTGCGGATCACCTAGGAGCACTACAAACAATGTGTAATGTAAAAGCTCATTTTCACCGGCCAAGAGCCATACCTGATGTGTGCAGGTACATATGCGAGTGTGTGACGAGTAACCAGTTCAAAAGCCACTGTGCCGATGGAGTGACGCAACAACCTCGAGTTATTACGAAAACCTACCTCTGGAGGATGTCCTGGGGGCCATCGTCGAAATTGTGCATGCTACTTTGAACACACAAAAAAATCTCATGTCCAACAACTGACTGAAATGTTATTTTTAACAAGGCAATTAAGTGCTTTACTTTCATTCAACTAAATATATTTGGGAGTAGAATGTTAATGGCATATGACAAATGTGTTTATTAACACAGCCTCTAATATCATGCCCTTGCAGACATTCGAACAGACATTACAGTACGGCAATATTTGTGTAGCTTACTTACTTCACCTACTGTTGGCCCAAGGCCTGTCAGACAACATTAGACATTATTCTGTTGTTTGAGGACACAGGAAACTATACATGCTGTGGCGAGGCCAGACAAGGTGTTTAATGCAAATAAAAGTATACAACTATTGGTTGAAAAAAAATGCTTTTATTCATTGATTAGAACATTACCAATTGCTATACATGATTCTGGAGTACAATATAAAAACAAATAATGTCTCCTTGGTGTAACAAGTTTTCTACAAGCATCCCCAGTTGTATTCGCCATGGTACTGAAGGTTCTTCAAACCTATGTATCGTTCAAGTGCTGTAACAACATGAAACATCAGCGATAATTAAAGTGATTGAAATAAGAGTAAGTATATTACATAGTATGCCTTCAATGCATTTGAGAAAGAAAGCAAGAACTTCTCACATGTCAAGGAACTATAATACATAATTTTAATAAAACAGAAGAGCTCAACATCTACGATATACATAAATATGAAAAAAATTAATTTGTGCTTTACAGTATTGATTCTCATTATCAAACCATAACACTTAAATAATCTGCAGTACAAAAACAAGTAATACAGTGTTCTACTTTCATTACTCATTAAATTACACTTTCTTATACCTAAACATGACATAAGTGTGTACGAATAAAAACTCGGTAGTTTAACACTTATTTACAAAATGAGTTCAACATTATTTCGTGATTTCAGGGCTATCAAGCCAAGTTATGTCAGAATCTTTACAATGCAATTGACTTTGCACATAAGGTAAATTAGTGTTTTTTATTTATTTATACCGCCCAATAGAATTGCCCAACAAACTTCTGCACTCATATTCTTCCAAGGGGAACTGAACAAAGCAGTAGTCAACCACAATAATGCTATATGAAACTTTCCCTTATTGCTTAAGTCAAAGAATTCAATTGGTGACATTTATAAAACATACTCATGCCACTATTATCAAAATTTATATACAAATGATAAGGCCACTAACAAAATGTTATGCAAAACATTACAAATATGTAACAACATCTTAACATTAATTTGAAGATAGAAGATAATGTAACCTCATTAATTTATAATTTTATATTTGCCTACCTTTTCATATGTATAAAAAGAGAAATTCCTTAAAACAAATTTGCTAAGTGTGCAACAATACATTTTGAAGGCCTGAACTCATCAATAACACTTTTAAGATTTTACTGCAATTATTAAGAATCACTGCTTTTGTTAAGGAGCCACGTCTGAGAGTTATGGAAACTAATTATTTGGCTTTTGCAAGGCACCTTGTTGAAATTCTGGTGGACTTTGTAGTACTTCCCATGGAACAGTACAAAATAAATTGTAAAATGCATTCAGATCCTTTGTTGGCATATATTTCTATGGTAAATTCATCATGATGTTGTGACATTAAGAACAGCCAATTGAAAATTCTTAAATTATAAGCCGAAATTGCCAATTGGTCTAGCCATTTCAATACAATTCACAGTTAGTTGAGTATGCGTGTTTGTGGATTGCAGTTTGTACTAATTTAAGTGTTAAATCTAATTATTATGTGGGAATATGAGCATTCCTGAAGTTCAGAATTGTTTCAATAGTAAGTGAATTCATCTTATAAATATGTAATCAGCAACACAATCCGCCAACATTAACGACGAATGATGTCATTGATGTTCAATTAATCATTTTAATGGGTTGTAAATAGCTGTATTTAATGTGGAAATTGTATTCAGTGACATATTGCATATTAGTGTGAAAATTGCAAATTTTGCATGTTATCTGCACAAAGCCATGTCAAATGCAAAATACTTACTCAAAATAAACCTGATTTCACAATAGCCTAATCGCAGAGGGTGGGTGTGCCGACACGCTTTCACCCATCGGAATAAAGGCAATAAGGACTATCAGCATTACATCTTATTCCGACACAATTCAATTACCACTGTTTATTCCTGTTTGTGCACACTGTACATTTTCCTATTTGCAGTAGTGCGTAGGCATACCCATCCCCTGTGATTCACCTAACATTAAGTTCGGTTAAATTAGGTCCTCTTGCATTTAACACAGTTATGCAACTAAATTCAAGTAGGGATATTTTACGTGTTTTACCCCACAATTTCCATGGCCTTCATTGTGCTCCCTACTATCGTATTTAATAGTATGTACTTAAATACTGTGATGCCTCATTGAAATTCATATTCAGCATGATTAGTAATGTTGGTACATACTATGTTCCTAGATTTTTTTCCTGTTTTTCTGGAAACACCTACCTTTTTAACAATTTACTGGAGTATTTTTTTAAGTAGGTAAATAGACTTAAAAAGAGTGTTTACATACTGAACAGAACAATCACGGACAACACAACATATGACACAAGAATTTTTGAGGGAAGGAAACCTGCCTGGAAAATAAACATGTTTTTGCACCTGTAGCAAGGAGTTTTGTGCTATATCTGTGCGAGTGTGCTATGTTTGTGCTTAAGGTCCTATTGCAAACTGATTAAATGTGAGGGAATAACAAATCAAACAAATTGCCTACGCATAAGTAGATTAGGTAGGTAATAAATAAACATTTGTGATGACCATGCTTGAAATGTGACACCACGTTAACCCTAGGCTAGTTACAATAATCACCTGGGGTACTTTGTGCCACTTCAGGGTGACTTTGTAACAATTATAGGCTACATTTTCATTTAAAACATTTAAATTGATGTTTAATTTCCTAATTAACAGCTTACAGCAAATTGCATAAAAACTTTCATATCTTATTAATATTATACAAATAGGAGCAGTTCTGATACGATTGTCTTCTCTAAAGTGGTCAGAAAATGCTCTACTGTGTACAGTAGGTTTCCAATTGTCCTCCCGACTTACTGCAATCCAAGATCTGAGCTTTGCTTCATCTTTATGGAACCTGTAAAGAAAAGTAAGAAAACAGCACACATAGTGTGTACATTGAAGTGAATTACGCATCCACGAGCTCCTTTTGTCCACTCTGACCGCCGCCACATCAACTGCACCAGCTACACCGGGCCGCACCAACCACATCAGGCCAAGAATGTGTAGTGCAGGTTAACAAGCATAGAACTCGCAACTTCTTGACAACAAGAATTACATAACTCAAGAGACCGTCCTATTTATTTATTACAAGAGGTAACACTTTGGATAAATAAGTAGGCGATCCGAAACGGTGTTTACCTCAAAGCCACAGTGGTTGGGCGCAGGGTAAATTGGTCGTTACATCGTAGCAGCACGCGCAGCGACATACGATGTGATGAACCATCAAATGGCTTCAGACAGGCCTGCAGCCGAAGCTGAAGGGCTAAGTGCCTCAAAGTGTCGTCAATAGTGTGCAGCATTTTAATTAACGCATCAAACAACGTAATCTCATTCACAGCTACAGTCAAGGGTGTGTTTTATTGTATTAAGAGCAATGGAGCATGGCAACCCGCACCTCTTTGCCCAGGTGAACTCGTCCCTCCCTTCAGGAGACAGCCGCGTGTGGGCACTGTGGCTGGTGAGATTCATACCCGTCACAGGAAGTGAAATACAGACACTTTTCACAAGAAAGCATAATAGTGTATTTAATGTTTAGTTATAAAAGAGCAATTATGTTTTCAAAAAGGGAGATTACCTTTAAAAGCCTCCATCCTTTTAACATGTAATTAAGTGTTGCGACACTCCCCACCACCTTGACAGCATCAACCTTAACAGACATTTGTTATTCAATAGGGGTGTCACCAATGTGTCTCATTTAATTTATAAAAATTTTCACCATTGCCGTAATGTTACATAGTGTTCATGTCATGTCTTTCCATTCGGCGTTTGACGCCGGTTCTCATCACTTATGATGAGAGCCAATATAGCTCTGGCAGTTCGTCTCAGCACTCGAGCCAGACTGGCAGCGTTGGTCGCCTGCTCTGCGAGCCCCCTTGGTACCATCATTTAGGCTGATATCACTTCACTGCAATACTAACCACATTATCTGGGACATTGTATTTATTTTTATTTTTTTTATTTTTTTTAAGTACCAAGGGGAGAACCACCTGCACTCTCACCAGAGAGCTTAACGATACAGCGTACTCGCATAACACCACTCTCATTTTCATGCAAAGTTCACAGGCAGGCCGTAAGTTATGGGTCCATTTTCTTTCATTATTCTTATGTAATCAATTACAGTGAGTAAACCGCTTTAAAAAGTTCAATGTGTGTTGATTCATTGTCCTCCAGGATGCAAAGGGCGCTACATGCTTTGTAGTACCACCCACAATTTTCTAGCATATTTCAGCTGTACAAGATGGCCTACAGTCTCGTCATAAGGTGTAGATAGTGTAACAGTAAGAATGTGACAACATCATCTGCAACCTGACGGAGGCTCGCAGGGCCCCCTGGGCCATCTACCGAACGACTCACATCACTAACTCTCCACTGAGTTATGGCGCCAGGCAATTCTACACTCAACCAGCCTACGACACCTCGACTAAATCAACATGACCATGAATATACTGTAGCTAGTTACAAATATTTTCAAATTAATTCAATAACATGCACTTCTTAAAAGTGAAATGTCGCACCAGTATTTCACAATTTTCAAACTTATTTGTACAACCACAGGTATATCTGATGGCCATTGTCAGTATCAAACACTGAAATTTTACATCCCACTTCAAATTTCTGCAGAAATCACTCTAATCAAGTAATTACCACAACTATCCAGTGACAACAATTCTCAACCTCGTATTTTTTGTAATTGTATAGAATACGGACATTTCTGAAAATAAAAGAAACAATCACGGTAAGTAGTATGTTTCCAGTCTACTAATTACACAGAACACGAATATACTAGGGACATTAACATATTACCAATACATACTAGGGACATTAACATATTACCAATACAAACCACAAAAACGATAGTGAGGAGGGCTATGAAGATCAGGGAAATTGTAGGGTAGATAGGTGTGTAAATATGTATGTTGCTTTTTATTTCCATACATTATGTAACTTAACATAACCTAATGTAACATAACAATTATGTTAATTTATGTTATGTTTGGTTACATTATGTAATGTATGGAAATAAAATGATAACATACATACCTTGTACTTATGTAAATACATCCACACTATAAACCAATTCTAAAATGTGTATAAAATATCAAATTTCCAGTTACATTTCCATATGTGAATACAATTGCAATACTACAGATAATATAGCACACCAGATGTATGTAAATTTACTTACCTAAGTAGGCGGTGTGTCCTCGGCCTAATCAACTACAGTCATGCATGATTCGTACGTTACCTCAACATGACCTACTAAAAATGTGAAAGGTACTGGCCAAAACAATGTTAATTATANGAAAGGTACTGGCCAAAACAATGTTAATTATATAAACTGGCAAATGCACAGAAGCACTCGTACCCTCCATTCTTCAATCACAAGCCCTCACACAGTTTGGTACGGGCGTCGCAAACCATTCACACACAATACTCAATTCACAGTGAACCACGCAGTATGCCATATACCAGGCAACTAAAGGCAGTACACGTCTGCACCGACAACATTACATGGCGACCTATGCAAACAAAGTCGCCGAACTCCTCCTATTTTATCTACTTTATTTACTATGTTCTATATATTTTACCATCAAGCCCTCATGAAAATTAAAAAGGTAATCTGTGTGCAACCCATTCATGATACTTTTGTGGGTTTACCATGTTTCCTTCAGAAAAACTACTATTCTATACAATTACCTTCGATGCCAACATTGAAACTCTTATATATAATTATTTCAGTTTTCAGAAAGACAATTTGTTATAAACGTTTCAATTAAATGCTGTGTTTGCAAGTGGAAACACGGAACTAAATAGGTGTTTAACAATTAATGGTAGATAATACAAAGTGTTACATTTATAATATTTTGTACTTGTGTCTAGGGTCTATGGGAGGTTTATACTATTATGAGGGAAGAACTGAAGTTAATTATGAACACAGAACAGACATTTAATACACTTTTTAGGAGTTATAGTAATTATAAACTATTGGCGAGGGAGGTCCTAATCAATTACAAGATATAATTAGCCCGAATGATACCATCGCCATAGGCTGAGTGGTCAGTCATGAAAGCGACGAGTGGCACGCTAGGCGGCATCTTGATGGCTTCATCTCGGCGTGGGTCCAGAGACAGACAGGCTGGCAGACTCCGCGTGCAAAGTTTTGCTGTATTATATAGTTTCTGGTAATTTCTGGCGTAATTGTCCCAAATACCGTGTCGCTGGGAGGGGAGCTTCGCTGGCGCTTCGCTGGTGTGGTTTATAAACTATAATTGCTGTAATGTGTTTGGGATTCTTCGCCTGGCCTGGATACCAACGCATCGCTGCTGTTCACTAGGCGTGTCCGCCTTTACTGAATCATAACACTAGATTGGCTACAATTTTTACTTCAAAATGTATTAATCGTTTATTAAAATGCTTATTATACGNCTGAATCATAACACTAGATTGGCTACAATTTTTACTTCAAAATGTATTAATCGTTTATTAAAATGCTTATTATACACATCTTTTTCTTTTAAAAAGTCATTGTCGATTATAATAATAACTCTTTTACCATTTATTCATAGACAATCAGCATTTTAAAATACAATAAATCTCAATTCCTGAAAATTGATTGTAAACATCAACTCCTCCATCAATGATAATAACAAACAAAACAACTCAACTCTCTGGCGTTGACATTGTATGCCTGCATCTAAATAATATATTTTATGAATAATGATAACAATAATTTAAGTTAATTAACTCGTGACTTAAGTACATTAAAAATATATTAATTATCATTATTTTCATTTTTCAACTGATGGCTAAATAACTCTACCTTATAATTTAGTGGCCCATGATACTCCTATTTAGCTTCGACCCCTGGCTGCACCGGCAAGGAAAACTGCACCGAAATCGTTTCATTCAACCGGTGTAACTACAATGGTGTAATTTGGTNGTAGCTACAATGGTGTAATTTGCTGTACACAATGTACACCTGCACCGTAGGAGGTGTAGTTCGAGAAGTGTAATAAAATGCCGGCGAAATTTGTATGAGTCTGCTGAATAGTTTGTCAAGTGTTATCTGAATACTTCACGATAACAGTGGAAGAGCACTGTTAAATGGTAATCGCATATATGTCAATTTTAATGAACAGTGAGTGTCAAAAGTTGATATTCAGATATTTCCACATCACAGTACGAAATATAACCTCAACACTCTACAGTTTCGACATGCTCACGTAAGAAACGCGCAACGAATTGTTAGTAAATGCAGTTGGGAATAATCGAATGCTCCAAGTATTCCAAATATAAGTATACAAATAATCAGATGAAACAAATAATCAATTGTTTCAAGAAAGCGAAAGATAACTCAATAACAGATTGCTCTGTCCTGCACAAAATTAACCAAAATAGGAAACAATTCATTTTCGTTTCTAGCAGTTGCTCATTCATTACATGAAAATTGCCCTTTATAGGAAAGCAGAGGTAAACAATAGCCATTTATAATTTATATATGTTAATTTTAAAAGGACTTTACATGCAAACATATTTTTATTTGTGAAACTGGATTTTGAAGAAAAAGATTTACAAGTTCAAATGTAAATTACATTCTGATCGTAAACAGTAATTTGNTTGTGAAACTGGATTTTGAAGAAAAAGATTTACAAGTTCAAATGTAAATTACATTCTGATCGTAAACAGTAATTTCAAGAATTGACACTGCTGTTATTGCAACATTTATTAATTCATAATATGTAACCATAGGCTTTGTATATAATACTTCTTGACTGAAGCATTGCTTGTAAAACAATACAAAAAAAGAATGTAAATAACAGTAGTATACTTTTGTGTGGGTAAAACTGGTGTTTAATTATTTTGTATATTTATTTGTTCTTTATTTTATTATTCTTNTTGTGAAACTGGATTTTGAAGAAAAAGATTTACAAGTTCAAATGTAAATTACATTCTGATCGTAAACAGTAATTTGAAGAATTGACACTGCTGTTATTGCAACATTTATTAATCCATAATATGTAACCATAGGCTTTGTATATAATACTTCTTGACTAAAGCATTGCTTGTAAAACAATACAAAAAAAGAATGTAAATAACTGNAAGCATTGCTTGTAAAACAATACAAAAAAAGAATGTAAATAACTGTAGTATACTTTTGTGTGGGTAAAACTGGTGTTTAATTATTTTGTATATTTATTTGTTCTTTATTTTATTATTCTTATACTAATAAATAATCATGAATTATATCACCATAAATTATCAGTGATGTTGAATATAGGCAATCCACTGTTATTATTTTTAATGTTAGATTTATGATTTAAATTAGAATTTTTCATGTTAATAAAACACTACTAATACATAAAATAAATTGTTTGGTCTGAAATTATTTAATAGTATACTAAATAATATTTAAGTTCAGAAAAACGTTTCATTAAAGATAGTAAATTATAGTGGTCAGAATATACTTCCGTATTGGAAGTGTTCAGAACGATTTTTTGTGTACCCATAGTTTCATTTGTATGGAGAACTGGCAGCAGCAACAGTGCATGCTGCTGGCACAACAGAGCGGCAGATTGATAGTATGTTGTATCGGTTATTTATATAGCTCATATTACATTACATGAGCTTGAGAACTAATATAAATATTATGTGTGTAACTACTTTTCATAAAAAAGCATTCCCGAAGACACAAATTTGTTTTTATTCTTCTTTTATAAGAAACTCAACAGCATGAATATGAAAGTATATTGGATAAAACCAAATATCTGAATAAACCTTTTTTTTTTTTCAGATAAACTAAGCAGCAAAACATACCTCACTTAATTATCAGTTATCTACTATAAAACCTACTCTATTAACGAGCATCCTAGTAGCACCATTTATTTAGGACAGTGATCATCATACTTGTAACTTTAACCTAATTGTTTTTATTGGTGTGTATGCTACCAAAAAATTCAAAATTTTGGGCTGCAAAAAATGCTTTTGGTATTATAAAGGCAATATATGTTAATTTAAGAACTAGATATATTACAATATTCATTACGACATTATGTTGGATGTCACAATCCATAATTGAGCCGGGATTTTTTTTTCAGGGGGTGTATAGGCAGTTCCAGTATAATTTTTGTGTAATATGAATCAGGAAGATTTATTTATAGCGTACACAATTTTTAAGGAGCTTATGCATTGTTCGAATGTAAAGTGTAAAGATGCATGGTAATGAATTCGCAAATGGCATTGTAATTCATAATAAAACAGAAAACAAATAGGCCTACATATACAAAATTACAAAATTTGTAATTTTTTAATATAATTTTTATATCCTCAGTAAAAGTTGGAATGAAAACTGAATTTTGTATTATTGTGTTTGCATTCATAATTTGTAGACATGCTGATACAAAATCATGGCTTTGAATATTAAGAATCTGGAGAAAAACAACTAACGGATTTTTGAAAACTTAACATTCATTTAATAAAATTTAAGAAATTAAACAAAGTTGCAGTTTTAATTCCAACAGTAATTTATATTCACTAGAATTTGTTTACTTCAATGAAACTTAAAGTGTTTTCTGCAGCTTTCAGTGTATAATAACCTACAAAGTGATGTGTGTTGTAGCTGAGAAAGTGTTTTTTAAGGATATCTTGAAGAACTAGAAATCAACAAATTCTTGCTGCATATTTTTGTATTTCCTGTTGGTCATAATAGTAAAAATTCTCTGAATCTGCCCATAGTACCATGACATAAACCACTCGTCCACGAGCTCCTTGTGCCCACTCTGACCGCCGCAGTCACAACAACTACACCACCTACACCAAGCCGCACCAACTACAACAGTCTAACAGTGTGTAGTGCAGGTCGACAAGAACAGAACTTGCACCTTCTTGCCGACAAGGATTACACAACTCAAGAGACAACTTCGAGAGGTAACTTGCATCACGAGTGCCCAGAACAGAAGTCAAACTGTGAATAATGATACATAACATGAGCACTCGGTGATATGATTGTAATTGTGAAAAAATGTATAAAATAAATTAAGTACATTGGTGAAACCCCTGTTTATTAACAAATGTCCATTATGCTTGAAGTTATGAAGTTGATAGCGTGTGTCACCACACTAAATAATATGTGTTACAATGATGGAGGCCTTTATAGCCAATCTCCCTTTTAGAAAAATTATTACTCTTATATAAATTATCAATATTACAGTATTATGTTTTCTTGTGAAAAGTGTTCGCATTTCACTTGATATGAAACATTTGCATTTCACTGGCTACAGTGTTGCCAGGCGGCTGTCTCCTGAAGTGATGGACGAGTCCACCTGGGCAAGGGTGTGTGGAATGCGATGCTTGATTGCAATTAATACAATAAAACACACCCCTGACTGTAGTTGATAATGCGGTGACTGTGTTTAATATGTTTCTAAAAATGCTGCACACTACTGGATGACACTTCGGGGCACTTATCACTTCAGTTTTGGCCTACAAACTAGTTCGATGCCACTTGGTGGTGCGTTGAGTCGTAGGTCATTGTGCGAGCTGCTACCAAGCAACGACCAATTGCCAGTGCGCCGAACGGCTGTGGCTCTAGGGTAAACACAGTTTCGGATCACCTACCCATTTATTAAAAGAGTTACCTCTTGTAATAAATGAGTAGGGTGGTCTCTTGAATTACGTAATCCTTGTCGCCAAGAATGTGCAAATTCTGTTCTTGTCAACCTGCACCACGAACTCTTGGCCTGATGTAGTTGGTGCGGACCGGTGTAGCAGGTGTAGTATATGTGACTGCGGCAGTCAGAGTGAGCACAAGATGGTCGTGGACGTGTGTTTCACGTTTCCTGTCAAGTCAATGGGCAAGATCCAGCATCCATAGAATCTTCCATCTCTGTAACATAACAACCTATTTTTACATGTCCGATGTCAAAACTGGAGGAAATCTAAAGAAATATTTGTTTGCATTCCTGTAACTTCTACCGAGCATGTACAAACATATACAACACACCACCTTCCAAACCTATGACACTGTACAAATATAAATTTTTTTGTTGTTTTCACAAACAAAGTACCGTTTATTATAAAGAAAATATTCGGGATAGCTTTGGTATTAACTACATCCCTTCACATCTACAACAAACTCAAAATATTTTCCACAAATTTAACCAAAACGTTGCTTGGACAACACATCAAATATCCAACGCCACATTGTTTGTCATCCAAATCTGAGCAGCGACAAAGTAAACTCTGGTGTGACATAAATGCAAAAGTGTCTTATAATTTCTGTAGGTGAATGTGGGCTTGCGAAATAGCAAGGAACTGATATAATGTGGTCAAAGTCCATCTCGAAATTGGAACAAAAAGCTATGATGCAAATATAACATATGTTTAGTAAAAATCGGGTTAAACATTCACCCGCACCTGCAAATGTTTCAGTATCAAAACTCATTCCAACGTCAGCACTCATTTTCGAACACAGCATTAAATATCTACAAGAATGTAAACAACAAGTAGTTTCTTTCAACTGTGCTGTTGTACTTACATCTGAATATAATTTTGACGAACTGCACTAAACCACACTACACCGGCTAGTGGTAAATACCAACTTACTGTGTGTCGAATACTCTTGAGCAGATTCGTTTCTTTCAACTACACAATCAAGTAAACTCCAAAACAGTTGTTTCTTTCATCTGGGCGTGACATCAGAGCCAATAAAATGGCGGTTTTTTCAACCTTGTGNAAACTCCAAAACAGTTGTTTCTTTCATCTGGGCGTGACATCAGAGCCAATAAAATGGCGGTTTTTTCAACCTTGTGTAGCTACACTGGCAGGTTTGTGTAGCACAAAATTACACTTGTTTTTGAGGATGTGAAACTTGTGTAGTGTAAATAAAAATGTGCGGATTTTAAATTTGTTAAATGTTTATTGATTTATTGAGGAATCATAACAAGCTATAACTGACATATAGATTAAGGTATAAGGTATTCATTGAAAATAATTAATAAAGCATATTTTTAAGTAATGTGTAGTAAATGTAAACATTAATATTTCATGTTATCTTTCTTGATAACAATACCACTAATATGTTACATTAAATTTGCTGAACAAAAAATATAAATTATAACATTATGTTAGCGAGGTATTTCAAATCCTGCACTTCCGCCGAACCCTCATATGCCACCGAATGGCCTGTATGTCGTGAGACCGGGAGCCGAGGCTCCCATAACTCACAGGGTGTTTGTAAAGAGAAATGCACCCCGACACATATCCAAATCATTGGGTCGGTGGCGGGGAGCCGTGTGTATGTGGGTTGTTGGGCACCGGACCTGTATTTAGGCTGTTAAATTGTCCTGCCTATTTTAAGTAAATTTACGTGTTCGTGGATTTCGGCGGGGGAGTGAAGCTCCCCTCTATCCTTTTGGCTGGAGTGAATGTTGTGTCGCGATGTCTTTCTGACCTGTTGCTTTGTTGTTTACAAGTGTGCTAGTTAATTTCGCATATATTGTATCGGTGATTCCCTAGTCTCCTGAGGTGACCTGTACAGGTCTCCCTCGGGGTGCGATTTATCGTTTCCAGCATTTGTGACATTGAGGAAGAATAATACCAATGTTAGTAAATTACAGTTGGGGAGGATCCTGGTACCAGAGTCTATACAGACTCCTGTAACAGTGGAGCCCCCTTTCTTGAGTTCCAAGTTTTCTTCTTCCCGACCTGAAACAAACTATGAAGTCGGTGCATTATTTGGAGAGTAGAGTTTTTTTTTTTTTTTTTTTTTAGTAAAAATATTTTCAAAAGTTTTTTTTATTTATATATTTTGTCTATTTTTATTAATATGTGTTGTAGCTTATCCTACCATATATTTATATTTACAGTGTGACATATACAGTGATAATGATTAAGTTAAGTACCCCATGATCACTTTTCCCTGGACCAGTGCATGTGCCCACTAGGCTTGGTTCTCGAGTGGTAGCTGGGGCAGACTTCCTTGCCCGAGAACCCACACAGTTGGCCCCTGGATCAGTGCGCCTGTGTGAATTTACTGTGTACTGCGAGGTGTGTATTTGGTTGTGCACAGCTATGCAACAGTTGTCATGCGCACTCTACTTCTGTGAGGCCATCTGCTCGACGCATGCACCGAACTGCTGGTCCTAGGCCACGTGGTAGCTCTAACAAGAACTATCCACACTGGTCAACTTTTACTGCACGAGTAGATCTAAAAAGATCTACTCGGCGCTGCCGCTTACTCTAAGATCTGCAGGTTGCTCTTCTCGTAGTTGCTGGGTGCTGTTGCTTCCTCTCGCTACGCACGACGACTGCGGTGTTTCTGCCAAAACGGCCCGTATTTACAGCGTGNTGCAACAGTTGTCATGCGCACTCTACTTCTGTGAGGCCATCTGCTCGACGCATGCACCGAACTGCTGGTCCTAGGCCACGTGGTAGCTCTAACAAGAACTATCCACACTGGTTAACTTTCACTGCACGAGTAGATCTAAAAAGATCTACTCGGCGCTGCCGCTTACTTGAAGATCTGCAGGTTGCTCTTCTCGTAGTTGCTGGGTGCTGTTGCTTCCTCTCGCTACGCACGACGACTGCGGTGTTTCTGCCAAAACGGCCCGTATTTACAGCGTGTGGCGAGCACCTCGATTGCCTCGCGCTCTGATTGGCTAGCCAGTTCGCGCCAATCAGCGTGCGTTCCCCTTCTCACCCTTGTTGAGTGTTTATTGTAACTTAGGTTTTTTTGTATTTTCTTATACCTGCAGGATCATAATTTCCTAACAAATTAATATTTGGATTATTATGGTGACTTTCATATAAATTCTTAATTTTTGATGCAATTATTTCTTTAATGTATTTTACTGAAAGTAGTTTGTGGATCGTTTCGCCAGTGGTGTGCCTATCCTGGTCGGCTATGATTCTCAGATATCTATTTTGTACTGTTTGCAAGCTTTTAATTCTGCATTCTGTGCAATGTCCCCATACCTCACATCCATATAGCATAGCTGGGAGTATTAATTATTTATATATTCGCAGTTTTCTGCTACGTGGGAAGTTTGTTGCATTTAATATTGGGTACAGTTGTTTAAGTTTTCCCAATGCTGAATGTCTTATTTTCTCTGTGTGTGGCTTCCAAGTTAACCTGCNACTTCCTTGCCCGAGAACCCACACAGTTGGCCCCTGGATCAGTGCGCCTGTGTGAATTTACTGTGTACTGCGAGGCGTGTATTTGGTTGTGCACAGCTTTGCAACAGTTGTCATGCGCACTCTACTTCTGTGAGGCCGTCTGCTCGACGCATGCACCGAACTGCTGGTCCTAGGCCACGTGGTAGCTCTAACAAGAACTATCCACACTGGTTAACTTTCACTGCACGAGTAGATCTAAAAAGATCTACTCGGCGCTGCCGCTTACTTGAAGATCTGCAGGTTGCTCTTCTCGTAGTTGCTGGGTGCTGTTGCTTCCTCTCGCTACGCACGACGACTGCGGTGTTTCTGCCAAAACGGCCCGTATTTACAGCGTGTGGCGAGCACCTCGATTGCCTCGCGCTCTGATTGGCTAGCCAGTTCGCGCCAATCAGCGTGCGTTCCCCTTCTCTCCCTTGTTGAGTGTTTATTGTAACTTAGGTTTTTTTGTATTTTCTTATACCTGCAGGATCATAATTTCCTAACAAATTAATATTTGGATTATTATGGTTTGATAGACTTTCATATAAATTCTTAATTTTTGATGCAATTATTTTTTTAATATATTTTACTGAAAGTAGTTTGTGGATCGTTTCGCCAGTGGTGTGCCTATCCTGGTCGGCTATGATTCTCAGATATCCATTTTGGACTGTTTGCAAGCTNTATTTTACTGAAAGTAGTTTGTGGATCGTTTCGCCAGTGGTGTGCCTATCCTGGTCGGCTATGATTCTCAGATATCCATTTTGGACTGTTTGCAAGCTTTTATTTCTGCGTTCTGTGCAATGTCCCCATACCTCACATCCATATAGCATAGCTGGGAGTATTAATTACTTATATATTCGCAGTTTTCTGCTACGTGGGAAGTTTGTTGCATTTAACATTGGGTACAGTTGTTTAAGTTTTCCCAATGCTGAATGTCTTATTTTCTCTGTGTGTGGCTTCCAAGTTAACCTGCNATTGGGTACAGTTGTTTAAGTTTTCCCAATGCTGAATGTCTTATTTTCTCTGTGTGTGGCTTCCAAGTTAACCTGCTGTCTAACATTATTCAGAGATATTTAGCTTTCCTAACATACTGTATTTTTTGATTAAATAATATTAATTCTCGCTTGGGTTTTAGTTTATTTCTGGTAATTATTATTGTTTCTGATTTTCCCGGGTTGATTTTTATTCGCCATTTCGTATACCATTGCTCAAGGCTTGTTAGTTGTCTTTGCAGTGCTATTATTGCGTATTCAATGTGACAGTGTTGTTTTATTATTGCAGTGTCGTTTGCGTAGATGTGTATGTTTGCGTTAGTTCGTGTATCTGATATTGGGATGTCGGCTGTGTAAATACTATATAGAAAAGGGGAAAGTGCCGATCCCTGCGGTACTCCTGCTGTTGCTGTTCTAGTATTGGAATCTGCTCCATATAATGTGACGTAGAAATGTCTATTATTTAAGTAATGCGCTAACAGATTTACATAAGTAGCTGGGCAATTATAATTTATTAGCTTGTATATTAGTCCTGGGAGCCAGACTTNCTAACAGATTTACATAAGTAGCTGGGCAATTATAATTTATTAGCTTGTATATTAGTCCTGGGAGCCAGACTTTATCGAATGCATTTTCTGCATCTGAAAAATTTATTACTGTAAATTGTTGTTCTGTATTATTAAATACGTCTGTTATGTCCTCAACGATTTTAATTAAAGGGTGTATGGTGCTGTGCTCGGCTCTGAACCCATACTGATTGTCTGGTATCAGTTTGTTTAGATCTGCATGGTTTTGTAGTCTGTATAATAGGGCTTTTTCGAATATTTTGCTCATGCTGTTTAATAAGCTTATTGGCCGTCTATTTTCCAATTTTGTTGTATCCTTTCCTGGTTTTGGTAATGTTATGACTTTCGCTTTTTTCAAGGATTGTGGGAATCTACATAGTTTAAACATTTAGTTGTATATTTATAGTAGGTACTAGTGCATTAACTTGTAGTTACTTTAGGGCCTCAAATTTTATTCCGTCTGGTCCTCCAGATTTATTATTAGGGCGTGTTCTTATTATTTTTAGTAGTTCGTGTAATGTTATGGGTTCATATTCAGATGTTTCTTTTAATTTTAGGTATTCTTTTATATCGTTGTTTACTGTTTGAGTGAATTGTCTGTGCTGAACTTCTGTATTGGGGGAGAATTGTTTCTCTGAACTATCTGCTATTGTATTGGCTTTATCCCTAGCTGTGTATACAAAACCTTCGGGCGTTTCTATTGCTGGGGTGGTTAATTTTTACATTTACCTGTTAATGATTTTGTTAATCTCCACATTTGGTTTGGGTTATGTGCTGCTCTTTTCGTGACTTCGCTCTAGTTTTTGATTTTTATTTCCTCTAATTTGCTTGTTACCTGTCTTTTAAGACTGTTGCATTCCGTTTTAATTACAGGATTTCGCGTTCTTTGATAGTTTTTTGCGCTTGCCATTTTAAGGCTATTAAATAGTATACTTCTGGATAGTTTGCTCTTGTGTATTGCCTCCTGTCCATGTATTTGGTGTTTTGCTTTAAGGTTTCCTGTACTGTGTCTGTGAAAAGTTTTGTGTGCACATTTAATTCTAATTCGTCGTTTATTTCTGGTGGGGTTTCAAATTTTTCTATTAATTCTTTTTGGAAACCTTCCCAGTTTGGTATTGGCCGTCTTACTGTGTGTTTATTGTTAGATCTGTGTGTGTTTAAAGTTAATTTCGTGAAGACTGGGAGGTGGTCTGAGTCTAGTTAATCTAAAACTTCTGATTCTGTGTTAGAGTTAGGAATATTTGATCTAATTTGTCCGGCCTGGTGCCATTATTTGGAAAGTGGGTGGGTTTGGGTGGCGGGAAAATTACATAGTTGTTTTGATCTGCATGTCTGCTTAGTATTTTTCCATTTGGATTATTATTTAAACATTCCCATTCTTTATTTTTACTGTTTAGATCTCGTGCTATTAAAAAGTTGTCTGTACCTCCCATAATAGTGTATAAATCTTATTCATTTAGTTTATTTTTTGGACGAGAATATACAGCTGCCATTTGGATGTGGGTATGGTTATTTCTTATCCTTATTGCTGTGGCTTCAGTCTGATTTAATGTAGGTAAATTTACTGGGTGGTGGTGAATGTTATTTTTAATTATAATAGCTGTTCCCCCTTCTCGGCGATCCCTGTCTGATCTGTAAGCATTATATATATGAAAATTTAATTTGTCTTGATTATGGAGCCTTGTTTCTGTAATCAAAGCTATATCTATTCCATATATTATTAACTGTTGATGTAGTTCATATACTTTATATTTGATCCCTCAGGCATTCCAGTTAAATAGATGTAGGGTGTGTTCTGTATTTTTGTTAGTCATTACTGTGGGAGAGTAGCTAGTGCCTGTAGCAACAGTAATTGCTTGTCTGCAAGTGTTCGTGCTGCCTTGATTGGGCCGAAATAGGGTCGAATGTGTATCATTAGTTCTGCGAAGTGCGTGTCGCGGAGTAACTGTGTCAGTCTCAGTTCCCGAATGTCATTTAGTGAGGCACCAAGACCTTCATCCATTTGGGGTGGCTGAATTGGGGTCTCCAGGAGAGGCGGTCGTCTGTTAGGCTGCTGTGCTGGCCTGTGTTCGTCCACTCTCTTTGCCCAAGGGCCGGGCCTCACCTCCCCAGCGCCCGCAGCGATTCGTGAGGGCCCACCGGCCACAGTCCTGCTATTTCCAGGCTGGCTGCCCCCAGCGACGCCCTCCCCAGCCACTACTGACACCGGCCTGGCAGGCCCCTGCACCTCAGGTGTGTGTGTGTACGTGCTGTGCTCTGCAGTTGCGGGAACTGCGCAGGGTTTGTGGTGTTTGGTGCTTGTGGTGTGAACTCCAGATGTGTATTTCTGACTGTGTTAGCCCGTCTGGCTTGTACGATTTTTTTTAACACTGAGCATGTCTTGTCCAAAGTGTGATGCCCCTCCACCCCTAAGTTTTTACACCACAAAGGCTGAGAGTCATCTTCTTTGTGTGGGCATTCAGTGTACCTGTGCAGTCCCACACAGTTAAGGCACACTGTTTGCATGTTGCAGTGCTTGTCTGTATGTCCCCACTGACAACAGTTGCGGCAGTTGGGAACATCTTCGGGACGCAGATTGTAAGGCTCTATCCAAATCCGTGTCCAGTAGAGCCTTGTGACCCTGAGGAAGTCCTTTTCTCCTGGTGTAAGTGTCACTGACCATGTTGCCGTTGTTACATAATCGGGGTCCTCAGGGGTGTGCTTGTGGGACTTACGTTTAAAATTGCGGAGGTCTATTACTGTAAATCCACACCTGGTGATGTTGTCTGCCAGCATTTGTTGTTCCACCCCTTGCGAAGGCAAGTTCTTAATGAAATACTTTTGTGGTTTCTCACCAGGGTGGGCATGTGTGTAGTGTTTTGTTCGTGCAAGAAGGCGCCGGGCCTTCTCGTAGTCTTCCTGGGTATTGAAAGTGATTTTCAACTCTCGCTTCCGTGTGAGTGTTGTGGAAGTATATTCCACTCTTGCAGAACTGCTGGGCGCCCTTTTTTTAGTGACCCGCTGTCTGGGATTATGATAGGCACTGGCCTGTATCTTTGTGTTTGTTGTTGCTGTGATTTTGAGGCGTCGTTGCTCGATTCCCTTCCCTCAATGCCCACGTCTTTCAAGACTTCAAAACTGTTTTTGGTCTTCCAGCCTCTTTCCTTCTGCTGAAGACATTACTTTTATTTTGCTAAGGTGCTTCCTTTTGGGGTAGGTGAACCCCTCCTCGTTCGGGCCTGTCGGAGGAGAAGTTCCCCGCCCTGCCTTAGTGTTTGTGTCGGTCCAAGGCCATTCCTCACCCATCTGCAGTCAGCAGCTCGCAGAATCCTGCAGTTAGGTTCGCTACACTTCGCATTGTTTCAGCACATCGAGATCCCCCTCCCCGCCTTGATCGTTGAGATGTCTCCCGCCGATGCGCTTCGCCAACTCGTACTGAGCCGCCCAGGTCCCCAACGTCCACAACAACAGCGCTGTCGCACATGTTAGTTAGTCCGCGGGCTGGTATTCGAGTATTTAGCCACCCCAGAGCCTGGGGATCCCCTATCTGCCGCACTCACAGAAGTCCTCGGCCTTCGCTGGTCCCATGGGGCGGGTAAATCCTGGAGTCGGAGCAGCCACGAGCACGATGTTCATCTCTCAACAGCCTGGACTCGTGTCTAATGGTATCTCCGAATGTATTAAACTTGTAGACAATCGTTCCAACCTTATTGTGATGTGAGCCACACACCAAATCGTGGCATGATCGTTTCGACCATGATTCCACTTCTTTCAGGGGTCACCAAAAATGTCTGGACTGATGTCAGTTTCTGCAATCAAGAAACCTATGAATAATTTTTGCCTGCTGCAAGTGCTTAGGAGTACTCCGAACTTTCTGTTCTCTGACGCGACACCTGAGATTCAATGTTTAAATAATATAGTTAGAAACTGCTCAACTACGAAATTATTTTTCTTTCCAAATTAATTAAATATAAAAATAACATATTAACGGTAATTGTTTAGTAGTGTAATATTTCATATGACACGATCGTGGGTATCCGTCGATATAGATATGGCCACAACATAAAATAGTCATGCAACTTAAAAGAAAGAAAATATAGTTTATCAAAAACAAAATTTTATCTAATATAAAAAAAATGGAATTATTCAAAATAATAATACTCATGTAACTATATTTTATTTACATATATAAATATATTATATATATATATATCTCTTTTGTGGANTGGAATCATTCAAAATAATAATACTCATGTAACTATATTTTATTTACATATATAAATATATTATATATATATATATATATATATCTCTTTTGTGTAAAGAAAAAGTTTTAATATAACTATTGTTCAAAAGAAGCAAGTATTTTATTTTGTCATTTACTTCCTCAATAATCGCCCAGCAATAAAATATAATTTTATTACCATTATGTTGTGATTGGTAAAAATTTGAGCTATACCATAAGTGTACCTGATACCTTTTTTATACCTGTTATGTAATAAGTAAAACAGGAACACGCCCATAATTTTCTGCTTTCAANAGTGTACCTGATACCTTTTTTATACCTGTTATGTAATAAGTAAAACAGGAACACGCCCATAATTTTCTGCTTTCAATAGTAAACCGTAGTTTACACAGGAATATAGATCCCACCTTCAATTTATGTGCAGTCCTTGTGTCATAATGAGAGTANAGTGTACCTGATACTTTTTTTATACCTGTTATGTAATAAGTAAAACAGGAACACGCCCATAATTTTCTGCTTTCAGTAGTAAACCGTAGTTTACACAGGAATATAGATCCCACCTTCAATTTATGTGCAGTCCTTGTGTCATAATGAGAGTANTAGTAAACCGTAGTTTACACAGGAATATAGATCCCACCTTCAATTTATGTGCAGTCCTTGTGTCATAATGAGAGTACCTATGGGTGCTGAAATTTGCGACACGAAGGTGCTACGTAACATGTGGTAGCAAAGCATTGTTCCTGTTTGTAGATTGGAGTTTTTTTTAATGTGCATGCTTGTTGCATGAGTCCCTTTAAGACTTGGGAATGCACAAATTGTGTTGGAGAGAGCTTTGTGCTTTTACGTTTAAGTTAGGTTACCTGTGTTTTTTGTGTAATGTTGTAGTGATCTGGTACCATGGCCTTTTGTATTGATGCCAAAATTATTTTTAAAGAACGAATGTTAGTATGAATGCACCATCAGAGATGTACAAACACCTTAACACAGCAGTAGCGTTTAGAAGTGCATTGCATGCTGTTGAAAATTTTTTATATCCCTATTACTTTGGACATTAATATTGATGCAGAGTATCGTACCTTCGCTACTAAGAAAATTTCTTTACAAGAGTAATTTTGATCAACTTAGTGAAGATTATACAGCTTACTCATACCCCCATTGAAAAACCGTTTAAAACACCTTAAACGACATGCTCAGTATATTTTGACTCATTTTGGTAAGCAATTGTCAGATGCTCAGTTTACATCACTTGAAAGCATTGAGGCTCTGACCGAGTCCCTCTTTGACTCAGTCACCCAACTGTTTGCTAGTGTTAATGTTAGTCCACCATCCCACCATGCTCGAGACACCACCCAACCCATTCCAGTTAACCTAGTTGGCAATCCACTCATTTTCACACTTGCCTCAACCACCATTCCATCCACTGCCCTCCACACTGTGTCACCTTCCAAACCTTATACGTATTCCATCCCACCACTGTCAGTGCACCTGTGCACATGTCATCTTCACAATCACAAAAGTATTCATCTGTTTTTGCAAAACAACTTACCCACTCGAAACATGCTGCGTAACTTTCCTGCTACTGATGATCTTAATGTTCCCAAATTTTTAGAATTTTTTGAAAGTGATTGTCCAACTCCATCAGAGTAATATAGTCCCAGAGACACGACTATTGAAGTCATTTACCATTTCAGTCAAGGTCCACTTAGTGAACAGACTAGTTTAGCCATGTCACAACATGTTACATTTGATGCCTATCATTCTGATATTCTAAGTTTATTTATTTCCTCAAGGTTGCATGCTCAGTTACAACTGAGGATGTTTAAACATTTGCAAAAAAAACTGAGGAGGCTCTTTCTGTGTATGCGAGTAGTGTTAAGGAGGCTGCCATCATATTGTGTTTAAATCTCCCAGAATCCGAAGTGGTTAATACCATATAAGAAGACTTAGAGCATTCTCTTTTGGTGTTTTTCTCTAAACCCAACAATTTTGCATAGTTGGATAGGGCATGTATTCATTCTCAGAACATCAGATATGATGACCAAAAATGTTAGCATATCTTTAGGTCATATAAATCATTTCGTGGTAATGATGGAAAGAAATTGCCTTGTGATTCTTGTACCAATATTGTAACTGATAAAAAAGATCAGACACAGAAACTGAAATATGACAAATCCCCTTCACCGTCAGATTCTCTTGCATGTGACAACCCTCTTTCTTATAGGTATTGTAAAATACCATGCCACACGATTAAGCAGTGTTTCAAGTAAAAAAAAAAAAAAAAAAAAGCCGTGCAGGGACGACAAGTGAGCGATCTTCTTCGCAATTCCGGCAAGTTTGCCAATGCTCAGCATAATGCTCACAATTTTCAAAATGTGAATCTTTGCAGGCACTTTCATCAGCTGTTCGGCCCTTATTGCCACAGTGAATTGAAAAGAAAAAGTTTGAAATATGTCAAGTAAATTTCCTCAATGTAATGGGCATTCAAAAGATTAAGAGACCCCATGTTGAGGTAAATTTAAGGTCATTATCTGTTAATGCTCTTGATGATTCTGGATCGGTTTACCTCTATTTCTGCATACATTTTTGAGAAATTTTAACAGTTAAGATTAGTTTAGTCTGTTGAAACTTCTGAAGTACAATGTTATACTGTGTTAGGCAGGCTCTGCCGATTTCTGCTTGCACCACTTTAAAGTTTAAAATTTGGTAATTTAACTTTGACACCCAAATATATAGTTTCCAAACAACTTGGTTTAGATTTTATTTTGGGCACAGCATTCATAGCTGCTACTGGCCTAGTCCTTAATATTCAAGATTAACATATTTTCTTTAAGTTTTCTCCTGACACAGAAATACCATTGGTGGTCTCTCAACTAAAGCAATGTGTTTCTCCTGATTGTAGAGGATAGTCCAATCAAATGGTAGATTACCTTAAGCATATTGAAGAACAGCAGTGTTCTGCTATTGAGAAATGGTGTAAATGTTTTCCCAAGAACCTTACCTCTGAGTTAGGCCTCACTAAATTGTTAGAGTATCAGATAAAACTGCCTAGCAAGGGAAATGTTAAGGGTCATTCATATGGATGGGCACCACCTAAATGAAAATTTTAAGAAATTAAATTAAATATTTGTTGGATAAAGGTTTTATTGAACAAACTACTTCCCAATATGCTAGTCCAGCCTTTTTGGTACCAAAACTTAATGGGAAACATGGACTACCTCTTCCTGGTCTCCATTCGGCTTTTAATTGGTTTAGAAAAGCAAAATTCTTTACAACCATAGAATTAAACACGGCCTATCACCAAATCCATTTGTCAAAAGTTTCCAAACCAATTACCAGTTTATGTGTTCCTTGGAACCTGAATGAATTTACTCATGTGCCATTTGGATTCGCCACGGGTACTCAAATACTTACCAGGCTTTTAGATATGATTTTTCATTATGTAAAATTAAAGTTTGTCTATAACTATCTAGATGTTCTAGTAATTTAACCCGACAGTTTTGAACAGCACTTAGATCAACTAAACAAAGTCCTTTCTCATTTAGAAAACGCAGGTCTTGATGATAACCCTTCTGAAATTAAATTCGCAGTTAAAGAAATTTCATTTTTTGGGACATCGGATTTCTTTTTGAGGTATTTTCATTTATCCAGAAGGGATTAAATCCAATAAAGATTATCATCCACCACGATATGTTAACAGTATAACNGAGGTATTTTCATTTATCCAGAAGGGATTAAATCCAATAAAGATTATCATCCACCACGATATGTTAACAGTATAACTAGATTTATTGGCATGATTCAGTTTTTTGGTAAATGCATCACTAATCTGGCTGAAAAGGCAGCACCTCTGAATGAATTGAGAAAAAAAATCTATTTAATTTGAATGGGGCGAGGAGCAGCAAACGGCCTTTGACACATTAAAGAAATATATTATTCATCCTCCTGTATTACATATGTCAGATTCTACCAAGAAATGTATCCTTCAAACAGATGCTTCAATTCACGCTATAGGAGTCCTGGCTCAGAAGATTGATGGCAGTTGTCAGCCTATTGCATTTGCGTCCCGCTCTCTTACTCTCCAAGAGGAAAAGTATTCCACTATTTATGAATTAGAATGTTTTGACGTAGTTTTTGCCATAGACAAATTCAGGCAATATTTAGAGAATGCAGAATTTTGACGTGGTCGCGAGTTTACCCGGGGCTGGTTTGATGTTATATTGCCTGGTGCCATAACTCAGTGGTGAGTTAATGATGAGGATCGTCCGGTCGACGGCCCATGGGGACCCTGGTAATCCTCCGTCAGTTGGTTGATGAGTTGTTACTTACTGTAGCACTTTTATAACTGATAACGAGACTGTAGGCCGTCTCGTACGCCTGGACTATGCTAAATAAATGTGGGTGATGCTACAAAAGATGTCCCACAATGAATTGACACTGATTTCACTTGGTTGATCGGTTTATTCATTGTCCTTGCTACAGTTGAATAATGCGTGAATGATGTCTGGTAATGGGATCAGCACTTAAATGGTGAAAACCGTGTGGTCTTACATTGAGACGCGAATACGTTAAACTCTCCGGTGAGAGGGCGGTTGGATCTCCCCTCAATACATTAAAATAACACAAATGTTCCAGTTGACTAATATACTATAATTTTTGTAGTGAAAATGATTGCAGCCTACAAGCTGGTACTGAGGGGGCTTGCGGAGCGGGTGACCGATGCCACTGGTCTTGTTCAGATGCTGAGATGAACTATGGCGAGTCATGTCCGCTGCAGCCACGACTGGCGACAACATACATCAAACGCAGAACGATGAAACAATATATGTACACTCTGTAATGTGATTATGATGAGGAAAAATTGTACAAATTAAATTTAACACATTGGTGACATCCCCGTTTGTTAACAAATGTCTGTTAATGTTAAAGTTGTGAAATGGATGAGGAATGTCACTACGCTAAATGATATCTTACAATGTTGGAGGCCTTTATACGAAATCTCTATTTTAGAAAAACATAATTACTGTTATACAAATACATATTAAATAAGTTATTACATTTTCTCATAAAAGAGTTTGAATTTCAATGATTTCATTGATTTTGTTGGTCCCTTTCCCAGGAGTAAATCTGGAAATAATATGCTGTTAGTGCATGTTGATGCTTTCACTAAATTTGTATAGTTAATTCCACTTCGGAAAGCTGATGCTATCTCCACTATTCGTACTCTCCTTCATAGTACAAATTACGTATAACAAAAAATATTTCTTCGAAATTAACAATAAAACAAAATAAAGTAATAAAACTTTAGTTGTATACATATAATAACAACAAAAAGTGAATAAATAACTAATCAGAACTCAAATTTTGCAATTAAATTTTACTTGTACTTGATGTGAAACCACACCTGCATGGTCTGGCATGGCCACTGTCATCACGTCATCGGCCCATAGTCGCTATGTGCATATTTAATGAGGTGTAGAGTAGCAAGGCTAGGGTATTTGAATTGTTCTATATAATTTTCCAAGTGTAATTTTGTATCTAATAGACCCAATTAGGGATGTGGCAAATAATAAGTATTTCTTTCAACCTGACCTTTATGGTCGTAGAGCGCCCCAAAACTTAACAGACCTAAATTTCCCATGTGCTCTGCAAGGCACCACATAATCATATTTGTATGTAAATTAATGCTTAGTTAACAACTCTTAACTCTCTACAGGATTAAAAAAACTCACTCAGAACATTTCAGTGTTTTATGTGTATATGTTTCAAGTTTTCTGTTAATGAGGTCAGTTAATTAAATTACCTCTCGGAGTGGAGAGAGCTCTCTGCAAGGACGCCGCTTGCTCACGCCATTTCCGAGAGTCTGATTCCACGGGTCTTAGGTGCTGCACGTGTGTCGCGTCACAGGGGACTTTCATACTTTGTTCGCTACACTTAACTGCAATAGATTAACTTAATTTACTGGAACATTTATTTACTTTACCAAGAGTCTTCCCTGCATTCGCAGCAACCCTCCGTTAGATCAATGTATCAACCTCGGAGGTTTTATTACTCTTGTGAGTTTTTGCGCCATTTTAGCCCTTTTTGTAATGTAACAACCGCTGGCAGGCCTTGAGAGTTAGGTCCACTTTAATTTGTATTTTCTACATGTAACTGCGTACATTATTTTGCAATATAATTTACTTAATTAACAGTAACTTGTGAGTTCTCATTCTGTTGTGTTTTGGGTCCTGGCCATATCCAGGAAGTCATCGACTCCTCAAGGAGGCATCCTTCATTTATAAGGTAAAAGGTAATACTAGGGTGTGCTGGGGAACCTGAATACCATGGCTATATATAACATTTGCCTGTACATTTATAACATATGTGTAAGGGGATACAGCTACATAGTCGTTCTGCCCACGATCCTGAGAACTGTGATTCCGTGCTCATCAAATGAGCTGGCACCCGTTCTATTCTAAATAGGAATATTGTGTAATATTCTGACTTTTTCTTAGCATAGTCGCCGGAAGATGTCCGTATCACTATATCGGACCACTCAGGTAATGTTATACTAAATATAAATGAAGAATTTTCTATAATCTAAATTCTGATACACCTTCATCCATTGTGTCGGATAATGGTTCACAGTTTACCTATCATCATTTTAAGAACATGTGTTTTTCTCACAGCATATACCACATAACTTTATTCCCCATATAATACTCCTCCTTCGCATGTGAAGCGTTTCAATCAAAAATTTCGTTCAATATTCATTGATTTCCATGCGACGGACCAAACAAATGTCTTTCAATTATGCCAAATATGAATCATACAAAACCAGCCCATTCAATATTATGTTTACCTTTGCCGCAAATATTCGTTTGTCAAATTTGTTGCATTTGAATGAGTTGTTGCCAAACAATCCTAAGGATATTCGCGATATTTGGGCATCTGCCCTCAATAATTTGAAACATACTCATTTAAAGAATCGTGCCACGTACAATAAAGGTCGCATTGAAAATCCTTATCGTGTAGGTGAAATTGTTCTGTCCAAAGCAAACCCTGTCAGCAGGACAGTTGATAAGAAAATAGCAAAAATTTCGTACCATTGGTCGGGCCCATATCAAAACCAAAGTTTTTTACGCCAGTCACTGCCGCTTTGGCTGATCCCAGTTCAGGAGCACAGTCGGCAAGTGGTGTCGATGATTGCTGCTTCTCGTGATGATCTCCGAGTATGGTGGGACGTTCGCCTGGATGTATGTAGTCCCTTGGTGAATTGCTGGATGAGCTCATCTGGACAGGAGAACGAGGCGTCCCTTACGACTGATACATATGTCAGGAATAAGTGGGCCTATTCAGACTGACTCACACACATTTAACTGAGAAAAGCTCGGTGTTTAGAATACTGATTATTTAGGTAAATTACATGAAATTAAAGTGAAAACGGGTTGTAGGGGACCCAAACCCCGAAACGCCCGAAGGCAGTGCTAGAAATAAAAGACATGAACTCTAAAAACTTGCATGTATTTTGTCTTGCACAAAACTCTTTACATCACTCTAGGTAAAACCTTAATGCAGGTTCTAGCCTGCGGCCCACCAGATAGTCTAAACTGTAAAGGGCGCGAATGGCCACAGTGTATTTACTTATGAATTTGTGCTTTTCCAGGTGATGCAAGTCATGGGTAAGAAGGGATGGCAACTGCGGGTGAAAATAAAGTAAAATATTTTCCAAGGAATTAAATAACTATTGCAAATTAAATTAACGGAGCACAAAAGTTGAGTTCACCTATAGAGCGTGCGCGATTCGACCGACCTTGAGATGCCAAATGGCGACTGAATCTGGCGAGCTCGCGAGACGCATAGAATGGCGAACACATGGCTCGCCCTGCACTACTTTCTGCCTGCTGGAAACTTGAAACAATTGAAACAACATAAATCCTTACATAAAAATGAACAAAATAAATACACAATATTTCCTTTTACTAAAAAACAAAAAAAAACAAAAAAAAAAAAAAAAAAAT
>NQII01003317.1:174378-191107 GCA_002778355.1 Clitarchus hookeri
TGTGGGTTTCACACTAAATTTCACACTAAACTACGAATTTAGGATTTTAGGGATTTAAAGGAACGTAAAACCCACACAAATAATATAAATGTAGGCGGGTTGTACATACTCTGTCAACGGCCCATTCAACGTCAGATCACTCGATGAAATCACAGTTTCCACGAAGCACCACATACGCGAATATAACGCACTGAAACACTCATTTACAGCCGAATATATATACAGAAGCACTCGTTAATAGGCTAATATAACGCAGAAACGTAGTCTTGCTTGCTTTTTTTCCGTCTTAAATCACGAACGAAGCACCATCGAACTGACCACGACCGCTGCCTGCATGCATACTAACGTATGACCCGTGATGTTTTATGCGCCCGGTAGATTGCGTGAATATGCAATGCGCAGCCATTATTAATGGCGGCAGACGTTAATAGGCGTAAACATCAACTTTCGCGATTTCTTTAAATATGTTCTACTTATTTTAACATTACGCCGTCTTGAATATCAACAAGGTAAGCTATGCAGAACCCGTTAATGCAACTTTTGTTGGCATAAAACGTTTCGTTCAAAACGTAAACAAACTGTCAGAAACAGTCACCTCACAAACTTGTTCAATTTTTTAAAATATGTTGTACTTATTTTAAAGCCATGCCCCCAATATATTCGTGTTCTACGTTATTAGTAGAGTCGAAATATACCACTTTCTGGAGTTTTTTTTATTATTTTCAGAAAAGCCCCTAAACTAGATATTTACCCAGATTACATTAAAATACGGAACACAATTATTTAAAGAATTAGGTACTCCTGTTACATTTCCTTAGTTCTAATTTTTAAAACAAAATCTTCGGTAATTATTAAGTTTAAGGGCTTTTCTGAAAAACTAAAAAACAATTCAAAATTATGATACATTTCCACTCTACTAATCACGTAGAACACGAATATATTAGGGGCATTAACATCCGACTAATTTCGTAATATGTGCCCACCTAACCTAACAGAACCTAACCCCACAATGGGTGAATCACTATTTTACATTTTTAAACTAACCTAGGATTGTTGGGTTTTCACTAACCTAGGATGTTAGGGTTTTACACTAAACTACAAATGTAGGATTGTAGGGATTTAAAGGAACCGTAAACACACCAAAAGAATGTAAATTGACTCACCTAGGTAGGGGGCTGGTATAATTCCTTTGACATTAATAGATGTAAACAAATATTTTGCAAGTTTTTTTAAATATGTTCTACTTAATTAAACATTACACGCTCTTGAATATGAACAATGTAAGCTGTGCAGAACCCATTAATGCAACTTTTGTTGGTCTAGGATGTTTCGTTCAGAAAGGTAAACAAACTGGCTGTACTGCTCATTTTGCAATTTTGTTCAATTTTTTTAAATATGTTGTACTTATTGTAAAGCGACGCCCCTAGTATATTCGTCTTCTACGTGATTAGTAGAGTAGAAATATATCATAATTTAGAATTTTTTTTGTGTTTTTCAGAAAAACCCCTAAACTTAATAATTACCCTTTTTTTTTTTGCCAGGCTTGTTACAGGTTGCCCATTTTCTCCATGTGTGAACATTATTTATATTTTTTTTTGTTATCTTTCCTAAGCTAAGTGTCTCACTAATTTTTACCATGAGTGAGTTAATATCTTGTAGCAATGCAACGCTGTCAGCTAAGTAAGGGGGTGTTTAGAGGGAGAGGAAACAATAGTGAGAAGCTTCAGAGGATGTGGAGGAGAACGGAGCGCGGTAGGCAGTCCATGCTTGTGAGGTCTATGAGGGAGTGGAATGTGTTGTGGGAGGAGTTGGTATCTGCGAGGAGGGTTGCAAAGTTCAGGAANTTGTGAGGTCTATGAGGGAGTGGAATGTGTTGTGGGAGGAGTTGGTATCTGCGAGGAGGGTTGCAAAGTTCAGGAAGGGCATAGAAGTGGAGCTTGGTTAGGTAGGGGAGAGGTGAGAGAGCTCTCCACTGGGCGGTAGCCCAATTGCAGGTTATTATTATTATAGAATGTTTCCTTTTATAGATGTAAACATATTGTTTATAATCTATAAGTTGATGATTTAATAATTTTCTCATATGTTGCAAGCCAGTGTTATTTTTGTATATTTTGGCTACTTGGATAGTTGTGATACTTAAACTCTGTGGTAGTCAGAAACAGTAAGTCATGGTGCAGACACTTGTTGACTTTGTATAAGCTGCTATTTTCTACATTTTAATTTTTAGTGGATGTCTGTAAATTTTGCAATTTGGGTTTATAATGATTTTAAAATTTAGGAAAATTATGCAATGTGGATACTCAATTTGAATATTGCTTATCTTGTGTTAAATAATGATAGTTACTTGAATTTTCAGCTAACATGGTCATACTTGCCTGATCCTTTTCACAGCCAAAGAATTATAGGCTTTTTGCCTTATGATGATGGTGTGTTTAAATTCCATTAATTTACTGATAGAACTACTTTATTTGAAAAAGCACATATCAAACTGGAATTAAGTTGATAAATAATTTACATACATCATTGCCTAATATATATAAAAAAAACAATACTATGCAAAATTTAAAAATCAATTAAAATTATTTTTAATAAACAAGTTAATAAATAGTACGACAAGTTACTGTACTATATGATGTATTGTACATATTTAATTTACTGTAATTCTTTATTCAGCACATAGAATTATGCAATAGACATTGTCATACAGTGAAGAAACACTAATTTAAAACTAACAAACACATTTTTAAACTACAATATTTAAATTAAGATATTCATTTACACAGTATAAAAGATTTAAAACAATGGGATTTTTTTGTTTTCTTTTTAAATAAATTGTATGGTTAAGGCCTTTATCACATTATTTAATTTATAATAAAATTGTATTCTCATTATGAGATATTGATTAGAAGATTTAAATAGATGACAATATGGTACATCTAAAAACAACATATTCCTAGCGTCATGAGTATGTAGTATATCCTTCCTAGAAACATAATTATTTATAACTTTCTTAATTATAATAAACACAATAAATTATACAAATTGGTCACAGTTGAAGTCTTTATTCTTATAAATAATGGTTTGCAATGCTCATTAAATGATGATTTAGTTATAATTCTTAGGCCCTACTGTTTTTTTTTGTAAAAAAAAAAAAAAAAAACCTCTTTTGTTGCATGGCTGCTATTACCCCAGAGAATTAATCTGTAGCTTAGTATAGAATGAAAAAATGCATAATAAGCAATGCATACGTAATTCATAGGTACTACTCCCATAAGGTTTCTAAGTAAGTAAATAACTCTAGTTGGTTTACTACAGACAAAGTCAATATGATTAACCCAGGTTACCTTACTATTGATTGTTATACCTAAAACTTTTATTGCATCACAATGCTGTTGGTCATTATCATCACATTCATTTCCTTTTTTGAGGCTACAAAATAAAATCTGTGTTTGTTTCTGTTATGGTTTGTTGAGGAACTAACTAACTGAAGTTCATACCAATCAGAGTGAATATTCAAGAAAGTGGTACCACCTGCAAACATTATTGAATCTGGATAAGATAAATTTATTCGTAAATCATTTATGGCTACAAGTAAACTAGTGGTCCCAATATGGAACCGTGAGGCATACCAGTTTTCACATTAACACAATTTGACCGCACACCACCATCATCAACAAATTGTGATCTGNGGAACCGTGAGGCATACCAGTTTTCACATTAACACAATTTGACCGCACACCACCATCATCAACAAATTGTGATCTCCTGCTTGAATATGGTTTAAAAAATGACAAAGGGGTACAAGAAACACCACAAACGGATACGTTATGAGGTGCTAAATGTGGAATGGCTCTGTTGTGAGAGAAATTTTTAGTGTGGGGCTATAAAACTCATTCTCCCTCGGGTGACGCAAACTCTTTTGTGAAAAATTTGGAATTGTGGCTAATTTATTTTGNGGCTATAAAACTCATTCTCCCTCGGGTGACGCAAACTCTTTTGTGAAAAATTTGGAATTGTGGCTAATTTATTTTGCCTGTTTCAAAGTACAAATAGTTATTGATGGCAATATAAATTATAAATTTGATGTTACTTTTCATCAGTCTAGTGTAACTAAGTTGTTACATCTTTGGAACAATTTGTCATTTTTAAAGTAATGAATTAAGTCATAACTCTTATTCAGATAATATATTTACTGACTTGTGGGTAGATCAATATCCAAAATGTTTTGCACGTCCTGATATTGCCGATCGTGAAAGATTGGAAATTACTATAAAATATCATTATAGACCTAATCAGCATATATCAGAAATAGATGTATTTAGGAATTTGTCATTGTTGTGTTTGAATTGGTTTAAGGGTGCATTATGTATGGTAGATTGGTTGACTGTTTTGTCTCAAGTAAATTTAAAAGTTGAAAAGTATTTTAATATTTTTGCTAGTATTTTGTTAAAATTATTTGATGAATGTTGTCCTGTAAAAAGTGTTAATAATAGAAAAAAATTAATATAAGAGACAAAAGAATTAAATTTTAATTTTTTATAGTATACTTCTGAACTTAGGCAGCTGAAGTTTAAGGTTATGGCCTATTGTATGATTTATGTAACAAATAAAGATGAGTTATCCTGTGAGGTCTATAAAGATTTTGTGAAATAAATCTTACGGTAGGCCATAACCTTAATCTTCAGCTGCCTAAATTTAGAAGTATACCATGAAAAATCAAAATTTGATAATTACCCAAGAATCAGGGTTTTTCCGAAAAAAGTGGCAAAATAATACCTGAAAATGGTTTGTATGGACATTACTAATCATACACGAATTTCATGGGGGCTACATGTAATTTGCAGTATATGCCATGAAATGAGATAGTGAGGAGGGCTATAAAGATTGCGGTATTTTTGTGGTTAAACACACAAAATGCATGTAAAATATATTTCATTCTGGTTGCTGAAGCGTGTTAAATGTGAGAATATATTTGGAAACTAAACCTTAATTCACAATACGTGAATCACAGAGTATATTTGTGCTGATGTGCTGAAGACTTCCATGTATAAACAATGGTAATGAAGCAGTGTCAGAATAACTTTTAATTCTGTTCAATTTTGCAAGGCCTACCTTGTTGATATTCCTGAGAGGGTTTTACTATGTTACGTGGAATGTACAGTATATCATACAAAAAGCCTTTCCAAGGGTTTGTTTACGTGCAATTTGCATGTATCGCCATGTTACTTTTATGCAACAACAGTGCATAGACACAGGAAACAAATGCATATTGATTTTGGCCATCCATTTTGAATTTTACCATAGCGTAGTGTTTCACTTGATGGTTGCATGCTGGTGTGTGCGGAAGTTCGGTGTTCCATGTGAATTTGAGANTACCATAGCGTAGTGTTTCACTTGATGGTTGCATGCTGGTGTGTGCGGAAGTTCGGTGTTCCATGTGAATTTGAGACTGTAAAGCAGGGGTGCTCAGACTTGTATCATCAGCTATCGACCGCAAAAAAAGTGGGGGGTAAGCGATCAACAAAAAAAAAGTAAGGGGGTAGAACTGAGCTCTAACATGACAGATGGTAAGCCTGTCGCTTTTACGACCTATGTATGTTTTTTTTTGTTAAGCCCCGGCCACACTCGTGTGTTACTATGCTGAGTACACTTTGATCAGGTTATGTTTACATTTTGTAAATTGTTGCCGCCATTTTTCGAAGAGAGTGCGACCTAGCGAGAATATTTATACCGATTAGCACAAAGGTGTACTCTCATAACGATTAGCACTCCAGGCGACCGATAAAATTGTTGTTTGATTTTACCAAACTTGCAAACTTGCCAAAACAGAATAAAACTCACAAGGCGGTTTCTTAATCCAGAAAGCCATTCTTTACAAACAACGGGAGCAAACAACACTAAGCCGTGCCGACAACTTCAGCGGTGCGCAGCGTTCTTTTCGGCGTGACTTTACATTTTATTATTACGTATCACAGTGTTGCCCTACGAGTGACCGACGGAAGGCGCTTATTTTTAATTCCTTGAGGGAATGTGGACATATGTCCGCAATCGACTTTTAAAGCTCTCGCGATCGACCGTTTGAGCATCCCTGCTGTAAAGGTTTGCGATTTACAAACGGAGAGTGCTATTACGAATGTTTCTTTGCAATTATTTCCATGTAAAGTTTTAAACGTAAATATTGCGCAGAAATACAAGTGTTTGTAGAGTTTTGACACATTAAAATAGAAGGCAAACCTGTCCTATACATGAATTATCAGCAATACATCACTAAGGAGCTATGTTTGCTACTTACATGGGTAACGTAATTTATTGTCAAGTCTTAGCGTGGAAAGTGTATAGAGCGTAGTAAATTATACTGGGTAATATTGCATATTATTGTGGTAATTGAAGGGCTTATGTACTGCTGCTGCCTAGCCATGTCAAGTGCAGAAGACCAACATAGACTAATATAGATAGGCCTAAGCAAGAATGTTATAGTATTATCCCCATTATAAATGGTCTGTCGGACCATGATGCACAAGTATTGTGCATTGATGATAACCCATGTAAAAAAAGTTCTTGACAACAAAATAAAAATACAGATAAATAAATAATGAGTCACTTAAATCATGTTTGAGGGAAATAAGATGGGAGTTTTTGGAATACCTAATTGAACCAAATTACCAATTTAATTTTTTTCTTCAAACTGTATTACTTCACTTTGAAGCATGTTGTCCCATAAAACATTAAATAAACATAACAAAATAAATAATTCCTGTATTACTAAGTGTGGAATTACATCTTGTAAATATAAACAATTGCTTTACTTATAAGCTAAACAATTTTGCCATCCTGTAGATAAAATTCACTATAAACAGTATTGCAAGATACTTCAAAAAGTAATTAACCATGCCGAAAGTATGTATTTTACTAGTATTTATTATAAAGAAATCCTCTAACTAAATAAAAACTGTATTTGATATTATACGACTGGAAACATTTGGGTGTGTAAAAAATGATAAATTATTTGAGCTTAAAATTGACAATATGGTTATTACAGATAAAGAAATCACAGCTAACCAATTTAATAACTATTTTTTACGTGTTGCTAATGATCTTGTCAATAAAATCCCACACCTATGCATGACCCGCTTGTGTTTGTCAAAAATTCATTTCCAAACAAATTTCTGAATTTATAAATTTTAAATTAACTACCATTTCTGATATACAATCTGTAATAAAATATATGAAACCTAAATGTTGTCATGGGTATGGTGAAATAAGCAGTAATCATAAAATATTGTTCAACAGAACTTGCTGGTCCATTGAGTCTTACATGCAATAATTCAATTCAGTGTGGTATTNTACCATAGCGTAGTGTTTCACTTGATGGTTGCATGCTGGTGTGTGCGGAAGTTCGGTGTTCCATGTGAATTTGAGCCTGTAAAGCAGGGGTGCTCAGACTTGTACCATCAGCTATCGACCGCAAAAAAAAGTGGGGGGTANTACCATCAGCTATCGACCGCAAAAAAAAGTGGGGGGTAAGCGATCAACAAAAAAAAGTAAGGGGGTAGAACTGAGCTCTAACATGACAGATGGTAAGCCTGTCGCTGTTACGATCTATGTATGTTTTTTTGGTTAAGCCCCGGCCACACTCGTGTGTTACTATGCTGAGTACACTTTGATCAGGTTATGTTTACATTTTGTAAATCGTTGCCGCCATTTTTCGAAGAGAGCGCGACCTAGCGAGAATATTTATACCGATTAGCACAAAGGTGTACTCTCATAACGATTAGCACTCCAAGCGACCGATAAAATTGTTGTTTGATTTTACCAAACTTGCAAACTTGCCAACTTGCCAAAACAGAGTAAAACTCACAAGGCGGTTTCTTAATCCAGAAAGTCGTTCTTTACAAACAATGGGAGCAAACAACACTTAGCCGTGCCGACAACTTCGGCGGTGCGCAGCGTTCTTTTCAGCGTGACTTTACATTTTATTATTACGTATCACAGTGTTGCCCTACGAGTGACCGACGGAAGGCGCTTATTTTTAATTCCTTGAGGGAATGTGGACATATGTCCGCAATCGACTTTTAAAGCTCTCGCGATCGACCGTTTGAGCATCCCTGCTGTAAAGGCTTGTGATTTACAAACGGAGAGTGCTATTACGAATGTTTCTTTGCAATTATTTCCATGTGAAGTTTTAAACCTAAATATTGCGCAGAAATACAAGTGTTTGTAGAGTTTTGACCCATTAAAATAGAAGGCAAACCTGTCCTATACATGAGTTATCAGCAATACATCACTAAGGAGCTATGTTTGCTACTTACATGGGTAACGTAATTTATTGTCAAGTCTTAGCATGGAAAGTGTATAGAGCGTAGTAAATTATACTGTGTAATATTGCATATTATTGTGGTAATTGAAGGGCTTATGTACTGCTGCTGCCTAGCCATGTCAAGTGCAGAAGACCAACATAGACTAATATAGATAGGTCTAAGCAAGAATGTTATAGTATTATCCCCATTATAAATGGTCTGTCGGACCATGATGCGCAAGTATTGTGCATTGATGATAACCCATGTAAAAAAAGTTCTTGACAACAAAATAAAAATACAGATAAATAAATAATGAGTCACTTGCACTACTTAAATCATTTTTGAGGGAAATAAGATGGGAGTTTTTGGAATACCTAATTGAACCAAATTACCAATTTAATTTTTTTCTTCAAACTGTATTACTTCACTTTGAAGCATGTTGTCCCATAAAACATTAAATAAACATAACAAAATAAATAATTCCTGTATTACTAAGTGTGGAATTACATCTTGTAAATATAAACAATTGCTTTACTTATAAGCTAAACAATTTTGCCATCCTGTAGATAAAACTCACTATAAACAGTATTGCAAGATACTTCAAAAAGTAATTAACCATGCCGAAAGTATGTATTTTACTAGTATTTATTATATAGAAATCCTCTAACTAAATAAAAACTGTATTTGATATTATACGACTGGAAACCTTTGGGTGTGTAAAAAATGATAAATTATTTGAGCTTAAAGTTGACAATATGGTTATTACAGTTAAAGAAATCACAGCAAACCAATTTAATAACTATTTTTTACGTGTTGCTAATGATCTTGTCAATAAAATCCCACACCTATGCATGACCCGCTTGTGTTTGTCAAAATTCATTTCCAAACAAATTTCTGAATTTAGAAATTTTAAATTAACTGCCGTTTCTGATATACAATCTGTAATAAAATATATGAAACCTAAATGTTGTCATGGGTATGGTGAAATAAGCAGCAATCATAAAATATTGTTCAACAGAACTTGCTGGTCCATTGAGTCTTACATGCAATAATTCAATTCAGTGTGGTATTTCTCCAGATTGACTAAAGTTTGCAACTGGTATCCTTTTGTACAAAAAAGGAGAGAAATCCAAAGCTGCTAACAATAGACCTATCTCATTACTATCCATATTTTAAAAACATTTTGAAACTGTCATCTACAATTGATTGTTGGTCATTTACATCAGTATAAAATTTTAATACTGTCCCAATTTGATTTCAGGAAAATTTTGTCGACGGATAATGCAATGTTTAAATTAACAAGTGAAATCTTAGAAGCATTGAATTCACACGAGCATGTAGTTAGCATATTTTATGATCTTGCAAAGGCCTTTGATTGTGTAAATCACGTTATTCTTATTGATAAATTAGATTATTATTGTGCATGTGATAATTTTAAAGCTCTTTTGGCATCATATCTTGACAAAACATCAGCAAATAACATTACTTCTTATGCAGGTGTAATATAAAGCATGGTATACCTAAAGGTTTAGTCCTCTGTCCTCTAACGTTTTTAATTTATATAAACAATCTCCCAAATGTCGTTGACATACTGGAAAAACTGTGCTTTTTGCTGATGACACAAGTATCTTATTAAATAATAAATCAATTTCTGAATTAACTTTTTTAGCAAAACAAGCTCAACGTTATAGATTAATGGTTTAAATGTACAAAATTGACAGTAAATCTCTATAAAACAAACTTTATTGAGTTTTTAACCTGAAACAAAACTCAAAGTATTATTTAATTGGCATGCAGTAATACAGAGATAAAAATACAACAGGTACCAAATTTCTTGGAATACTGATTGACAAACTTGATTGGAAAAAACATACAGAATCTCTCTTCTCTAAATTGAATAGTTCATATTTTTCTCTCAGATGCTTGAGAAATAGACTTGATTTAAATGCTTTAACGATTATGTATTTTTCATATTTTCGTTATACTATGCAGTATAGTATTATGTTATGGGGTAATTCAACTGAAGCCATAAAAGTATTTATTCTTAAAAGAAAAAAAAGTTATAAGAATACTGACACACGTAAAAACTAGGGACTCTTGTCGACCACTAATTAAAGCGTTAAAAATACTTACCTTGCCTTATCAGTATGTATATTCACTACTTATATTTGTATCTGAAATTTTTTAACTTTTTCTGACAAATTCAATCGTACATTCTTATTCCACAAGGACTAATAATAATAATAATAATTATTATTATTATTTACATTGTGCTATTAGTATGCTGACCATGTTTCAAAGAGGTACTTATTATTCTGCTATTGAGATTTTCAACAAAATTCTCCCTGAACTTAAAAATGTGTGCAGTATTGCAGATAAAGCATTTAAAAGAAAATTGAATGATTATTTGATTGCATGTGCTTACTATTCTGTTGATCAATTTCTCAAGTAATGTTTGTTATTGTTACAGTCACAAATAACTTATGTATTTTTCTGTAATCCTCTTTTTGTGATGGCATAATTTATGAGCTTAAAATATGTTGGGTTATATGGTTTTACATCTAATTTATATTATTTTTATCATTCCTGTATATACACATTTATTTGATGCAGTATTATTGTATGTAATTTTTTGTTTTATTATTTGTAGACCAATTTATTGCATATTGTATGTCTTTGACAAAAACTATATTCTTTGAGCACTATGCTCATAAACATGATCTACTGGTGGTTAAATAAAAAAAAAAACTAAACAAACAAACCAAATTAAATCTAACTTCACGATAGGTGAAACAATTCGCTCTTCCCTATTATACTTTATCTAACACACTATCATGTGTCGGCACACTCTTCCCTTGTAATCACATATCATGAGGTTAGGTTAAGTTAGGTTAGGTCTTTTTGCATTTAACGTGGTTAAGCAACAAAATTGACATAATTTACATAAATTTTATATGTTTTACTCCACAATTTCCCTGATATCCTTAGGTCTCCCCATTATCGCATTTCAAGGCATATACTTATAAACACACAATGCCCTATGAAATTCATGTTATGTGTGATTAATAATGTGGATATAAACAATTCTCTGGTATTATTTTTCCATTTATTGGAAAAGCTGCGATTCTTGACAATTACCCATTAATCTCATAATCCTGTCTTTATAAAAAGGTATTTAATTCCTGAACAGTTATTTCTGGGCCCACCTCATATTTCTTCTGAGATCAGGCCTTTCTTATTAATTTCCATGCAGCTTGAAGTTTATTTTGACAATTTTCGTTAAAATTCCTATTTGCCAAAACATTTACCTCATTAACCTAATTTATGTTTATAAAGTTTCCAAAAGTAACACTGGAAGAATAAATGCACCAAATTGATAAACCCGGTGTTTCTTTTAGTTGGCAGTATGCGATTAGTAAAGAAGTTTTTGAGGCTGTGTACGATATGAAAGTATCTAACAGCAAGGATACGTATGGTTGATCTAGTATTATAATTAAGCACACATAATTGATGTTACTATGTTCCCTAGAGTTATGTATTAATTCTTGTATGTTATAGAGGGAATATTCCCTGATTCTTTGAAAATTGGAAGTGTTGTTCCTGTGTATAAAAATAAGAATGATAAGTCACAAATAAAAATTTATAGACCAATTTCCATAGTTCCTGTATTAGGAAAAAATTTTCAGGTAATTAGCTGTAAATTGCCAGTTAAAAATTTTTTGAGACTTACAACAATTTTTAGGATTCACAGTGTGGTTTTCGTAAAGGTAAGTCCACAATCAAAGCAATTGNTACTATGTTCCCTAGAGTTATGTATTAATTCTTGTATGTTATAGAGGGAATATTCCCTGATTCTTTGAAAATTGGAGGTGTTGTTCGTGTGTATAAAAATAAGAATGAAAAGTCACAAATAAAAATTTATAGACCAATTTCCATAGTTCCTGTATTAGGAAAAAATTTTCAGGTAATTAGTTGTAAATTGCCAGTTAAAAATTTTTGGAGACTTACAACAATTTCTCGGATTCACAGTGTGGTTTTCGTAAAGGTAAGTCCACAATCAAAGCAATTGACTGTTTCGTAAGTAAGATTTTGGAAGCTTCTGAGAAAAGTAAATTTTGCATAGCTTACAGTTTGTGACTTAAGGCTCCCACCTACCTGAAGTTTTTTCCGCACTTTAGACTGAGAAGCGCAGGAGTGATAAGGACGACACTGTCATGCACATCAAGTGTGCCATCGCCACTAGGTGCAAGGCTCTGAACTGGTGTGCAGTGTTCTAGTCTCACTGTGTGTATCTATGGGACTTTCAGCGGTGTTCCTATTATTTTATTGGTTGAAAGTCTGTAGGTGGGTTCAGTGCAGGGCCCTTGAGTAGTTCTGTATGCAACTGATGCGTATATTTTGAGCTATATGGCTTTGAAAAAACCTTTTTAGCCGTTTTGGAGTACTCTGAAATGGTACTTCTAATGTGCATTACATTTTAAAGTACTCGACAGTGCTTGTCTGAAATTTGTGTTCTTTTCGTGGAATGGCACCTTTGGACGTACATTTAATAGTTTTGTCGAAAAATGTGTATTTCAAACACACTGCAACATAGTTCAAGTGCCAGGTAGGTGGGAACCTTTAAGTAAAGCTTTTGATAGTATTGAACATGATGTGTTATTGACTAAGCTAAACACCAAAATGCCTGCGCCACCCCTTGAAAGTTACTTCCGACAGAAGAAAGCTACAGGACTAAATTCGTGTATATTAGCAAAATTCACATCATGACTATTTAACCAGTGTTTGTTTACATTCACCACATCATATACATTTGTGTTACAATATATGTATACATATTATGCAAACCTTGAACATTAATAAATAATAGTTTCAAGGTGCTACACTCAACTAAATCTATTTCTTCTCTTTCCCCTCCATGGTTTTGGAGCTTAAATTATGTTTCAGGCATGTGTAAATACCCACCAATGTTCCAACTTGCCAAAACTCATCATTGAATATTTCCTCCCACAAAGTTTGTGGAATTCCTACTTTAAAGGAACTATACTTGGGATGTGTGTGTGTGTGTGTGTGTCTATATATATACATATATATAAATCATTATTTTAATATTTATTATTTAATTGCATGAATTTTGTTGTGCTGTTTTAAACTGTTATGTAGTTTATGAGTTTATTTGTCAAATGTTTTTTGCAGTTGTATTATCATGACAAATCCTTTCCATTTGAATAAATGTTATATAACTAAATACATTTTAACTTTTCCTTGTAGAGTACTAAATAAAAATACTCAGAAAACGTGTACTTGCTGCACATTTACCCAGCAAACAATGGTATTTTAAAGTATTTTGTAATTTTTGAATTGAAATTAATTTTTAGCCTTGTAGATAGGTACATATTTTCTTAACGTTTATAGTAATGTTCTCGATTTTTTCCAGAAACCATTTCGATAGGTACATATTTGTTCGTTTAATGTCACTAATCAGTATTCTATCATTAGTTCTAACACATGAACCCACATTAAAGCTACTTGTGCAGATGATCAGAGACACAGGATTTAACCAAAGACAGTTGCACTCTTGGCTTACTTGGAAACTTGCTTCTGTTCAGTTAGAGACATACTTGAAAATTAATAATGCTTTGGATTGCCATTTCATGTTGACTCACCATAAACATAATTCATATATCACGTTTACTTCCAACTTTCCTGAAGCCTTGCTAAAAAGTTCTACTTTCAGGCTATTCCTCCACCTCAAGCAAACCAAGTTTAACTAAATCTAAAAAAATTACCTCATAGGGACAACGCACAANCATATATCACGTTTACTTCCAACTTTCCTGAAGCCTTGCTAAAAAGTTCTACTTTCAGGCTATTCCTCCACCTCAAGCAAACCAAGCTTAACTAAATCTAAAAAATTACCTCATAGGGACAACGCACGACATTCATTCGTGCACTCTCTGTGTAATAATATTTTTCAAGAGAACTATCGGTTACTAGGTATTACCAACAGGTCTATTTTCTCCCTATTTTAATTTGTATTAAATATAAATGAAATGTTGTAATTGTTAAATAAAATATAAGTAAGGAAGTATAAAGTGATTGTGATGCGTAACATATTTAGGAAACAACCAAACACGTCGTGCATGGGATGAGTTTTCAAAGGTTTGATTCAAGAAGTGTGAAGAAACCCGAATAGGGTATAACTGCATTGTAAAATTAATTTAATTTGAGTGGGATTTTTGAACTCTGCATAAATTTAAGTTTTGCATGATTAAACAAAACACACATGCGCAAGCAGTGTGTTTTGTGCCTTATGTGTATTTGGGAGATTACAGGTTTGGTTTTTGTCGACTACAGTTGGGGTGATATTCCTACAAGTTTACCATCCCTAACCCCCTTTGCCATGTATTTAGTTTAGATATTAATCCCTGTTTATAAATAGTGCATTGAAGGCAAAATATTGAAGTTTTTAACATTTTCAAATCAGTTACTTTTATAATTTATTATTTTAATAAATAAAATTCTAATGTTAAGCAAATAGATATTTTGAACTAGTTGAATGTAATAAACAGAGTTTGATTGAATTTGTAGGTGGTAATAAAATAATTCCTAACACATGTGTATAGCTTGCTTGCATCAGCATTGTTTGAATGTGGGTGAAATTTACAAGTTGAAAGTGTCGAATTTGCAGTTTATGTTAATGTCTTTTTCAGAATAAATTCCCAGTAAAATTGTAACTAAGTTTTTTTAATTAATGAGTATCCTCTACAAGTTAGATAGTAATGGTACATTGCAGCCTTGCTAGTTTCAGAGAGATAACAAAAGTATTTATGGGGCTAACACAAGACTATTTTGTGTGTGGTGTAGAAGATAAGGAAACTAATTGTACAGTTGCAAATATTTGAATGTGACAGTATAATCATGCTGCTTCAGGGGTTTTTATTATTGTGCTCAACTTCACACACAAGTTCAGACAGTTCTGTGGTTGAGTAAGCATGTTGGCCTTGTGATGAGTTCAGGTACTTTAAAAAAATTTGGTGTAATGTTATGACTCAGAAAAAAACACAATCATCTTTTCATCCAAAAGAGAATATTCTTATAACAATTCCTATAAAATGCTTAGTGTACAATCACAAAAAAGTTCTTATCTTTACAAAAAAATATTAACGTAAACTTTACAAATTATTGACTTATGTATGTTTTTTTTAATTTAACAAGGAACCAGTATAAACTTAAATAGGTATTGCATTATAGTTTTATTCAATTAAGTAGGCCTAAAAATATTGCAGTTGTGAAATAATGAATGCACAGTTACAGGTTATCAACCTTTAGTTTACCTTTTTACCTCCATTTCTCTTTGCTGATGAACCAGAAATGTACAAAATTGATGTGATACATCACATTCATTCTTGAAGTGACAGCCTGCTGCAAAACAGATTCCATCACAGCCTCATTTTTGGCAGTTTTAGTCAAGTTGGAATGTTTGCCTGATACAATATATATATATTTTTTTGCTTGTTCTTCTTTCAGTAATGTCGTATCCACATGTTTAGTGTAGGCTACCTTTCTCATTTGTAGTGTCTGAATGTAACATCAGTTATTATTTCTGCTTTGGTAATCATAGCATTTAAGTTTCATTGAGTAAGGACTTGTCATATCATTAGTGATGGGAACAAGGTGAAATGTACTTTGGAAGGAGGCATTGTGATCCTGGTCTACAAGCAGGGAGATGAAAGGGGGAGTCCTGGCAGCTAGAGATCTGTGAGTCTCACTTTAAACACAGTAGAGGCAGTGGAGAGATTTCTGGTACAGTTTGTGGTGCATGTAATGAACGAGAGGAATTGGTTGCAGGAGTATCAGTGTGGTTTTCTGAAAGGATACTCGTGAGAGACAGCTGGCAGGGCTATTAGAGGATCTGGTGCAAGCAGTAGACGAGGGAAAGCATGTGGATGCCTGCTTCATTGTCTACGTCAAGGCTTTTGATAAGGTGCCCCATGGGATTTTGATTAAGAAAATGGATGAGCTGATAGACAAGTTGGTAGTGGATTAGATAGGAGACTTCCTCAGGGGACGGAGTAAGAGGGTGAAAGTGGGGTAGGCTTGATCCGATGGAGTGGTTACATCAAGGGTGCTGCAGGGAAGTGAGCTGGGTCTCTTGCTGTTTACCATTATGGAAAATGACATGGATTTTGGGTTAGGAGGTAAAATTAATGTTTGAGGATGACTGTGTGCTATATACAGGGGTAGATGGAGAGACAAAACTGCAGGATAATATTAAGTGCGGATGTGGACGAGAAATGAAATGAAGATCAATGTTCGGAAAACTAAGGTAGTGAAGTTTACGAGGAAAAAAAAGGTGAAGAGCCAGGACATTTATAGATATGGCCAGCATAATTTAGGGGAGGTATCAGAATAAAAGTACCATTCGGCCAGGA